>OX387716.1:26930926-27250861 GCA_947577245.1 Andrena bucephala | reverse complement strand
AATATCAATAAGAGTATGAAGCATGATTAAAAGAAAAGAAAATTACTGTATATGCTCGTAGAATAATAATATCACAGCGTGTATGATGTACGACGACGAGGACAAAACCATGCAGCACGTGGTCCGTAGAATCTGGAAACAATAACAGAAAGAAACGGTTAAGCAGATCGTAGGATTGTTTTCACGTATATAATAATAATATAGGAAATCATCCCTCACCTTAAATTTCAGATCGCATATACTTCCAGATTTTCTGTACGTTTTCCAGCGCGCACATACAACCGTTGCCGCCGTTGTGGAAAGCGCATCTTCTTGTGTTCGTTGTAGGCATTGTTTTCAGATTAGGAACGTTCGTATCAGGCAAGATTCCACAATAATCGTCGTCCACGTCGAAGCCATCCGTATCCTTGTTGTCGTCGGAGTCGTCGGTGTCGGAGTCGGAGTCGGAGTCGTTGTTATCGTTCTTCTTCTTCTTCTCATACATCTCAACGATATCTACGATGGTCGGATCCGTTCGTAGGAGCAGTTGCGACAACCAGGTCTTTTTCTCCACGCCCTTGACGAACACCACGTCGACGGTTACGAGCTCGCGGGCGAGCATTTCTGGAAGCCTGTGGTACGGTACCCAGCCGTCGGACCAGCGAAGCCCGTGATGATGCGCCGTGAGCCAGGTCGCTTGACGCTTCTCGAACGATGACAGGCGAGCGCAGGATTACGGTGGTTCGAAAATCCAATGACAGATGGTGGTTTCCGTGTCGCGATTGTTCGCGAGAATCGCAATTTCCTTAGCGACGAACGTGTTGCGTTCGGTCTTAAAGCCTTGCAGGTCAACCACGACGGATAACATTGTTAGGTAGTAATATATATAGTAAAACAACTGTTACCGACGGCTGCAGATGAGCGACTGAAGTGTTTTACGATAATCTTCACTGGTATAGTAGTATTAGGAGTAGTAGTAGTAGGAGTAGTAGTAGTAATAGTCGTAGTCGTTGGATTCACGTGATTTTTCGCACCACGTTCGTCAAAGGATTGTACTCGACGATGCGATCGTGTATGAGCAGACAGTAGGCGGTGGTGTTAGCGGGTACGCTCTCTCTGCACTCGAAGTCGATTCGCACGTCAACCGTTGCACTCTTCACCGACTCGTTCTGTCGAGAACAATCGATGACCGCGATAGGAGCGTATCGCAAAAATTCGGCAGCGTTCAGCAACGGTTCACCGTAACCGTGGTACGAACGGGAAAATTTCGCGTACATATCGTACAGGAGCGCGTATTTAGATTTATCGAAATCCAGGTTCAGGTCGTCGTACGGGTACGTCTCGGAATTCAGAAACAATCGTACGTTCGCGAGTTTGCACGCGTCGAATCTGCTCGCGCTTTTCTGGAGATTATTCTTTCGATCGGTTTGCATAGCGAATATCACGTATCGCGGTTTCTCGATCTGCGACGAGGCTTTCACGGTCCACGTGTGTTTCGTAGTTGTTTGCAGCAACGGATACTCGTACAGTTCCCACGATCGGAAATTCATCGCGATCGGTCGATCGATTTGCAGGAGACGTAGCATCGACAGTTTTTACGTGTCTTCTAACGCGACGTGCGGCATACGCCATTGTATCTTGTTGATCGCGAGTTTCGGTAGTATCGCTGAGTTTAGAGAGGCTGCGTACATCGCGTTCGTATCGAGTCGCGCGCGAATCAGAATCAACTCCTGTCGCGCGTTCATCACGATGCGTCTGTAATCTTCGCAGTATCCCAGTAACATGTTCATGGGCACGCAGAAATTGAACGTCGCGCTATTAAAAATGTCTTTGTCGTGCGCGATGGTGTGATCCCAACCGGCGTTCATCAACGCTTTGCTCCTGTCGACGGACAACGACGCGTAATGTTTCAACGCGGTGGTGATTCCCGGATTTCTGGAACGATCGATCTCCACTCCGTCCAGTTCGTATCGAATCTCGTCGAACATGAACGCGACGCAGTTGTTGTCCAAGAAAACTCTCGCAGCGGCTTTCACATCAGCGGCGGTCGTTGAGGCTGCCATCAGAGACACGCATCCGTCGACGTAGAGATAACTTTCGCACGGGAGCGTGTACAGATCTTGTTGCTGAATGGGTATTCGTATCTCATCGTTATTGTCGAACGTCGTGCTCGCGTACGGATTGTAAGAGTGCACCTTGATCTTCGTGACACGATCGTCGAAAGTCGGTGTACTCGTCACGTCCAGTATGGTATACATCGTGTTAGACATGTGTGTATATAAGTGATATATATATTAGTATGTTACGACGAATCCCAGGGTTCGTAAGAAACGCGCGTTTCGATGAGTCAACGGTTTGACGCTTCTTTGTCCTCTTCTTATTCCTCTTGTTCCCGTTCCGCTTCCTGTCTTTATTATCAGGGTGGTCGTTGGTGTTTCGTCTTGACGATAATGCGTGGCAGAGACCAGAGGAGCGGTATCAGCGGAGTCGTACGTGCGATCGAACACCAACATGCTATGTACTCACTCACGCTATTTTATCGCGCGAACGCCGTTGTACGTGCAGGCGAATCGTTATTTCCTCTCCGCGAAAATCTATAGGACGATCGTATTGATCGACGATGCGTACCGTTAGATCGTGTATCGCTCGTGCAACGATTGGTAGGTAAATGACGTGTCGCGGAGTTTCCGATATCTTATATTCCGGGGGTACGCGAGGTGAAAATTCGTGAATCGTGTGTACCGGTTTGTCGTTGCTGTACGCTCCGGTAGTGACGTTGCACGTTACTCTGATCACGTTAACGGTTATGATGTTCACAGGTTCGTCGGATTCGTGCCAGATTCTCGGCACCAAGACACGCGTCGTTGAGAATCCCAACAACGAGCCCACATTGTTCGGTTGCGTAAAGTCCACGAAGAACGAGCAGTACAGTTCGCTTTTCATGGTGTTGTTGTTAGCTCGTAGCACTAGCGGATACTTGTCGTCGTCGTCATCATCATGATCGTTGTCGTTATCGTTCTCGTTGACACCGCGTCTTCGAGGAAATCGATCGAGCAGTTGACGTCTCAAGTGCTTGGCGATAGCGTCTAATTCGTAGGAGCCGTGGGGGATCGTGATGAATTCGTGAGCGACATCGATGGAGTTGTTTTTGTTGTCACAGTTCGCGACGAAGTAGAATGTATCGTTGCTCGAGTCGATGTTCGGTATCGTGTGAAACGTCTCCAAGTCGGCGAGCCCTAGTTCGTACTGTCCGTCGCTCAAATCTATCGGTGGAAAATAATTGACCGTGAGCACGCTGCTCCGACCCGTTAACGTGAGCGTGAGCGACATGGTACCACCGCTGAGGCTTACGCTAGCGAGACAGAGAGAGAGAAAGTGACTCTGACGTACGGTTGCGCGTGAATTTATCTTGAGTAGCGCCTAGGCCAGAATTCCAGTGCTTTTTGTCGCAGAAATTGTACGCACAAGCGACCGCAATTGGTCTGATCGAAACGTTGAAAGCGATCGTGATTGTACTTGAACGTGATCGTGGTTGTCGTTCCCCGTCCGAAGTAATCGATCAGTTCCGCGGGTGGTCGCAAATTCCCAAAACTGTCGAAATACTGCACGTGCGATCCGCGTTTCGCGTACGCAACCCAGTGAGTGCCTTCACCGCGATTCTCGTCAAGATTCGCGATACCGCATTCGTTCGGTCGTACGCGCGCGAGGAGCGTGTCGCGCATAAACACCCCTCGAAAGAACGGTACGTCGATGCACTCGCGCTCTAATTGCAGGTTCGTCATATGTTGTTTTTGTTGTTGTTGTTGTTGTCGTTGTTGTAGCTAATGTCGCATTATCGCAGTAGCAGTCGTCGCTGCGAGCTCGATCGAGCGAAGTTTTTTTTTCCTAGGTCGTCGTCTCAGGGTCATGCCGGCGCCGCGCTTGTACGGTGCCAGATACATTCCTCGCCCTTCCATAGCCCGATCATGACGCAACGTTTCTTCCAGCTGTTTTCGCGCGGATTTGGCGTTGTTGACCGCTTTGGCGATACCAGCAGCTCCACCGGTTAATGCCCCGATAGCCGACAGAGCGGGCAGAAGAAGCGGAAGAAAGCCTCCGCGTTTCGCTCCCGGTAGGACACGGCGTCGTTGTACTTTGGACTTGCGTTTACGTCTCGTAGTTCTTCTTCTTCTTCTCATACCCATGCCGAGTTTAGTCTTTGCTTTCATCAGGGTCCACACTCCGGTCGCAGCGGCTTTTTCACCGAAAGTCGCGTCGTTCGCGAAAACTCGTTCTCGCGCTCGTTCGGCTAACGCGCGATCCGCCTTGTGTCGTTCCTCCAAATCCTTTCGACTCGAGTACGCGATATCGTGTTCCCTACAAGCGGCGTCCAGCGGATTGATACCTTGGTCGCCGCGAGCCAATCGCTTTAGCAAACGCGTCCCAGGTCCGCAGAACTGATACCCCGGAATGTGTAGCTCTATCGGTAAACGGTTTATGATCCTGTTCACGAGTCCCGATCCTGTTTTCGTTGACTTCTTCCGCTTCTTCTTCTTCGTTGTTGGTCTACGCGTTACCGCAACCATACGTGTAAAAATGTGGATACGTGCGGATGCAAGGACAGTCGTAAGTCAACGGTTCTTCGATAGCGATCGATTCGAGGAGCGCTACGATTCTGATTCGCTCGACAGGTTTCGCGGGTATAAATAGCAGTGACGGTATGATTTCGGCAGGTTAGGGAGAACATGCGATTCGCGAAACAACCGAACGCTATTCGCGTGACCGCGAACAGGGCGGTGGAGGATTTGGCGTGGGACTAGAGTCGTTCGCGCAGACACGGTTCGTTGTTGCCGAACAGCGTGCGAGCCGTAATCTGCGGTCCGTCCGGGTGCGGGAAAACTAACGTGCTTCTCAGCCTGCTGGAGAGTCCGAACGGATTGCGCTTCGAGAACGTGTACGTGTACTCGAAATCGTTGCGACAGCCAAAGTATCGGTATCTGGAGCGAGTGTTGTCGCGCGTCGGCGGACTCGGATACTTTCCCTACTCGGACACCGCCGAGATCGTACCGCCGAGAGACGCTCTGCCCGATTCGATCTTCGTGTTCGACGACGTGTCGTGCGGCGAACAGACGGCGATCCGCGAATACTTCTCCATGGGCAGACACGCGAACGTGGATTGCTTTTATCTGTGTCAATCGTACGCGCGAATACCGAAACACTTGATCAGAGACAACGTGAATTTTCTAGTGCTGTTCAAACAGGACGGAACGAACTTCCGTCGCGTGTACAACGATCACGTGAACACCGACATGACGTTCGAGGCGTTCAACGATCTGTGCGCGAGATGTTGGAGACGACGCTACGATTTCGTGGTCATCGACAAGGACCGTGCCATGTACGATGGTCGTTATCGACGAGGATTTAACGAGTTGGTGGTAGCTCGTAGACCTCAGTAGATCACGAGTCCTTCGTCGAGCAACACCGCCAGGATGTCTAACGAAGCAGCAACTAGCGGTGTCAACATGGAGATCATGCAACAACAAGGAATGAAACAGAAACGGCGTAGTAGACAACAACAACAACAACAACCACGAGAGGTCGAGACGAAGAAGAAAATTGTTAAAATCAGCGACGCTATACGACGAAAGTATATGAACCTGAAACTCGGTAAAATGATGACGAAAGCTGCTGCGGAGGAGAGCGCGCGCCCGATCGTCGAACCGCTGAAACACTTGGTTGAGAACACTGCGGCGTTGAAAACGAGTCCAGCGATACCGTCGAAGCCACGATCATTTCTCGTCAAGCCAAAACATCAGAAACAACAACAACAACGTTTGAAGAAGAAGAAACGACTATCCTTCACTCCGTCCATAGCCGAAGCGACGATACGACCCGAAATGACTCCGCTTCCTGATTCGGATTCGTACGACGATGACGACGACGATGACGATGACGACGACAGCGCTGTCTACGAAACAACCGAGGAACATGACCATGGTGAAACGGACGAAACGGACGAAACGATTCGAGAAGTTCTCGAGCCAAAAACCATCGCCGCAACCACCGTCGAAAACCTCGACGCGTACACCCGAAACGCCGCCGGACCGCTGTCGCGCGAATATCTGCGCTTGTTCTTCACCGACACCAAGAAACGGATCGACAACGTGTACGGCGTGTACCTGGACGACGACGAACAGCTGATGATCGGTGATTCCGTGCTCACTATCGGCGAGCACGACGACGTTAGCGCGAAGGGCAAGCGATACGCGGGTACGCGAGGCTTGTACGAACTGCTGTTCATGCGATTGCCTAACGAGCAAGTGTACACGAACGCTGATCTCGACGCGTACCGTGACATCTTGTTGTCGACGAACGCGCATCGACGGGGTCATTCGGCAAGCAAACCTACGCTAGGCAACAAGGGCTACAAGTACAGAAAGATTGTGTCGGTGTTGCAGAGTAGCGGAGACCGCAACGTCGGCGGGATCGCGCGCGAAGGTAGCGGATTACCCATCGACGACGCGATGACGGTCACCGATAACGCGATCGATTACGTGTACTGGGACGATCCGAACGAATTGGTCGATAGACTACGATTGCTCTTGGCATCGCGCGACGCCGGACACACCGGACACGATAACGAGATTGCCTCCATCGTGGAGGAATTTCGCGAAGCCGGTCTCATCGTAAATTGATCGGTCGGATCGACGACGCGTCAGTATCGTTCGCGACCACCCCCCGCCCAACATGTCGGTGAACAAGTTTGGCGCACCTTTGTACGGTAGTACCGTTGATGCTACCGGTGATACCTGTGACAACGATCAACGCGTGGAGACGATTCGCTCGCTGAATCTGTACGTCGCGAATTACGTGCGGGAGAACGCGCTGTGTCTGACCAACGATCGGTCAACGTTCGACGCGATGGAAGCAAGATGCGTCGCGTGGCGCATCCGACGGAGGATACCGACGCTGCGAGGAAACGATACGTGGACGAGGTGGAACGTACCGTCGGACGTACTCTCGACACTATGGAGGAAGACATGTACAATGCGACGACGAAGCGATTGGAAGCTTTCACGACTGTGATAAATACCGCGATGAACACACGTCTTCGTGACCTGGAGAAAGTGATAAATATCACGATGCAACAACGCTCCGATCATTTCGATGATAAACTCGTCGAGCTTACGACACCGATCACGGAAATACAGAAACGCAAGGAAGCGAGACGATGAGCAACGATTACCACGACGACGACGACGACGACGACGACAAACCCCGTCAACACCGTACGTGCTTCGAGTGTCTGGTACAGTATCTGCTGCTGCTGCTGCCGGTCGTGGAACGTTACCGTCACTATCGCTATGGGTACGAGTAAGGAGCGAATACAATTGGTCGACGAACTGCACGCTCCCGCGAGACGAAATTTTCCGCGGAGACGCGTAGTTACTCGAGGCTACGACGATCTTTGGTAGACAGATTTGGTGGAAATGCGTCCGTACGCGACCCATAATCGTGGCTACAACTACATACTCACGATCATCGATACGTTCAGCAAGTACGCGTGGACCGTGCCGGTGAAAACGAAAAGCGCGCGCGACGTGACCGAGGCGTTCGCGACCGTGTTGCGACGAAGCGGCAGATGTTCACGAAACCTACAAACCGACATGGGAAAGAAGTTCTACAACGCGGAGTTTCAACGATTAACGAAGACTCGCGGAATCAACCACTACTCGACGTACAGCGTGATGAAAGCGTCGATCGTCGAGCGTTTCAATCGCACGCTGCAGAATCTGATGTGGAAACAATTCTCCCTGAACGCATCCTATCGCTGGTTGGATCTGCTACCCACGCTCGTGCATACCTACAATCATCGTAAACATCGCACGATCAACGCGCGACCCGTCGACGTAACCTCTGCAACTCGTTTGCCGTTCGTCGTATACTCTGTATCGGATATCGAGCAACGACAACGACGACGACGACGCGCGAAATTCCACGTCGGCGACAAAGTACGTGTGAGCAAATTCAAGACGATCTTCGAGAAGGGATACACGCCGAACTGGTCGACCGAGGTGTTCGAAATCACGGCGGTACAACGAACGCACCCTGTAACGTACATTCTACGCGATTCCGCGGGAGAGCCGATCTCGGGTGGATTCTACGAGCACGAACTGCATTCGGTCGCGAAACCGGACGTCTATCTGATCGAGAAGATTATTCGTCGCAAGGGTAATCGAGCTTACGTGAAATGGTTGGGATTCGACTCGTCCAAGAACTCGTGGATACAGGATAAGGATGTTTTGTGACACACACAAGAATGAATCCTTATTCTTATTACTCACATAAAATATACGTTTATTCGATTCTTTGTATTTCAAACAAAAAATAAACCAACAATATATACATATATATATATATATATATATATATATCACAATACTTGTACACCATTTAATTGAATGTTTAATATTATATAAGTATAGTAAGAAAAATTAATACCTTTCACACACACACATTTATAAAGTATTTACATACGCTTCCGCGATTTCTATCATACTTAAGTATACTCAATCTATTTCATACCTTATTCACTGGAAGCACGTACGACATTACCTTTTTTTTTTTTTTTTTTGACGTGGAGAAATCCCTAACGGATACCCCGCCCCTCGGGGGAGGGACGGGGTTATGTGGGGCTTGCACCCACTAAAACTCCACGGTGATCTTCCTCGGGCACGGAGTCGCGCGCATGAGGGGAGGACTTTACGCGGGAGCAAACTAGCGATTCAGCCGCTTGCCCCCCCCCCCTCCGCGCAATAGCGAGCTCCGTGCTCGACAACCCCGCGCGATGACGGCGGGGCCTTCCCGAAAACTCCGGCGACGCGCGACGGATCACTCGTCCGCGTCGCCACTTCTGGGGGTCGCATGGTGTTGTGGAGGGGCGAGAGTGCCCCCCGGCACCCTCACCCCGCGACCCCCGCGATCGAACAGTAACCCGACCGCGGCCCGAAGGGACGCGGCCGGGCGGGGAGACGGCATTTGGTCAGATGATCCTCGGGACCGTTCTTCCGCCGCCGCACTCGGGGGGGGGGGGGGGCCGCAAGCGGCGACCGGGCCAAGGCTCGGCGGGCACCCCGAGGCATGGGCGGAGTGCGATGAACGGTCCCGGTGACCGCCGAACTCACCCTACCCGCCCGATCGCCTACGTCGGGAGCGCGTTAACCATAGCGCATTGCGCGGCTCCCGGGGGGGGGGGGGGGGGTAGCGGATGTTCGGCTACCCCCCGAGGGGGCCCTCTGAAACGAGGACCCCCAGATCTTGACTCCGCCGCCGCACGTCGCGACCTGCCACGAAGCGACGCCGGCGGCAACTCCATTGCCCTGCCACACCTTCCCGAGAGATGGCCCTGAAAAGGGCCCCCCAGACCCGGTGATTCGCCGTCGGGGAGCGGGGTGACGTAACGAACTACGCCACCACCCGACCTCCCCCGGCTCCGGGTCATCTGCGCCGGCCTCGGCGGCCTCGGCGTCTGGGGGCCGCGAGACGGGACGGGTGACCCATCACCTCCCGCTCGCGCTCCCCTCCTTCTCACACATAATAGCCTCCGCGTACGCGGAGGCGGCCTCCCAACACGCCCGGTCTCCCGCCATGCGACGCGCGACCGTCGGCATCGACAGATCCGGGCCCAGCCGCAAATCGAGGACACGGCGATCATCGATCCACTCCCGGCACCTGGCCAGGGTGTGATCCGCCGTATCCTCGTCTCCCGAGTCGCAGCTGAAGCACCGCGACGTCACCTCCCGCCCAATACGACACAGATAGGTGCCGAAACATCCGACACCCGTTATGATCTGTGTCAGGCGGCAGGTAAGCCTGCCATACCCGCGCCCCACCCATTCGTTCATGATGGGCAGGAGCGCCCCGACAACGCGACCCTCCCGGTGTTCCGGGAGGGCCAACCATTCGAGCCATTTGGCTCCCATGCGTTGCCGGGCCTGGCCCCACACCACTTCTCGTCCGTCGGCCGTCAGGTCCCCAGCTTCGCGGAGATCTCGGACGGCGGAATATACTTCCGCCTCCATCTCCGCGAGCAGATGAAAAGGAGGGGACCCGGCCAGAGCGGACAGTTCGGCATGTGACACCGTGCGATAAGCTCGCACGGATCGGAGGACCGCCCGGCGATGAACTTTAGCCAAAAGTTCCCGCCCAACGCGGCAGTCCTCCAGGTCGCCGGCCCAAACAGGTGCGCCGTACAGCGCCATGGACCGGACGACCATCACATACAACCGCCGAACACCCTCGTGTGGACCCCCCAGGTTGGGCATGATTCGATTAAAGGCGAATACTTGCCTCTCCAACCTGTGGGCGAGGGTCTTGAAGTGGCGCGCGAATCGCCAGTGGGTGTCCAGGGGCAGACCGAGATACTTCATCGATCGGCCGACCCTGATGCAGGCTTCCCCGATCCTCAGGGACGCTCCGTTGGGGACACCGCTCCCAACCCTGTCCGCGAGCCACATCGCCTCGGTTTTCTCCAAGGCGACTCGCAGACCGAGCGTCCCGATCGAGGCGACGACGCGTCGCAGTGCTTCCTCCACGAGGCTGATCGCGTCTCTCCACTTCCGCCCGGAAGCCACCACCAGGGTGTCGTCGGCGTAACACACCAACGAGACCCCCGGCGATGGCATCATAACCCGCAGCACCGCGTCGAACGCTAGGTTCCATAGCAGTGGGCCCAACACGGACCCCTGCGGAACCCGGCGGTGCACCGAAGCCACCCCGTCACCCTCCCGGCCGACGTACGACACCACTCGGCCGCGGAGATAGTCCCGGACCAGGCGGCGAAGGTAGAGCGGGACCCTGTGATACTAGAGTGCCCGGTCAATCGCCGCCCAGGAGACGGTGTTAAAGGCGTTGGCGATGTCTAATGAGACAGCCACGCTCACCCCGCCTCCCTCGACCGCTCGGCGCGACAGCGACCGGACCAGTTGAATGGCATCGATGGTCGATCGCTGTCGCCTGAAGCCGAATTGGCGGTCGGACAGGTCCGAGCCAACGGCCTCCAGGTGTGCGCACAGGCGGGCAGCAATGATCCGCTCGAGGAGCTTGCCCGCCTCGTCCAGGAGGCATATCGGCCTATAAGCCGAGGGTGACTCCACGGGTTTACCGGGCTTCCGGAGAAGGACCAGCCTCGCGTCTTTCCATGCAGGGGGGAACCTGCCGGTTCTCAGGACGGCGTCGAACAGCCGCCTGAGACCGTCTCCTAGGGCGCTCATAGCGCAGGCCCATACTCGCCCGGGCACTCCGTCGGGACCCGGAGCCGCGTTCCTCTTACGCATTCGCTCCACCGAGGAAGCGAGCTCCTCGTCGCTAACCCCAGGGGCATCGGAAGTATCCGCGCCCCCGGTCAACCATGGATCCCCGGACTCGGCGCCACCCCCCCCCCCGTGTACCGGGGGAGGGGGGAACAGCGCCGCTAGAACTTGTTCCAGGAGCCGGGGATCGAGGCCCTCTGTGACGGGGGGCGCCCAAGGACCGAGTTTGACCGACACGGCCTTGTACAGGCACCCCCAAGGGTCCTCGTTGAGGGTCGCGACGTATTCCCGACAGGACTGATCTTTAGCCCGGGGTATGACTCCGCGAAGTTCGCGCAGCGCCGCCGAAAAGGCGGAACGCAGCTCGCGGAGCTGTTCCTCCGAGACCCGCCGTCGGTCCCGACGACGGGCCATGGTGTACTGGCGTCTGGCTATAACGTTAGCCGCGCGGAGGTCCGCGATTGCAGCGGACCACCAGTACACCGACCTCCGACCCCTACCCGGCGGCCCGGTCCGTGGCATGGTTGCGTCGCAGATGGTCTGCAACGCGCGACGGAACCAGAGCGCGCCGGCAACGGGGTCATCGAGGACGTCGCCGGGCAACGGAGGCCAAGCGACGGCGGAGGAAGCGAGTAGGGCCGCTTCAGCGTTAAGCTGCGCGAGCGCCCATCGCGGGGGATGTCTACGGACTCGGGGAGGAGGCGGGGGAGCGGAGGTGGCCAGCATCACATACATGTGATCGGAAGCTGGCTCGCAATCCTCCGCCACCCAGCAGTCAGACGTCGATGCGGCGGCCGCGGGGTTTACCCAGATCAAGTCGATGACCGACTCTCCCCGCGGGCCGTGGAACGTCGTGACTGCGTAGGGGTTCTTTAGGGAGAACCCCATCGCCTCCGTCCACTCGAGAAGCACCTCGCCCCTGGAGTCCGTTCTGGGAGCACCCCACTCGACGGCGTGGGCGTTGAAATCTCCCAGAAGCACGACCGGCCGAGCTCTCTGGGGGGCGATAAATGCCCCCAGCTCGTGCAGCCGGTCCTCGAACCCCGGGACGGAAAGTCTCGGCGCGAAGTAGCATCCCACCGCGAGGAATTCCCCCCACTGGACCGCCATCCAGCCCCTCCCGTGTCGGGCGACCGAACCCGGCGGGGCTCCGCGGTCCACTCCCCACGTCATCGCCACCTGCTGGTCCGGGTTCGTGGACCGAATGTATCGGTCCGGCATCGGACACGGCTCGGCGGCGACGACCAGCCAGACCTCCAACTCCAGGCGAGCCTGCTCAAGCAGGTCGTGCGCTCGCCAGGAGTGGTTGAGGTTTGCGAGCAGAATCGGCGGGCCTCGAGGCATTACACGACCTCGTCAGCGGCCTCCGCCGGTTTCTGCTCGGGTCGGGCTGCGACCCCCGTCTGCTCGGGGCCCCGACGGCACTCTCCCCGGCGGGGGAGACAAGCCCCCCGCCGAACGACAGCGCGATCGACTGCGCGAGGAGAATCGCCTCCTCGGCGTCGCACGCCGTCCCCGCGCCCCGGGTCGTATCGTCGGGGGGGGATCGCCTTCCCAGTCTTTAAAAAGGCCTCTTTCCCCACGGGTCGGGGACCACTCAGGGGGAGCACTGGGCTGCTCCCCCTCTCCTTCTTCCTCCTCGACCCCTCCCGGGGGGAGCCCCCCGGCGAAGACGGCGCAGAGAGCGAGTCGGGCGGAGCCCCGGGCTCCCCGCGAGCCCTCCGCTTGCCGGCGCCGGACTTGGCCGCCGAGGTGGAGACCAGTGCGCCGGTCTCCATGCTCTCGGCGGGCGTGGCGGAACCAGCCGCCGCAACAGGGGGCGCGGACGCGGTCGGGGTCAGGGTGGACGGCGCCACACGGACGCCGTCGACGCGGAGGGACGGGAAACCCCGACAGCCCCTCGGGCCGCCCCCACGGCGACCCCTCCCCCCCTTCACCTTCCCCTTCCTCGCTGCTGACGCAGGAGGGGGCCGACAGGCAGGGCCCCCCATCCGGTGTCCGCCGGGCAGTTCCGCGCCGGTGCACAAGGGGCAATTGGGGACGGCGACACAGCGTCGCGCCGTGTGCCCCTCGACCCCGCACCGGTAGCAGAGGAGGCGTCGGCTAACCGGGCTGGAGCACTTGGCCTATACATGGCCGAACTCCAGACACCGGAAGCATTGGAGCCTCCTCTGCGCGAGCGGCGCCACTCGTGCGACGAGGGAGTTGACGACAACTCTCCCCGCCTTAACAAGCACGGACGCCGCCGCCGCGGGAGCGCGAACCCACAGGGAGAAGAGCCCCGCCGAGTCCCGCCGCTTCTCGCCGACCGAGACATCGGCCGGCGAGCATCCCCCCTGCGTGGCCACGATGGCGCAGATCGCCTCTTCCGACGCCAGCTCCGTCAGGCCGTTGAGCCGGAACTCGGCCATTTTCTGGGGGCAATGCACCTTTATGCCGGTGCCCCCCAGCTGCTCCACGAGCTTGGCCTTCAAGGCCGCAGCTCTGGCCGAGCCCTGTGCCCCCGGGATCTCGAGGACGAGGCCCCCGGTGACAGCGCGCCTCGGACGCATAGATGCTATGCCGAGGTCGGCGACCTGAATGGCCGCCATCGCGCTAGCGACCCGCGCGGAGAAGTCGCTCTCCCCCCCAGCCGGAGCGGTGATAGCCACCGCCGCGGATCTGGGGGCGCGCGGAATCGCGACCGGGGCTCTCCCGGGGGCGCCCGACCGCGATCGTTGGGGAGCCGGCGTCGGATCACTCCTCCCCCGTATCCCTCTCCAACCGCCGTCAGTCGCCGCCACCCTAGCCGCCCTTTTGGCCTTGCGGCCGACAACCTGGGCCCATGTGCCCTGGGCCGCAACCCGAGTCCCAGGAGCCGTGGCTTGCGTGCGGGGGGCGCCGGGAACCGGCGTAATCACCCCCGCCTTTGGTCCTTTGGCCGCCCCGGGCGGCATCCTCCTCTCGCCGGGCGCCAGACCCAACGGCCACGGCCGGCTGTTTTGCAGCCTTCGCGGCCCGGCGCTGGTGCTTTCGCGGGTTCTTCGCCCGCGGGACCGGGGCTCCGGGTGCTGTGGCCCCCTTAGCCACAGCCGAACCGCGAGGCAACGGCGCCGCTATTAGCGGGGGATCTTGGGGACCCCAGCGGGCCCGCTCTTTTGGGGCTCCGCCGACGCGAGAGGCGTGGGGGGCAAAACCGCTCTCCCCGACGCCACGCCGGCATAGGAGCCCGCGCCCGCTGCCCGGAAGGCGAAGCCCCCGGCAGCCGCACCGGAGGCTCTCCCTCGAATCGCCTCCCTCCTCCCACTCCTCGTCCTCGCCTCCCGTCCAGGCTGGGCCGGGGACGCGGTCCCGGCCGCGACGGCGGCGCCCTCCCGGCTGTTCCTGGCCCAGGCCAGGGCGAGGGGCGTTGGCTGGGCAGCCGGCCCCTCTCTTCCCAAGACCTTGCCCAGCGAGAGGAGGCGCCCCTCAAATCTCCTCTCCATGTCGTCGATGCGGCGCGCGATGACCTCCCACGGCGGGGGGTCGGGACCGGCGGCGACACCGGCAGGCGCCGGATCTCCGGCCGGGGGTGGGGGAGAGGCCCCTCCCGTTCTCCTCCTCTTCGTCGCGCGGCCAGCCGCGGCGGTCCCGCCGCGCAGGGGGCTGGACCGC
Source organism: Andrena bucephala (assembly GCA_947577245.1). Taxonomy (NCBI): domain Eukaryota; kingdom Metazoa; phylum Arthropoda; class Insecta; order Hymenoptera; family Andrenidae; genus Andrena; species Andrena bucephala. Next base: position 27,235,958 of record OX387716.1, on the reverse strand, counting down.
GCCGCCGACGACGGGCCGGGGGCGGTCCCCTTCGGGACAGCGGAGTCCATCCGGGGGCTCGCGGGGGGGGGGCAACATCCCCTCCCGAGCGGAAGATGGTGGCGGTGCGCCCGGACCGGGGGCAGGCATCCCGGCCTCCCTCGGATCCATTTCGGCGTGTAGTACGCGCGCCTCTAGGCGCGCGCATCTCCCCCGGAGGATCTCCAACTCCCTGTCCCGGTCCCTCACCGAGTCTCCGGGCGCGAGGGCTCTCTCCGTCAGAAGCCTGACCTCGGTCGCGAGTTTCCGCGACCGTTTCTCCCAGGCCCCCTGACGGACGACCACTTCCCTCGCCGGTTGGTTCGGGTTCAGGCCCCTCTCGGCCCTCCCAACCGCCTCGGCCGCCAGCGCGGACGCGCGACGCAACGCGTCCCTAATGGCGCGCTTGTCGACGGTGCGCATCTTCGAGATTGCGCTAACCACCGCCACCACCCCGTCCAGCTCGCCTTGGACGGTCCTCTGGAGGCCGTCGGCGGGCATGGCCTCCGCCCAGTCGCGGAGGCTCGCGCGGCTCGGAAGGGCCTTCATCCCAGGACCCAGCCTGGCGGGGTCCGTCCAGACCCCGGGCTTCCTCCCCCTCTTGCCCGGGACGAACCCTGGTCTTCCCCCCGCGTCCGTCCCGCCGTCGGACGACGGCAGGGGGGCGTCGAGGCCCTCCACTTCTGCTCCTCCTCCGGGGGGTGTGGCGCCGCCGTTGTCCGAGTCGGACAGGATCCTGGCGCGCGCCCCGGATCTTTTTTCCCCCCTGGTCACAGCCGGCGCCGAGTCGTCTCCGCTCTCTGCCACGCCGGCCGGGGCGTCGACCTCCATGGCCACGGCCACCCCGTCTCGCGAGGGCGCTCTCCTCCCGGTAGCGCCAGGTTCCTCGGTGGACTCCGCAATGTAGCCCACCCGCGGCATCTCCTCGTCCGAGGAGACGACGACGCACTCGCCATCCGGGACGAGCGCGTCGCAGCGCGTAAGGAGCACGCGGGCCTCGCGCCCCCGCGACCCCGCGGCGCGCACAGCCGAGGCGCCAGACCGCATCGAGGCCGCCGGCGACCGCCAAAGCGGCGACGCTCCGACGGACACCGCGTCCGGATCGAGCCGCCCCAGCAGCCCGGCTGCCCCCTCCCTCAAGCCGAGGAGGTCCCGGACGTCCCGGGAAAGCACCGCCTCCACGGCCCTCACGCCCCTGACGGCAGCCGACGCCGAAGCCTCTCTTGCTGCTCCCCTCGTGCGGCGCTTCAATAAAGACGGGGATGCCCGGAGCTCCTCCCCGTCCGCGCTCGATCCGCTCTCCGAGCCGTCTTCATAGAGACAGCCGAGGGAAACGGCTGGACTACCGCCCCCCCGTCCACTGTCTCCACATCCGACGTCGTCGGAGTCCCTATCCGTGCCAAAGTCGTGTCCTTTGGAGAATGCCTGGTCTGCTTCTGTGACTTTTTCTGGGTGGGGTGGCAACATACCCTCCCCAACACCAGTGACGCTGGCCAGAGGCACCAGCTCAGCGTCATCAGGCTTACTTCTTACTTCAGAATGGCTGCTGACAGGGCCAAACTGAGTCGGGCGATTACCCCCCGAGAGCGGCGTAGTTTCCGAGGCTTCACTTAATCTGTCCACTTCATAAAAATTGTCTTAAAGGGCGACGGCCCCCCGCCCGGCGGCTCCCAAAAACTACGCAGGGAAAAAGTGTGTAAGTGTTAGGAATGTAGAGTGTGAGTGCGTCGCCGGTACGAGGCCAGGCCGGAGGGCCCCCCCTCCCGAAGCGAAGGAGCGGGAGGGGACCACCGGCGAATCCCCGGACCCGCGACGCGTGTAAATGTTCCATGGGATGGTCGACCCTTGGCCAGGAAGGCAGCATCCCCCACCGGCCGCTAGGCACGGAACTAATTCCATACGTAGCGCCCGGGGGGGAACGTAGCCGCTTTCCCAGAGCCCCCTCACCACGCTCAAGGTGGTCGACCCTGGAGGGGGTTACGACATTACCCACGCTATGTTCATACATTGCATACATTTTTTTTTTTTTTAAAGAGGGGAAAATGCATTACGCATACCCCGACACCGGTTATGTCAGGGTTATGTGGGACTCTCCATTTCTGGCATACCCACTAAAAACCCCCTCTACGTTCATACAGTGTATCATATACATTACAAAAATATCGTACGCGACATTACTACTACTACTACTACTACTACTACGTATATACATATACATATAACTACTGTATCTACTTAACCATATACGCATCACTATCACTATCACTATGGTAGTTATCACACTCGGGAATCCGATAGTGTCCCCACGGAAGGGTGCTGGTCTGGTCGGAAAGTACGTATCGTTTATCGTCGTACGGGCTGAGCGCTGTCTTACACTCACTCACTGAATAAACGTCGTGTAATCGCGCACGGATATGGTTTTGCCGTATCGTCGTTTCCGCGTGCTCGCGAGGACACCGCACGTAGTCCTGGAAACGTATCTCGTTCGCGACCACACTCCTCTTAACACCCTTAACTTTTTTCGTCTCTGTCTCGATCGTTGCAGCCGACGCGTCGCACACTCGAGTCGCGTACATCTTGGACCGCAGTCCCACGAACTCGGTCATTAACGCACCGTTGTTCTCATCCTTCATTAGACCCGGCACTTTTTTGTTAATGCGCGGCATACCGTACGGGTTGTCTGTCGCGTAATCACTCGTGTCGAAGCGCGCACTGGCATCACTTTTTATCTCTGCGTAAGCGTCCTCGCACTGCAGCAGATACATTAAACTATGTGTGTCCGTGTACAAAATCTTACATCTATCACCGAACTTTGTACGCATATAGTCATAGTGAAATTCATATAGGCATACCTTGGACACGTCCAGCACGCTCATACCTACGTATATGGGCTTATCAAATTTCACTCTCAATTTACGTAGATCGATAGCGACTAGGTGCTCGGAAAATATCGCGCGACTGTGGAAATTTGGTTTCGCGATCAACGCTTCGGCGCCATAACGTCCGTCCCACCGCGTCACCAATCGCACGTCCACTCGCTTTCGCACATTTTCCATAGTCTTTCCGTACACGGCATTGTTCATTAATTTGTACAGTGTTTTCTGGAAATCACTTTGGGCTCGCGTCGTCAACTCCGTGTTCAAAGTGATGTAGTCGCTCAACCAAGGTTTCTGATCGAAACGTAGAACGCGATGAATTCGCGAGACGCAAAGTCCGTGTCGAATACACTGTTTCAAATAACGATAGTGGATCACGTATCGTTCCTTGTCGCGGAGCGTGGCGATCAGCTTGCTTTCATTACCGACGGGCGTCTGCTCGCTCACAGGACAGAACGCATATAGCGGGCATACCTACTGCCGCTCAGCGACAGCCACTACCACTGTCGGCGCCGCACGTTTTGCCAAACTCTTTCGCTACGGTATTGAAAACAAAATGTGAGTTACCACTTTTCTTGGTGTTTTCCGAGGGAAACATGTCTGCTGCATCGCGTGGAATAGTCAGATTTTCTCCTTGACCCTTAGTTTTTGAAATATATACAAAGATATCTGCAAAAACAGATGCATTTTGGGTATCCTTCCCGATTTGTTCGTTGTTTATACATATAAAAATGTTTATAATTCAATAATAACTTATATCTTTTTGTTCGTAAGGGTTCATAGAATAATTTGTCGGAACAAGCAAGCGAATAACTATTACTGTTTCAACTCAAAAGATGTTTAAAGTTGAAAATTTGCAAATTTGTTTCAAAATCAAATTTCCTGAACACAGAGGGTCATGGCGACAAACGGTTTGCGGATTCCTTTTCAGCGCACAAAAATCTATAAGAAATGGCTATTGAATGTTACAGATCAAAATGGCTGTTGGACCAGCTTTTGAACCAATGAGATATGTTCCTCTTTCACTACAATCGCGTTACATCCAAAAATAATAACACAGATACTCCACGTCGTCACAATATGTAAAACACTATTTCATGTGTTTATGTGTTTAAATAATATTTTCTAATGCTCAATAGTGAAATATGAATATTTTATGAAAATATACAGAAGTCGCCAAACTTGGTCAAAAACTAAAAACTTTGACCCCGTTTGGGCCCGGTCAAATATTAACCGATTTAAAAAAAAATCATTTGTCTCTATTTGTCTTCCCCAGACGCAACTTTTCCGCACTAGGCTGTTTCGAGTTTCGAAATTTTCCTTTTTTCGGCCCACCCTAGTGTAGATACTATCGCGGTATTGTATCTCTCTTTCCGTCGGAATTTCTCCTTATCAGACACAATACATAACACAGTACACTCACAAGCACTGCTGGATCGCGCTATATGATACATCACATTACGTTGATCGCGTGTAAAAAATTCAACTCCGTAGTTAAAAATACTGGTCCACGCGGCCTCGCAAAGTGACTGAATTCCCACGGTTTCGCGAATCTTAAGCGTTTCTATCATCAGTATTTCCGCATCAAGCTTAACATCCTCAGATGGCGTTACAAAATAATCATTTCCACAAATCTCCTCGTCCGATGATGAAATCAATCTCTCTGTATCTAGATCTTTCAATTTCTGTCGCGCAGCTATCCGTAATAACTTAAGGGGGTAGACACGTCACGTGGTCTGGCCGATTCGGCAGGTCGGTATTACAGCAGGTTTTTTCTGCACAGAAATGGTAATACCGACAGATCGACGATTGCCCGGTAAACGCGAGAGGGAGCTGTTTGCTATTTCCGTATTCTATTCTGAATAAGGAAATAGATTCTCAGCTGTTGCGTTGTACTTATAAAAATTTAAACGGAAAGTCGGCTGGTACTGCAAACGTAGAAAATTCATTGTACATTTTAATTACTTGAAATGTGCTTATGCTACAATATTCTACGTTGGCAGTAAGGAATTATAAGTGAAAAGGAAAAATAGATGAGGGCATGTCCCCAGAAAATGAAGTTTGTTAGGATAGACATTTTTTAATTAGCAAAACACTGAAACAGAACATGAAATACACATCCTATGCAGAAAGCAGTTATGAACAAACATATATAAAATTGTGTTTGATGTTGAATCCAACGCGTGATTATTATGTGGTCCCTCCTCGAAGTGACAGAAAATATAACCTATGTATATGCTATAAGACAATAAATATTTAGCGGCTATTTCATTGTATTACGCTACATTTGTGAACTTTTCATCATCCTTCCGAAACATTATTATTACGCCGCAACAGTATCTTTAGGAAATCGGGTATAGCATATAGGTTATATTCTCTGTCACTTGGAGGACCGGATTTTCTGTCCTCGAAGTGACAGAAAATATAACCTATATGCTAGACCCGATTCCCTAAAGATACTGTTGCGACGTAATAATAATGTTTCGGAAGGATGATAAAAAGTTCACAAATGTAGCGCAAAAGAACGAAATAGCCGCTCAACATTTATTGTCATATAGCGTATACATAGGTTATATTTTCTGTCACTTCGAGGAGGGGACCATAGACATATATAGACGGCGGAGCGTAAGCTGAGGGGGGTGGCAAGGTTCGCGGTAAAGGGAGCGATACGAGTAAATCAGATAACGCTGTGGTTATGCATGCCGAATGCATCCGAAGCTAACCGACGTGCCTGTATCTGAACCTATGCCTTTACCCCTCCAAGCCTTCCTTCCCCACGCCGATAGTCCCATCTTCTGATCCGTCTATATATGTCTATGGAGGGGGCCACGTAATAATCACGCGCATCCAGCCTGCGCATTTTTTTTATGAAAAAATTATTTAAATCGGACTATTTTTAACGAAACGGGCTTCCAATTCTGCAAACAAATTTTTCACGTAATTTCCTTAATTATGGTTTGAGTTGTATCATTTTTGGGGCCAATTTGATTGAGAAAGTATAAGGAATCGATTGACGCCACGATCGCAAAGATCTGATTAGAAATTGCAAAAGTTCAGATTCATCAGTGCTTAGTGCGCAACATTGTATGGCCACGCTGGTTTCAAGCGTCGAAACCGACGAAACTCAGCGAGACACATGTGTAAAATAACATATTTGCAGTTTTATAATTGAAGATGTAGTGAACGTTACAGGACTGTCTTTATATATGGCTCCCACAAACAAAATCGCCTGACTTGTTAGACATGAAACCGGGCATACAAATGGTTGCGCATATCGCCGAAAGCATCAGAAAGAATATGTACAGTCTTCCAATGTTTCAATTGTTGAGAAGCCTTTCGACTCAGTTTATCGGGAAAGACCTACCCACCCCACTGTTTTGCTTTCTCGTTGCGAGCGTGGACCTTCAGGTCCTAGTAGACCGCCCGTTGACAGCCGAGAACAATAAAACCGACGAGCTAGATAAAATACCCAGTACAGAAAAATAAAATGTTCGTGTTTTTGATAAGTATTGATGAAAGTATTACCGATGAATTTTTTAGGATTTCCTGATGAAAATTATATCAAACGTGGAGCAATTCGATAAATTTTTATTGAACGTAGAGTGTGTTCTAATCATGTATTCATAAGAAAAAATAGACTGAATTGCTTCGTGTCTTGACTCACCAACAATCCATGAATGGTAACACTCTCATCAAGGTGTAATGAGAAATTTTGAACATTTCGTATTCAGTACTGGATGACTCAAGTCGCCGTCGACCGAGGGTGTACCGCTGGTGCGCTATTTCACTCGCACTCGGTTCACATCGTGCGGTCTCCTTGTTAAGCGGTTCGAGCGAGGGCCCTGATAGGGGTGAATTTATTTGGGAAACAAAAGTCGCGTCATTCATGACACCTACTCTAGAACAGATATACATATGTACGAGAAGAAACAATGCAATTGCCCGATGACTTGAAGCAACATTTCAATAGGTAAATGCATGAAACTCTGGTATCAGGAATTCCGAACCCAGTGGGGCATATGTAAGAACAGGCGAATTTCAACAATAGTTCGTCGTCTAAATTTTACAAGTATTTATTTGACGTGAATATAAAGTTTGTTAGCAAAGTCTTTCTCGATTTGAGTTCTGTAGAAGGCTGATTTTCCTTCGCCATGGAAAGTCCCCTCTTGGCCTTCTCGCTGGCAATCATGCGACTCGCTGAGTTTCGTGGGCTTCGGCGCTCGAAACCAGCGGGGCCATACAATGTTGCGCGCTAAGCAGTGACAAATCTGCAGTTCTGCATTTCTAATCAGATCTTTGCGAAAGTGACGTCAGTCGATTCCTCATGTTTTCTCGATCAAATTGGCCCCAAAAATGATATAATTCGGACCAAAATTAAGGAAATTACGTGAAAAATTTGTTTGTAGGAGTGAAAGCCCGTTTTGTTAAAAATAGTCCGATTTAAATTATTTTCTGCCAATATAACCGGGAGAATGCCAAGAATCCAATGGTGTCACTTTCATATTGATACGATGAAAAATAAACAAATTCTGTTTCTTTATAATCGATGACACATCGCCGAGCACGAAGATCTCGCGCGGCTCGGGACACAAAGGTTCTCGTCGGTTATTCGAACTTCTAAGATCGTATTCAGATTTATTGGCCGGTGAGTTTCGTAACTAGGGGTGTGCGGTTACCCGATTTTTCGGGCTCGGGACGGGCCGGCAACTTTCGGGCGGGATCGGGCGGGGTCCCGATACTTTCGTATTGCTCGAGATCCCGACAGTTTCGGGACCCCAAGACTCGATTCGGGCTACAAGCATAGCCGCCATGAGCGGACAATTTGATTTCAGGTCGGCTCGGCAAAACTCGGACGCGATCGGACGATATCGTTACCAGTAATAGATTAAAATTATTACCTGAGAACATAGAAAAATTATGTTTCTTACACGTTAATTTGAAATAATAAAATATTCGCCTCCTGTATATTGTTGTTATTATGAAACATCCAGGAAATATTCCTTTTTGTATGCTTATAGTTCGTACGTTTTCTATTTTAAATCTGAACCTATCCGGAAAAAGATAATACCCTATATATTCCCTTTACATAAAGTACTAAGTATAAAGTATATTTTATTCAGATTTTAAAATATTGTCGATATAAAAATAGTCTTCTTCCCAAGTTCTGAACATGGTGTTTATTTAAGTACGTATATGGACGTATTCAGTATTCACAGACTATTTGGTAGCAATGAAAATACATATATATGTAAATAAATAATAAGATACAAATTATGATTCAACAGGAGACACAAAGGTAAAAACTTATCACTCTGGTATCGATATAAATGATATACATTATTCTTTCCGTCTCGGTCCGCTCGTAATAGCTGGCTTTCGAGCCGATCGCGTCCGAGTTTTGCCATACCGATCTGAAATCAAATTGCCCGCTCATGGCGGTCATGCTTGTAGCCCGAATCGAGTCTCGGGATCCCGAAACCGTCGGGATCTCGAGCAATACGAAAGTATCGGGACCCCGCCCGATCCCGCCCGAAATTTTCCGACCCGTCCCGAGGGCCGAGAATCCGAGCCGTGGGACGATCCGCACACTCCTATTCGTAACGCGTATTCTCTCGTCATCGCAGAACACGAGTGAGCCAGAAGTGGTGGGGATAGCGCCAAGCTTCTGTCATCTATAGGCCAAACCGAGCTGCAGCGTAGAAATACACGCATCAGAATAGGTGTGCCTTAGGCCTTAGCTTCGAAAAAATTCAGGAGCTTTATTGGTCAGAACATTGATTATTTCTCGATAGCTTCATCTCGTATTGGTCTACGCATTACTTCGTGACGCACACAACTACATATGTACTACGCTGACAATAAGAATAAATAACAGCCACACGTCTACGTTCAGACGGGGCCGAGCAGCATTCCCGTTACCCCACCATACCCTTCGGTGGCTAGGGAACTCCAACTGACAAATCCACGATCGTCAGATGGTGATGGCTGATTGCTCCTCGATCGCTGTACGCGAAAACGAATCGACCGGCCAATATATTTGAATACGACCTTAGGATAAAGATATAATGAAAGATGAAAAATTATTCGAAGCCAAAGATGAAAGGCCTTCGAATAAACAAAGGAAACTAATAAATACCCGAAACTAAATAGAATTTTAGATTTAGGGTACACACATCCTCCCCCAAACCTCGTGTCGATCGGCCACTGGGACCATTCGGAAGTATATTCTTTTAATTAAATAATGCCCATCTCTGCATAGGAGCGTAAAGAATTACGAAAAAAATCAAGGAGTCAACTGTTGACCGGTTTGGAGATTTTTCCTTGTTATATGTTATATACAATAGTCGGAAGAATAATAATAAATGCAATAATTGCAAATAATTGCTGTAACTTCCACATTCTGAAAATATGATATCAGTAAATCACTACTTCCAGTGTTATTAAAAAATTCCAATTTTTTTTTTATTTGAAATAATGTGGCCATATAATTATAACATATATTCGGCAGCGGTGATGTATGTGTTACAGTAAAAGCGTGAATTTAGTAAATGTAGACAATTCCTAGCAGTTCCTAGTCAATGTATGCCTAAAATGCATATAACCTAACCTAAAGTCGTCCGAAAATGCATGCATTGACTGCATCACGCTTTTACTGTGGCTTGTGTATCCAGCTAACGCTTCAGTTTTGCTATGATTCCACGTTGGCAGTCCTCCCGAGTAGGCGCCATCTCGTGTCCACTAGCTCAACTAAATTTGTCACGTGACTTGCTCTGTATTATCGCCAATATGGCGGAACTCGTATTTGGGAATGCAATCACGGGGATACGTTTTTCGTCCTTATATGAACGGATTTTAGGCTGGGTGAGGTCTCATTCGAAAGAGGAAGGTTCGAGACAGCCCGCTCTGGTCATCGTTTGAGCCACAAAACTCTTTTAGTGACCTGAAAATACTTGGATTCCTGCGGGTGTATTTTGTCGACTTTTGCTCTACTTTGAACACTCACATTATTAAATATCAACACAATCTCGTCGAACCATGACCAGAGCGGGCTGCATCGAACCTTCCTCTTTCGATTGAAACCTCACCCAGCCAAAAATCTGCTCATATAAGGACGAAAAACGTATCCCCCCAAACCCATGTTTCGGGCACATTATGTGGGTATTACAGCGCGCTGCATTACCCGTGTCTACCCCCTTAAGTCGCTTGCTAATCAATAGTAGCCTACGACGTTTGCTATCTCCTAGTAGCAAGTTTTTTCGTCGAAACCCTATGGTTGTTCGTATACATTCAGTACACCTCTCTATCCAGTCTCGATATTCCGGAACCGTTTGCAAGAGCGTGTAGCTTGACGATAATGATTTGAACGTTTCAATGTATACTTTCATTATTAAACATATTTTTCACTTAACGCGCGCCAGAGAGCCGTCTGGATACCGCGACCGCGTCTCCGCGTCAAGTCCGCGAAATACGAACGGCCGAAAGTAATTCGTGAAAGGGTAACTCCATCCGACACACCGTGAACGGCCTAGCCGGGAGAGCCCTTGCGCGTCACTCGTGATCGACGTAGGAACGCGTAGAACGGACGATTAGAGACGGCGAACAGCGACGTGACCGACTTCCGTGTGCTACGATAGGGCACAGCGAGCGACCGCGACCTACGCACGGTCAACCGACACCTCGAGCTTGCGAATAACCGACGGCAAGCGTGTCGTGCAAAGTCAGCAAGAACCGGCGAGCGACAGCTGAGACGGAGCGCCGTCTTTAGGTATGATTAACTGATTTATGTAACAATATACTTTACATCTTGGATTTCCCTTTAAACCTATTGTACCGATGTATTCAATCCCTTGTTATCCTCCCTCTCCTTGGTAAGTATAGTCAAGGCGTGCTTTAGCACCTTGATAGAGCAGCGAACCCGGTAAATCATTCCAACCGCTCGGGGTGATTTACAAATGTCGAATCAGGACGTAACATAAGGTATGTTGAAATAATAATTTTATTGTATTATATGATGATAAGTACTATTCTATTCTGTTATGGTCTATAATCTGTATGTACATTCTGCATAACATACTAACTACTTATACCATATGAGTGATAATTATTTACAATGGCTTAAAGGTACCCTCCCACCAAATCACTCCAAAAATAGGTAATTGTTATGATTTTATTTTTAAAAAAAAAGTAAACGTCACAGTGTTAACAAAATTTTAGGGTGTATTTGTACATAACTCAAAGTAGTTAGGCTAGGCCGGTTCCAACTCAAATTTGAGTTTCAAGATCATGATAAGAATTTGCCTCTGACCTTGAAATTCATATTTGAGTTTCCAGACCGCAGGGAATCCGGGCGGCGGCTGATGACGTCATAGAGATGGCGGAGTGGTGGGAGGGTATAGCGCGAGAGCAGATATCGCGAATCAATCGATATCGAACCGATACCGAAACCGCATCGAGGAAGAACCGCGGGTGAAGTACTAGTCTCTCGGGTGTGGTACAGACTGTCCGTAAGGAAGGAAATATTAATTTAAGATATTAATATAAATGAAAAAACAGAATCTCCGGCGACGGGGCTCGAACCCAAGACCTCCACGGTACGAGTCAGCCGCCTAACCAACTCCCCCAACGCCAGCTCTCCGACATTAGTCTTCCATGAATGGTATATATGCAGAGCGTAATAATTTATTTTTTATCGGACGAAGTCGGAAAAGATCGGCTTTTTGCAAACCACGTATTTGGAGGAGGGAAAGAGAGAGCAATACATTAAAAGCTAAAATTTGGAGGAGGGAAAGAGAGAGCAATACTTAGCGTCGCAGCGTCTCGCGCGATCGCGTGTAACACGAATCCTCTGATGCAGCCGTGCAGGGTGACGTCATTTAGCGGCGCGAAGAACGTGTGAATGTTGTTACGTCCTGAAGGGACTTTTGTAAATCTCCCCGAGCGGTTAGGGTGATTTACAGGGTTCGCTGCTCTATTAAGGTGCTAAAGCACGCCTTGACTATACTTACCAGGATCGGGAAGGTGATTAGGGGTCGAATAAAAGAGTACTAGGAATGTAAAGGGGAAACGATAATGCCAAAATATATTGTTACATAAATAATCAGTTATTCATACCTAGAGACGGCGCTCCGTCTCAGCTGTCGCTCGCTGGTTTTCGCTGACTTCGCACGACACGCTTGCCGCCGGTTATTAGCACGCTCGAGGTGTCGGTTGACCAAGCGTAGGTCGCGGTCGCTCGCTGTGCTCTATCGTAGCACACGGAAGTCGGTCACGTCGTTGCTCGCGGTCTCTAATCGTCGGTTTCTACGCGTTCGATCACGATTAACGCGCAAGGGCTCTCCCGGCTAGGCCGTTCTCGGTGCGTCGGATGCAGTTACCCTTTCACGAATTACTATCGGCCGATCGTATTTCGCGGACTTGACGCAGAGACGCGGTCGCGGTATCTAGACGGCTCTCTGGCTCGTCGTGACTTCCTATCTCGAGCTCCCGAAATTGAATGAATTCCCGAAGTACCGCGATCGAGGTCCAAGCCTCGCACTCCCTATCTCGAGAACGGGGGAAATCGCCCCGTCAGGCGTTATCCTTCGCAACTTCCATTGTTCCATGCCCTGGAATCTAGGGCCCGGACCATCGGTGGTCACGTTGTGCCCACGCCGACGGAGTCCGCGTTCGCCGACCTACTAACCCGCGCGTTGCGATTCCGCTTAATCGCTGATGGCGAAATGGAAGGCGACGCGGGGACAGCAAGCACGGAATGGACCTGAAGGGCCCATGTAACACCTCCCCACTTAGACATGAAATGGTCTCGAGAGGCCATTTCATCTACACGTGCGTAGCTGTCGTCGCGTACGCCTTACACGATTGCTTAAAACTATGATTTACAATTATCGCTACTAAGACTAAGGGGAAAGCAAGGGGGTGACCATTAATGAGTCGTAATTGAGCCAATAAAAGAAGCAATACATTGTTACATAGTAAACAAAATTTTTTTTTTTAAGGAGGCGTCCTAGCGGCGAACTTCCGGACTACGCTCTGCTATGAATTGAAATGAAAACGGTTATAATTACAATTTGTCCGCGTCACTTTTAAGTGATTACAATTTCCTAGTGTATAATTTACCTAAAGCTGGGACTGCGGTTCCTTATTCTGCTCCAGCTGGAATGATCCAGGGTATGTCCTTCGGTTTCGGCGGCTCGAGTGGCCGGGGCGCCTCCAGCACCGGGAATGACGGCAGATGACGTGGGTTTATTTCCAAAATTGCCCGGATGCATTCAGTACAGTTGTCCGGTGTTCCCCATTGTAAGTGCGGTCCCCTGCACTGCGTGCATTTGGTCATGGCGACCGCTCGCACTTCTTCGGCCAGCCAGTGGACCGGCACCTTTACGTATTCAGCGAAATTTGCGGGGGGTCGAATCCACGCACAGGCGTCACAAAGCGTTAGAGTCCTGTGGACTCTGTGCGTCCAGACTTGCCCGTTGCTCCCATCGAAGCTTCCCTTCGGTCTCACGCAGAGTCTCCTTCCGAACGGTGCGTGAAGGTGCCCGGGAAGCACCACCTCAGCCAGCGTAGACCGCGGATACTTCCTGTCGTCAAACTTATACATTTTGAAAATGTCTCGGTATATTAGAGCTTTCTTGGTGACTGTGTCTTGTTTTGCTTGATTGATGTCTTATATGCTATTGTCCCCACCATCTAATTTTCGCAGCAGAGCGCATCGTGGGGGTCGGTTCTTAGCCTAACGCACGGGGGTTTTTGCTGCGATCAGCAAACTACGGCCTAAAATATTTCGAAGTATGGGTCTGTGACCCCGAAGCTACTCGCTCTCTCTATATGTGCCTTCTCACTTGTCCTCGTGGACGGTATAACGGGTAAATCGGGAGGAAAAGGTGTAATAGTTAAAGGACGGGGTCTGGAAATTATCTGAGGGAGAGGGCGATGTGGAACCATTTCTATGTTGACCTTTGCCTCTTTTCCAAAGGGCATGCGATGTTGGGTCCGGCGTGCCCTTAAACAACGGTAACCGATCCACACAATGAGGAGGATGACGAAAATTCCTCCCAGTCCCGGCAGTCCATATGTGGCGTAGGTGTATAGATTTTCAGTTCGGTGATGGGTGGCAATCTGCCTTGCCTGTCTTTCTATGTCCTCCAATGCGATTGTGTTTGCATTCGCATGGGCATCGTGAAGAATTCCCAGGGGTTCCTTTTCCTGGTGGTCTATTAAAATTTTTACGTGATGTTCCGTGATAGTTGGTAAGATTTCCGAGATGTTTATGCCAATGGATGGTTTGTAGATGGTGTTTAGTACTTCAGTGTCGACTCCGGATGCCCAAATCTGGTCGGTCCCGATTTTGCACTTCATATCCGGTCTCTGGAGCACTTCATATCCGGCCGAGTGCTTATTGCACCGTACCTGCAGTGCCAGGGTGTCCTTGACAGAATATAACCAGGTGTTGGGTGTGATCATTTTCTTGAGGAAGGTTCGGCTTCCGGGATGGGCTTGAATGTTGCAGCTATTCCACCTGATTTTTGGTAGTTTTAGTAAGGCATCCGTCTCACAGCTTGGTGCTTTTTCCAAGTCCTGGAGTGGTACGCTAAGTTCGCACATGTACATCCGAAGGTGTTTCCTGCATCCTGAGATGTAGTTCTCGTCGGGCATGAAGTACTGAGTGCTGATTCGGCTGATGGCTAGATATGGCGTTCTTGGTTTAATAAATATAGCGGTGGAGGCATTGGTCGAAATGGTTTGAAATGAAGGACAAGGGTGAAGGTAAAAGAGTTCAAGGTGGATTTGATCCAACAAAGGGATGTCGAGTGACAAGATGATTCGGCCTTGTGAATAAACTACGTTTAATTTGGTCACCCCTTGTAACTGTTCGGAATTTAATTCTTCCGTAGTCAGCGGGAATTCATAAGGCGTGGTTTCGCGAATTTGCTCGCAGGTCTGCGCTAGCTGACTTGGAGAAAGAACGGCTGGATGTAAAATACCGAGTTTTGCGAACGTGAGCGCGTCCGTAATTACGATCAACGCGGTCACATATTCGTCCACGTGCCTGGTCATTAGAAACGTCCATTACGAAAAGGCTAATTCTAATTCTATTTTCGTTTCGCGTTCGTCCAATTGACGGGGGCGCGACGCTATTTCCCTGATCCTATTGTCCATGTTTTGTATGGAACCCGATACGGATTTTAACGAGTCATGTATCTCTTGGAATTCCGATTTTACAATGTGTGTTTGATTTCCTAACAATTCGGCGAGATGATTTTGATCTTTATAAAGTTTATCTATTTCCTTATTATAATATTGCGCGTCGTCGCCGTCCAGGGTTCCAAAAAGGGCCTTACTCAGCGATCCGATGAATCCCAGCGGTACCGATCGCTTGGCGCGGGTCACCTGGGGTTTTCCCAGTATGCTGAGTAGCAATTCCTCGTAACGTTTGCCATCGAGGAGTTTTCGTTGCAAGGCCGCGTTGAGGTCGTCGGCCGGGCAAGACGTCCAATTATAAGTTGCACATAATGTTTTCATCCTGTTAATCTGTGGTTGAGTTTGTGGTCTCGCGGTTAATACTTCCGCGACTTCAATACCCGTGACCAGTCTCCATTGGGTGTGGAAAACTCGGAGAGGTCGGATCTGTTCGTAGTACAAGCCCGGGTTGGGGCTTAACGGAGCTAGTTGGTAGTCCCCGTCGATGACCTTAGTGGTAGCGCTCGTTCAGAGGAACGTGAGCAAAAACAGGCCACGTCTGTCCATGGCGGTCGAAATGCGGGATTTTCCCCGAATGACTTTTCGCGGGGGAATTCTATTGTTTACGTAAATGACTACTGCAAATACAAAAGAACAAGTAAAATAAAGGAGTGGAATAGGACTTAGATTTACGGAACATGGGACTATGGTTTGGCTGAATGAGCCCTGTCGCCAGTCCGTAATAAACTTGAACCATCGAATATGCTACGTTGGCGTCAAGGTGGTTGATCTTTAATATAAGCATGTTTCAATTTATCGAAATGTTTAATTATCTGTCGGCCTTCATCCGAAATCAATATTGCATTATTTTGATCAGTAATTGCTTTTATTTTATAAGGGCCTATGTAATGCGGGTCGAATTTATGGAGCCGAGGTTCCTTTAGAACGTAGACAAAGTCGTCTTCGGCAAATATAACTTGGTTACTCTTTCGGTCATAAATATTTTTCGAACGTGATTTGCTCGTGTCCAAGTTTGATCACGTGGTGTTTCGAATTTCTTCTAATCGTTCTACCAAATTTTGTACGTATGTCGGATAAGTTAGTAGTTCTTCACGGGCCATAGGCGTAAATGGATCCCGAGCTAATTGTCCGAAAACCACCTCGTATGGAGTGAACTTTTTTGCCTCATGCACCGAGGTGTTGTATGAGTACATAGCGAATGGGAGTAGCAAGTCCCAGTCTTCGTAGCTTTCCAGGTAGTGTTTCAAATATTCGGTTAAGACGATATGACTTCTTTCCAGGGAACCGTTAGTCTGTGGTCGATATCCCGACGTCGTTACATGTTTAATTTTAAAAGTTTAGGCTATTCCCTGTATTGTGTTATTAATAAAACACGTTCCGCGGTCTGTTAGTATTGCACGTGGTGCGCTGAAGATCGCGATAAAGTAACGCGATAACGCGTCGGCCACGGTGACGGCTCGTATGTCGGGTAATGTAACATTCATACAGAATTTAGATAATTGACATTGCATTGTAAGTACGTGACGGTTTCCGCTAGGGGTAGTGGGAAGCGGTCCTACGGTGTCCAAGGCTACTTTATCAAAGGGCCGTGCAGGCGTATCTGTTATTAGCATCGGTTCTCGCGTTTTAATGCGTACGAGCTTTTGTTCTTGGCTGCTCTGGCAACTTCGCACGAAATCCTCTACGTCTCGACGTAAATGGGGCCAGTCAAATAGACTGCGAATGCGTCGGTATGTTTTAGTTACGCCCTTATGCCCTCCTATCAAACTTTCATGATAGTGGCGGATAATATTTTCCCGTTCGGTTTCCGGCGGTAATTGGATTTCTCCTGTACAAATTGTAATTGACATGGGCGTATGTTTGAAAATAATTTTGAAACATCTTTCGAGCGTTTCGGCATCGAATCGGTGTAAGGTTTCGCCATGCGCCGCTATCCGAAACGAGCGGACGCGATCACATTCCGCGGCGCTTCTAAGCGCTGCTAATACCGGTGCCAACTCGCTTTCTCCCATTTCGTGATAAAAGCTGTTCGTTCCAACGACGCTAAAAACCTTTCCTTCTTCATTACGGGTGACTATCACGCGATTCTTGATTAATTCCTCGGATGATAATTTTGTTTCGTCGAATAGTCCTATAGCCTTCAGAGTTTTACAAATTGGGCTAGTTAATATTCTGTCCGATGATATAAAATGAGCATAATTGTCGCGAGAGGATGTAAGTGTGGTCCTTGCGAATTTCACTTCGCATTGCATTGTCTGCAATTCATACCCCGAGGTGTTCGTTCCAGGAAACTTTAGTGGCACGGTTAGTGGGCCGATGTTCGCTTCGTAGAGTTCTGTCGAGTCAGGCATTTCGATCACATCGGGCCTTGGACTCATGCTGGAATTTTTTATAGGGGGCAGTTGATCCTTCAGTTCCTTCAATGTTTCGCCCTCCGGACAAATCATGGTTGATTGCGGGATGTCCAGGGCTTCTTCATGTGGGGGTATACCCCATGATACTCGTTTCTTCGGGCCCGATTTTGGTTTTGTCCCCTGCGGACTGACCTTTTCATGGGTATTCGATGTTTCTCCCTTTTCCTCTAGGAGGGACTCCTCGTTAAGACTCTTCAAGATGGTGATTTCCGCCTGGGAGAATGGGCCTATCCTGGAATCGTTACTTCCAAAAGTGGAGTCCATGTTGTCTCCCTCGATGTGCTCGTAGCGGGGTGGTTCGTCAAGACTCCTCGAGAAGGTGAGTTGGTCCTGCGTTAGCCCTGTATACTTGCCTTCTGTTATCATGGTGGAGCCTTCGTCTCCTGTCTCTAGGAAATCGGGCATTCCCGTCCTTCCTTCACTTGTATCCAGGACAGTTGAGTTCGCCCTACTCTCCAGATCGTCGGTGTTATCCCCTTTTGTTGATGGCAGCTCCTGACCAAGTTCCTGTCCTAGTGTGGAATCCTCTCTGAAGTCGAACGACGGTGGTTCTTCATAATTTGCTTTTGGCCTACCTTGGTGACGCGCTCCTGCACGCGTTGCGATACCCTCATTTTCACTCGTTGGTAATGTTTCCTTTGTGGTAGTCGGAAAAGCGTGCGAGACCGGATTTCGAGATAGCGCGTCTGCGTTTGCGTTTACCCGACCAGGCTTATAAATGATTTCATAGTCGTAATCCGCGAGGGTAATCTTCCAACGGGCGAGTCGCGACACCGGATCTTTTACTGAGAATAGCCATTGAAGGGGCCGGTGATCGGTTACCAAGGAAAATTTTCGCCCGTAAATGTATGTTCGAAATTGTTTTACGGCGTAGATTATCGCAAAGCATTCCTTTTCCGTGGTGGAGTAGTTTTCTTGTGCGGAGTTGAGTACCTGCGAGGCGTACGCTATGGGCGGGTCCTCGCCTATTTTGCCTTGACTTAAAATCGCGCCGACGGCTATGTCGGAAGCGTCCGTTGTAATGATAAATGGTTCGTCGAAATTTGGATAACGTAAGACCGGCTCTTTACAGAGTACCTCGCGTAAATCTTCGAAACTTTCCTGCTGTTTTTCAGTCCAAAAGAATGGAATTCTCGGGCTAGTCAAACTTGTAAGAGGTTTAGCGCGTTTTGCCATATCTGGAATAAAACGGCGATAATAATTTACGAGGCCTAAGAATTGCTTCAAATTTTTCCGAGTTTTTGGCACGAGGAACTTGGCGACGGCCTTGATCTTTTCTGGATTAGGTCGTTGTTCGAGAATCGGTAGTTCCGATCTCCGCCACACCTCAACTCACCGCAGCACCTCCTGGACTGCGTAACGCCACGACCGATCCACGATCGATCTGCCAATCATCGGCGCTCCGCGACCGTCGATCGGCCAATCATCTGCGCTCCGCGACCGACGATCAGCCAATCAGCGCATCGCGTGACACTGTTTCAGCCGGTTGTAGAATACGCGTAGCCAATCACAATTTAACTCATCTGTGGCTCAACCAATCCGATTTCCCCACGTCGGTCGATCGTCGAGAATGTTCGAGACGACCCGTACAGGAAGTCGGATTGTCCAACGGTTTTCGGTCTTGTTCTCTCAGAGTACGTGCGTAGACGCGTCGGTTTCGCAAACGTTTAACACGTAACTATTGAACCTTCTCACCAATCTCTGTCTGTAGTGCTCACGATTCTCATCGAGAATCTCAGTGCTCAAAATTCTCATCGAGAATTTCAGTGCTCACCTCATTGCAGGTTCTTTTCTCATCTCTCGCGTAAACGATCGTGGATCGTGGTGTGATCGCGTGGTCAGTGTGCGTGGAAACTCTCAGCGAGAGTTTCGATTGTTCAGCACAACGTGCGTGTTCTCACCGCTCACCCTTTTATCAAGCGTGACTCACTCCGCGAGTGTATCAAATAAATACGAACATTGTACATTGCTCAACTCAAAAACTGCGCTTTACTTCGAACATAACCTCCCCGGCATACTCACGCTCATCGCGTTATCTCGTTCGCGAACAGTCGTACTCCGTCAGCTGCTATTATATGGCCCAGATATATGACCTGGGTTTTCAAGAACTTGGCCTTCCCTGTCTGTAGAGTCAAGTTATGCTCGCGTAAGCGCTCGAAGAATCTCTCGAGTCGGTGCTCGTGTTCCGCTAGTGTGCACGAGTATACAACCACGTCGTCTAAATACACGAATAAAGGTCCGTTTATACAGCCACCGAGCCGAGCCTTCCGAGCTGTCCGTGCCGGGCGGAATCTCTATGCTAAAGCTCATGCAGAGCTCGGAGCCTCTGAGTCATCCGGGGCGTCCGGGCCCGGCCGTGCTCGGCGGCTCCTCGTCGCCCGCTGGGCCCGTGCTCGGTGGCCACTCGTTGAGACGACTGGAGTGCGTGCCCTGTCGAAGTGCAACGCTGCTAGATTTTATGCTCCCAACACGTAGGGTAAATCCGAGAGACGCGGTCGACCTAATATAAAATGGCTATTAAAACTAATAAAGTAAAATTATTTATGAGTGAATACAATTACAGATTCATTGATATTTAACTTGTTTACGCTAAACAAGTAAAGAACACATGAAAGAAAAAGTGAACTGCCTACTGGCGGTTAGTAAGGCAAATGAATACAAAAGTGAAGAAATAAACTAAATAAACAAAAATAATAATAAAAAATAAAAATAAACAAAAATAATAAAAAAAATTATAACTCGACTATCTCACCTTTCTGCAGCGAGAGATGGTCTTCTCGTTAGCTTTCAGAGTAAGGGTTAATATGGCCAAATACTTTGGCTGCATTGGCCCTCAATATCCCTACTATCTTGTTATCCCAAACATTAAACGGAAATAAACTTCGAAGTATATTTTAAATACGATTCTGTACACCACTGGTTGAGAAAAGAGGTTAAATGTAACCTCAATTTATCATTTATAGCCTATAAATAAAAAAAAACACAGAAGGAAGCGAAATGACGCTATTCATTCAACTGTTTGGCTTCTGGAGAAGTAATTCGTCTGCACTTTAACGTGTTTTTCCGTATAGTGTCTGAAATATGGCGACTCGACCAACTCTCCGGCACGACCGCGTCTCCGGGATTTACCCTAGAGGAGTCACACCTGACAAGCGAAGGTCCCGAGGTGTAGCTTCATGACTTTATTGCCTACGCCTTTTTAGCTGGTCGAAAGCGAGTGACTGATCAGTTCTGAACAAATCTTCGACCAGTGAAGACCTTTGAGTTCTGTCATTCGTAATGCCTTATTCATTTCCTATGGAGCACTTAGCTATAATGGCAATTATATTGGAAGAACCTCAAAACAGAAGAAGGCAGAGAAGGTGGAGTGTCCACCCTCTGTGGAAAAATAGAAGCCAGCAAGGAGAATTTCAAATTTACAATACGCTAATTGACCATGAGGACAAATTTTACAATTACTTCAAGATGTCCAGAAATACGTTTGATGCCCTACTGGATAGAATCGAACTACTAATAAGCAGAAACGATACAAACTGGAAGCGGTCGATATCACCGAGAGAACGCTTAGCAATCTGTCTGAGGTAGGTACAGAAGTTTATTTGTTACATGTGCAGGAAATAACAGAAAATAGTAATAATAAACGTGCACAAACCGCAGAATACAAATATGCAGGGTGTCCGCGGGAACAGTAAACAGTTGGATATTTCCTAACGTATTCAGAGTCGAAAGAAATGTTTATATGCAATTGCATGGTTGAAGGGAGCTAATTTACTAGCTGCGACAAATTTTTTCCTGGATTATTATTTTAAAAGATACGATGGTCAAGCTTGGTTTTTTAAATAGAACTATATATTTTTTTAGAAATCAATTGATAGTGCGTTTCAATACAGATTCAATAACCTGTAATGTACCCGTTCCCGATAAGCCCCCTCAAAACGTGGTTCATTAAACGCTGGAAAGTAGCCGGAGCGTTCTTTAATCCGAAAGGCATGCGGAGGTATTCGTAGTGTCCGTCGGGGGTAGTAAACGCAGTTTTTGCACGGTCCTCAGGGGCCATAGGGATTTGATGGAAGCCGTTTGCTAAGTCGAAAACTGAGAAATATTGGGCTCCACCTAATCGATTGAGAATATCCGTAATTCGCGGCAAGGGGAAACGGTCGTCGATCGTTATCGCGTTCAAGTTTCTAAAATCGGCCACCACCCTCCATCGTTTGTTTCCTTCTTCGTCCTCCTTTTTCGGGACTATGTGCAGGGGTGAGTTATGTCGCGACGACGAAGGAGCGATTATTCCCAACTCTTCCAGATTATGCGTTTGTTTGGCGATTTCCTCGTCCATTAACGGCGAATGCGGGTATTGGCGAGTGAACAAGGGCTTTGAATCGGTTAACGGGGTGGTGTGTTCTATAGACGTTGTTTCGCCCAACGGGGCTCCGGGTACGAAAAATCGGTCTGAATACCTTATAATCAAGTCTTCGATTGTCTGACGCGGTTCCGGGTCTAATTCCTCTAATTTCAGCGTTCCGACTATGTGTTGTAATCGCTCCTCGGGAGGTTTTTGCTCAACGCGGTAATTCCCCAAATCCTGATCTTCGTTGAAGTCGAACTCTTCTTCAGAAAAGGGGGAGGGCCAATCCCGCTCGTGGTCTTCAGGGCAGCAGAGGTTTATTTGTTCGCCGTTTGACCCTAATGCTAATGGCTCACTTAAACGTGTTAGAAAGTCCTCCTGACTCTGTTTGCATGCCGTCAACGTATCTTCTAATTCCTCCGAATTGGAGAAGACTACGGGGCGGATTGGGTGTTTCGCTGTTACCATCGTACGTAGGTGGTACGAGACGATGGCTTCCTCCTGAAGCAGATACGGACTCCCGACTAAACCGGCAATCCCTTCGGGTAAATTAGGCATGCTCAATACATGGAATAACGCCCAGCTGCCGTTTAACTTTAACGCAGTCGTTCCTAATGTCATGACCTTCCCATTCAATCCGTTAATTTCGAGAGGTGTCCTGCTTATAACCAGGGCCCTTGAGCTTGCGGCCCCGATTTCTAACAGGTTCAATGCAGACCCCGTGTCTACTATGAATTCTCCCTCACCGTTCTCCAATCGTTCGGCCTTGACCCGGATGCGGGGGGACTCCGCGCGTATAAGTCCCGTTGATGGCTCTGATTTCGAGGCGATCTTGGCGGAGGCGATCTTTGGGCCTGCGAAGAGGACCCGCCCTCCTCGTTCCGGTTGAACGGGCGGGCGCGCTGGGAGTTTAAATGATTGCGATTTTCTGGGAAAGACTCATATTCCGCCGGTCTTGGCGACTCTCGGGTTTCGTTTCTCCCTGGTTCCAACGATTCGCGATATTGAAATCTTTCAGATTCGCGTGAATTATATTCGTATCGATAGCGAGGGGAGCTATAAGCGGAGTCCGGGCAGGGGGTTCGCGATACGAGTCCTCCTCGCGCGGTTGTCTCCATTCGGTCCAACTACGTTGGGGGTCGTACGGCGACGGGGGTCGCGCGCTTCTAGTGTATCCATACGTCTCATCGTGTGGCAAACCGGACAATTCTTGTTCTCGCCTATGGGCGTGTAACGCCAAATCGAACGCATCGTCCAAAGATTCGGGATTTGACAAAGCTACTTTAGTCGCAATTCTTTGAGGTAATGCCGTGATAAACGAGGTCCGAACCAATCGCTCCACGTCCCTAATGGTCCTTTCGACATTTTCTCCAATTAATTATTTCGCTCTTACGATCACCTGTCGGTACAGGCGGCTTACGCGGTGAATAAAATCTATTAGACGCTCCCGGGGAAACATGCTTATACGTTCTAGTTCCAATCTGAGCTCCTCATAACCGCGGCATGCGGAATATCGGACCCGTAGAAGGGAGAGCAGATCGGTCACGCTTTGACAACCTTTCCCCTCGACGTAGTATCTAATAGGATCCTTTAATTTGTATATGAGATCGGTCAGAAATCGTTCTTCCTGGCCAGGTGGAATACGCTGTATAGCCCGCTGTATCGCGGCAGCGAAGTCCTCTAATGTTACAAAATCAGGGTCGAAACGGGGAATGCCGTCAAGTGCCCGATATACTCTCTCTTCATCTTCTCGGGAACGCCACACGTCTATTGCAGACATTTCTAGGTCGTTCGTCCGAGAACCGAAAGATGGTCGACTGTTCAGGGCTGGCGGTAAGGTGGGAGGAACAGCAGGGGGAACATTATCTGTGGTATGGGAATTGGAAGAATGTGGCGGGGGAGGTGATCTCAAAATTCCACCCGTCATTGCAATGTAGTAGGAAGTGTAGTCAAGTTACGAGCAGATAATATTGCGTCAGGTCGCAATATGTAGCGACGTCGCGCTTTCTTCTTTTATTTTAATAGGAAATGATTAGAAAATCAAATCCCACTTCTTACACCAGTTTGTTACGTCCTGAAGGGACTTTTGTCAATCGCCCCGAGCGGTTAGGGTGATTTACAGGGTTCGCTGCTCTATTAAGGTGCTAAAGCACGCCTTGACTATACTTACCAGGATCGGGAAGGTGATTAGGGGTCGAATAAAAGAGTACTATTATAATACATAAATAATCGGTTATTCATACCTAGAGACGGCGCTTCGTCTCAGCTGTCGCTCGCTGGTTTTCGCTGACTTCGCACGACACGCTTGCCGTCGGTTATTAGCACGCTCGAGGTGTCGGTTGACCGAGCGTAGGTCGCGGTCGCTCGCTGTGCTGTATCGTAGCACACGGAAGTCGGTCGCGTCGTTGCTCGCGGTCTCGAATCGTCGATTTCTACGCGTTCCTACGTCGATCACGATTAACGCGCAAGGGCTCTCCCGGCTAGGCCGTTCTCGGTGCGTCGGATGGAGTTACCCTTTCACGAATTACTATCGGCCGATCGTATTTTGCGGACTTGACGCAGAGACGCGGTCGCGGTATCTAGACGGCTCTCTGGCTCGTCGTGACTTCCTATCTCGAGCTCCCGAAATTGAATGAATTCCCGAAGTACCGCGATCGAGGTTCAAGCCTCGCACTCCCTATCTCGAGAACGGGGGAAATCGCCCCGTCAGGCGTTATCCTTCGCAACTTCCATTGCTCCATGCCCTGGAATCTAGGGCCCGGACCATCGGTGGTCACGTTCTGCCCACGCCGACGGATTCCGCGTTCGCCGAGCTACTAACTCGCGCTTTGCGATTCCGCTGAATCGCTGATGGTGAAATGGAAGGCGACAAGGGGACAGCAAGCACGGAATGGACCTGAAGGGCCCATGTAACAATGTAATACTTTTTTCGGAAATGTTGAATCTTAAAATTATGTGGCGAGGAAATACAGGTAAATAAATGGAGAAATAATATATATACGTTTAAGAATATATATTTTAAAATTAAAAAGAATATAAATATAAAATATAAAATATAAAATATAAAATATAAAATATAAAATATAAAATATAAAATATAAAATATAAAATATAGATAATTTATTTTTATCGGATGATGTCGGGAAAGATCGACTTTTTACAAACCATGTATTCCGAGGATGGGAAAGAGAGAGAGCATTACTTTTAAAGCTAAATTCGAGAGAGGGAAAGAGACGCCACTACGTAGTGGTACAATCGCATTTTATTCTACAGCTAACAAATTTTCAAAGCGTTCCGATTTAGCGGCGCAGCGTATCGCGCGATCGTGGGTAATTTGAATCTCATGGAGCAGCCGTGTTGGGTGCCGTCATTTGGCGGCGCGAATCATAGAAAGAATTATGCGGCGTCAGCAGAAACTTTTTTCGATACCAATATGTGATGGTATGTTTTCCCCAACACAGAGAAATAATAATAATTTTTTAATCACCGATATAGCGAATTATTATGTAGCAAACAGACATATTTTTCCGAACCATTATGTAGCAAGCATTCTAAAGCTAACATGTTTTTAAAGCGTTCTGATTTAACGTCGCAGCGTATCGCGCGATCGTGTGTAATTTGACTCCTCTGGAGCAGCCGCGCGAGATATCATTTGGCAGCATGAAGAAGGCACGAACAAAATGTAATAATTTTTCGGAAACTTTGAATCTTAGAATTAGGAGGCGAGAAGAGAAGGGAGTGATGGGTAAATAAAATTGAGAAATAATATACGTTTAAGACATATATATATATATATATATATATATAGTTATATATATATATATAGTTACAAAAAATAATATAGAATAATACAAATAATAAAATAAAAGATACTACAATTAAATAAGAAAATAAAATACAATACAATACAATATAAAAATAATATAAATATAAAAGAATATAATAATAAAATAAAAGAACATAAAATAAAATAAAAAAATAAAAGAAAATATAATAAAAAGAATATAATAATACAATAAAAAAATAAAAAAAAATAATAAAAAAAAATACAATTAAATAACAAATATAATATGAAAAAGAAAAAATATGAAAATAGAATATAAATAGAATACACACATTATTTTTTTAAAATTGGGCGTTTACCGGGCGCTCAGTCCTGTTGGACCATTGTACCCGAGCCCTCGCGAGCAGTTCTAGTTTAGAGGGCTTGCCGCTAGTCCGGCCTCTCGCGCGAACTCGAGAAGCCCACTCACGGTCATGTCCTCCAGGTTCATCGTGCGGAGGAAAGCAGCTCCCAGCAATAGCTGTCTCTGGGCTGCCATGCTCTCGCACTGCGTCATAAGGTGAAGTGGCGTTTCGTCGTCCACCCCGCACCACTGGCACCTTGGTTCGTGCACGATCCCAAGGCGCGCTAGGTGCTTCCTCGTGTGCCAGTGTCCTGTGACCATCCCCACGAGCAGTCGCAACTGCGACCTATCCAGGCGGCAGAGTGCCGCCCCTATCTTTTTCGAAGGCCGCTTCAGCAGAGCCTTCGCGTGTCCCATCTGCTGGGCCCGCTCCCAGAGTTGTCCGAGTTGCTGTCTAATCCAGCACCTCGTCCACTCCTTCACAGTTCCCATGGAGACACCTAAGGTGCAGGACGGGTCCCGATTCGGTTTACGCGCCCCTTCTCGACCCCTGTCGTTTGCCCCTTCGTTTCCCTTGACTCCGGCGTGTCCCGGAACCCATAGTAGACTGACACGGTTGTTATTTGCCAATTGCGTCAGTGTGTCCACGCAGTCTAGTAGTAGACTGGATCTCACCACTGTGTTGTGCAGGGATCCAAGTGCGGCCCGGCTGTCGCTGCAGATATAGATGTGCTTGCCCTCATAGCCCTTGTCCAGATTCAATCTGGCACAGGTCCTGATAGCTTGCACCTCCGCCTGAAAAATCGATACGTGTGGGCCCAGGGCGATGGACCTTTCCACCCTGGGCCTCTCCCCCCATATCCCGGCTCCGGCTCCGGTTTTGGTCTTGGAGCCATCTGTGTACCAGATGAGCCCCCCCGGAGAGAGTAACTCCTTCTCGCTCTCTTCCCAGTCCCTCCTGCTTGGAAAGCGAACGACGAAGTTATGTTGGAAGCGGTAGGCTAGGTCACATTGGTCTCCCCCGCAGTCCAGGGCCTCATGCGAGTCCCTTACGTCCTGCAGGATCGCCGCGTGCCCGTTCCCCGCGCCTTTCCATCTTCCCGCGAAGTGTATCCTCAGGGCAGCCTTCCTAGCCCCGGCCTCCGCAGCCAAGTACGGTGGCGCCAGGTCCGGCAAGACCCCCATCGCCAGGGTAGGCGTGGTGGGGAACGCCCCCGTTATCCCCAGCAGCGCCAAGCGATACACCTTGCTCAATGTCCTCCTGTGGATGTCCCTCCTCATGGAGGTCCACCATACCACTGAGGCGTATATCAATTGGGGTTCCAGGATGGCCGTATAGATCCATTTAACCACCCATGGTTTTAACCCCCATGTGCTGCCGAACATTCTACTGCAGGCCCAGTAGGTGACGAGCGCCTTCTGAGTCTGCTTCGCGATGTGGCTTTTCCACGTGAGCTTCTTATCTAGGGTCACTCCCAGATATTTCACCTGCGAGGAGGTGTGGAGCTCCGCTCCGAAAATTGAGGAGGCCTTAAACTTTAGGTTCCGCTTGCTCGTGAACAGTACCATCTCCGTCTTGCACGGATTTAACCTTAGGTTTTGGTTTTGGCACCATTCCTGAACCAGTGTGAGCGCCTTCTGCATTCTCCTGGCCATGCACGTCGGGCTCGTGCCTCTGACTGCGATCACTATGTCGTCAGCATAGCCCTGTACTATTACACTTTCTTCTCTGAGCACACGCAGTAGCTCGTCCACCACCAGGGCCCACAGCAGCGGGGAGAGAACTCCCCCCTGCGGGCAGCCCCTGTCGGCTCGAGCCCTTATCGTGGTCCCTTCCCAGCTGGCCATCACGGCTCTAGTCCGAAGTATGTTTCGGATCCACCTTCTGATCGAGTCTTCGACCTTGAAGCTGTCTAGGGCCCTGCTTATGGCATCTAAGGATATGTTGTCGAACGCTCCTTCGATGTCCAAGAATACGCTCAGAACCGACTGTTTCCGCTCCAGTGCCCCCTCTACCACTCGTACCAGGTGGTGGAGCGCCGTCTCCACGGATCGGCCGGCCTGATACGCGTGTTGGGAGATTTGTACTGGTCTTTCCACCAGCGCATGCTCCCTGATGTGTCTATCCACCAGCCTTTCCAGCGTCTTCAGAAGGAAGGACGTTAGGCAGATAGGCCTGAAGGATTTGGCAGAGTCGTAGTCCTTCTTCCCAGGTTTGGGTATGAATACGACTCTAGCCGTTCTCCATGTTTTGGGTATATACCCCAGGGCAAGACAGGATTTGAAGATAAGGTCCAGTCGTTTTATCAGGTCCTCCCCCCCTTCCTGTAGAAGAGCGGGCAAGATCCCGTCTACTCCCGGACTCTTAAATCTCTTAAATGAGTTTATGGCCCATCTAATCCTCTCTCGGTTTATTACCCTGGAGGCCATCCCCCAGTCCTTCGGTCCCTCTTTCTCAGGTTCCAGCTCTTCTGTCGGCTGCCCCTGCTGAAAGAGTCCCGAGCCCGGGAAATGAACCTCTGTCAGGTGTTTCAAGATTTGTTGCCGGTCCTCTAGATACCTCCCGTCCGGGAGTCTGAGTCCGTTCAGTTTTTCGGAAGGCCCGGATGCGAAGACCTTTCGAAGCCTGGCCACTAGTGGTAGGGCCTCGGCTTCTTGGCAGAATTACCTCCAGGTCTTCCTTTTTGATGCTCTAATGAGCTTCTTGTAGGATCTGTGGGCTTCCCTGTAGTTTTCCCATTCGATCCTCGTGTTCCGCCTCATGGCTCTGTTTAGCAGCTTCCGGGCTCTGGTCCTGTGCCCGCTCAGCTCCTGGTTCCACCAGGGTACCCGTCTGCTGCTCTTCCTTTGCTTGGCCGGGCATGACGTTTCATACGCTGGGTGATCGCGACCTGCAGTTCCTCAACCGCTTGCTCGATCCCCCCACCCGTTTACGGGCGTCCGGAGTCCCCCCCGAGCCTTCTTCCTAGCCCCCCTTTGTAGAGTTGCCAGTCGATGGCCCTGGGTTTCCTGTAGACTCCCGTGGGTTCGTGGTTCGCGTCTCCCGCCAGTTTGAATTCGATTAGCCTGTGGTCAGAGAGAGTTACCTCTTCCGCCACTTGCCAATCCTTAATAGCCTGAGCCACCCTCTTGGAGCCCAGCGTGATATCGATTACCTCCTGCCTTCTGGAGGTAACGAATGTGGGCTTGGAGCCCCGATTTAGGATCTCCATTCCCGTGGTTGAGAGGTATTCAAGTAAGCTCGTCCCTCTCCTGTTGATATCGGTACTGCCCCATATGACGTGATGGGCATTAGCGTCGCATCCCACCACCAGTTGCAGCCCCCTGTTTTTATATGCCTCCATCAGTACTCTGAGTTCCCTCGTTGGGGGGGGGGGGGAGGCTCCTCAGAGTCGTATG
Organism: Andrena bucephala; assembly: GCA_947577245.1. NCBI lineage: Eukaryota > Metazoa > Arthropoda > Insecta > Hymenoptera > Andrenidae > Andrena > Andrena bucephala. Next base: position 27,206,578 of record OX387716.1, on the reverse strand, counting down.
GTAGGTATGCTGAGCAGACCACGATCTCTTCCGTGTTCCCACCCATTTTTGTCTCTATTAGGACAGCTGTTAGGTCCCTAGTGCAGAATTCTCCCAGCCTCAAGGCGTTTAGTCTTTTACTCGCGTAGACGCACGCCCTTGGGCCGTGGTCACCGGGCCCGTGTATTACCGTGCCCAGTTTCGCGTTCAGTCCTCCTACTCGACCCCTGATTATCCAGGGTTCCTGTATGAGTACTATATCTGTTTGCTGCACCACTGCGGCGGTCGAGTAAGTCCGTCGCCGCTATGCAGTGCTGCAGATTTATCTGCGAGACGCTGATGCATCCTGCAGCCATCTTGACTGCAGTATTGCTCGCTCTCGCACGTGTTCCGGGGGAGGTAGTATGTCCCGCGTTGCAGTCCACTTTTACTTCCCCCTCCGCTTTACCGTGGCGGTGGCATTGCCCCCCACCTCGGCGGTTTTTAGGAACAGGTACCTCAGTGACGCAGAAGCGGTGGTACTTTGTACCCCTCCCCGGGTCCCGGAGTTCCCTGCCCTACCCAGGCCCACAGCCTTCAGGGGTCTCCCCCTCTTCCCGCGGGTGGGGCCGAGGTTTCTTCCCCGGTCGCCACCATCGTGGGTCCGTCCCTTCCCTCCACTGCTCCTTTTTGGGGTTGGTCCTGAGGGGCCGGTTCGGCGCCGGCGCTGGGAGTCTCCCTCGCGCTTCAGGCCTCCGCCGCTCCCTTTGGCCCGTCCCCTGCTCTCCCCTGGGGTGTCGATGCCGCCGCCCCTCACGCCGCTCCCGGTTTCCCGCCCTCCACGCCGGTCCGGGCCGGGAACTCCCTAAGGAGCGCCCTGCCCAGCCCCACGTGGACGACGAAGCCCCGTTTGCTGAGCGCTTTGTGCGACTCCGCATCCACCCCCAGAATCAGGTGCACGGATCGTTCCGCCTCCCTTCTGCCCCACACCCTCCATAGTTGGGTGCGGAGGTCCGGGTTCTGCCGACCGATCCGCTGCTATATATATATATATATATATATATATATATATATGCACGTAGAAGAAGAATGAGTATGAGGAGGAGGAGAATGTGAATAAACGGACAATGTATATATTTATATGTATTTATTCATTCATTTATTTGTTCCTGTAACATCAAGCACGATAACGAATCAGAGAATATCCTTGTCGCGTATCCACGAGTTCCGCGACGAATCGAATCCAAGCCACTTAACGTACACCTGATTCCCCTTACGACGAATAATCTTCTCGACCAGATAGACGTCCGGATTCGCGACTGAATGTAGTTCGTACTCGTAGAATCCACCCGAGATCGGCTCTCCCGCGGAATCGCGCAGAATGTACGTCACCGGGAACGTTCGTTGTACGGTTACGATTTTGAATACCTCGGTCGACCAGTTCGGAGTGTACCCCTTCTCGAAGAGGGTCTTGAACTTGCTCACGCGTACCTTGTCACCGACGTTGAATTTCGCGCGGAGTCGAACACCTTTCGATGCAGAGGGGGAGGGGGGTTCATTCGCGGCGAACGACAAACGCGTCGCGGGGGTCACGTCAACGGGTCGGGCGTTGATCTTCCGATGCTTGCTATGATTGTAGGTGCGTACGAGCGCAGGTAACAGGTCGACCCAGCGATAGGACGCGTTCAAGGAGAATTGTTTCCACATGGGGTTTTTCAGCGTGCGATTGAAACGTTCGACGATCGACGCTTTCATCACGCTGTACGTGGAGTAGTGGTTAATCCCGCGCATCTTCGCGCATCGTTGAAACTCCGCGTTGTAAAACTCCTTTCCCATGTCGGTTTGTAAATTTCGCGGGCATCTATCGCTCTGCCGCAATACAGTCGTGAACGCCGCGGTCACGTCGCGTCCACATTTCGTTTTCACGGGTATGGCCCACGCGTACTTGCTGAACGTATCGATGATCGTTAGTATGTAATGATATCCACGATTTTGCTTCGCGTACGGACGCATCTCCACCAAATCGGCCTGCCACAAATCATCGTAGCCGCGAATCACGACGCTACGCCGTGGGAAATTCCGTCTAGCCGGGGCGTGTAATTCGTTCACTAGTTGTACTCGCTCCTTGTTCATGCTTCGCGGGTGGTCGGGGATGGTCGCGACGTTCCAAAGCCGTTAGAATTAGTATCAGTTCCTCGAGCGTACGTAAAACGCAATCGGTGCACGTATTTCGCGATCGTTCGTTATTAGTCGTTTCGAAGTCGTAGCCGATATTGTCAGCATCATTGATCATCGTCATCGTCGCCGTAGACCCTCGTTTGCTTTTCGTTTGTACCGATCCGTGGTTGTTATCGGAGTCGACGACGTCGTGAACTCTTCGAGTCTGTCTTTCAAGTGATCGAAGCGTCGTTCCATCGCGGTATTTAAATCTTCCTCTAGTTGCGACAATTGCGCATTAACGATATGCGACATCGTTCGTTGTACTCGCGTCTCGAGTTGAGATCGTTGATACGCGGCGTCCAGTCGTGCGCTCGCGATAGCCGTTTCGATTTTTTGGGTAAAGCGTTCATCCGCCGAGGACAATAGTCTCGACATTGTCATCGCCACTTCGTTGTTATTGTTGTTGGTGTTGTTGTTGTTGTTGTTATTGCGTAACGAGGTGCCAAACTTGTTCACCGACATAACGATGCGTGCGCGCGAACACTACTGACGCGACGATCACCGGATCGTTCAATTTAAGATGCGTCCATCCTCGCGAAGTTCCTCCACGATGGATGCGATTTCGTTATCTTGACCCGTGTGACCTGCCGCGCGCGATGCTACGAGCAATCCAAGCCTATCGACCAATTCGTTCGGATCGTCCCAGTACACGTAATCGATCGCGTTATCGGTGACCGTCATCGATTCGTCGATGGGCAATCCACGACCTTGTCGCGTGCCCGCGCCGCCCCCGCAGCCCACGCCGCCCGCGCCGCCTGCACTGCCCCTAACGCGTCTGACACTCGATGTTCGCACCCCACCGATCACCTGGGATATGATTTTCTTATACTTGTACCCCTTGTTACCCAGCGTGCGCTTGCTCGGCGAATGGTTTTGCTTATGCGCGCTCGTCGACAACAAGATGCGTCGGTACGAGCGAAAATCAGCGTCCGTGCACGTCTGCTGGTTGGGTTCTCGCATGAACAACAATTCGTACAAACCCCGAGTCCCCGGTTATCGCGTCCCGTTCACGCGAATGTCATCGCCGTCCGCATCGATGGTGAGCACGGAATCACCGATCGTTAGATCTTCGTCGGGCCCCAAGTATATGCCGTACACATCATCGATTAGTTTCCTGTTGTTGGTGAAGAGCAGTCGTAGATATTGTCGCGACAAGGGTCCTTTGGCGTTCCGTACATACACTTCGATATCATCGACGGGTTTACGCACCATATCCAAATCATAAGCCTTTACTGACGACGCATCATCATGAATTTTTTCATCGTCATCATCGACGATATCATCAACAACATCATCAATAACATCATCGACAACATTATCTTCATCGACAACTTCGTCAACATCATTGTTGTCGTTGTCGTTGTTGTTATCGTTGTCGGTGTTGTTGTCGGCGTCGTCAGCGTCGTCGTCGTAGTCATCGTCATCGTCATCGTCGTCGTCGTTGCCGTCACTAGAATCTGGAAGGTTATTCGGATGCTCCTTGATTATCGACGGAGTGACGGGTTGAAATCTCTTTGATGATTGTTGTTGCTCGTATTCGTGTTTCCTATTCACGGGTCACGATCGAGGCGTTGCGTGCGTTTTCGACGCGGACGCGTTCTCGATCAATCGTTTCAACGGTTCAACGATGGGACGCGTGCTCGCCTCCACAACCGCTTCCGTATGCATTTTTCCAATTTTCAGGGCCAAGCACTTTTTACGTATAACGTCACTGACTTTGGCGATTTCCACCTTTGTGTCCGCGGCCCGGCGTTTCGTTCCATTTTGATGTTTCGTTCCTTTTTGTCGATGACATCGGTGATGTTTTTGCGAATGCTTCGCGTCAACGTTGCTCGTGGTTATCGGCGTCGTCGTCGTCGTCGGTTCGTTAGACATTTCGTGTTGCTCGATGAACGACTCGCGGTTTACTAATGTCCGCGAGCTACGACAAACTCGTTAAATCCTCTTCGATACCGACCTTCGTACATGGAATTATCCTTATCGATCACCACGAAATCGTATCGTCGACGCCAACATCTCGCACACAAGTCGTTGAACGACTCGAACGTCATGTCTGTGTTCACATGATCGTTGTACACGCGGCGCAAGGTCTTGTTTGAATAGCATGAGAAAATTTGCGTTGTCCCTGATCAAATGTTTAGGTATTCTAGCGTACTACTGACACAAATAAAAGCAATCCACGTTCGAGTGACGACCCATAGAGAAGTATTCGCGTATCGCGTTCTGTTCGTCGCACGCCACGTCGTCGAACACGAAGATCGAATCAGGCCGAGCATCTCTCGGTGGAACGATCTCAGTGTTATCCGAGTAGGGAAAGTATTCGATTCCGTCGACCAGCGACAACACGCTCGAGATAACGATACTTTGGCTGATGCAACGATTTCGAGTACACGTACACGTTCTCGAAACGCAAACCGTTCGGACTCTCTAGCATACTTAAAAGCACATTCGTTTTTCCACACCCTGACGGTCCACAAGTCACACCTCGCACGCTGTTCGGCAGCAACGGGCCGTGTCTGTTCGCTCGACTCGCATCCCTATCATCTTCTAGCATTCGATTCGCGGTTACGCGAATAATGTTCAACTGTTTCGCGAATCGCATGTTCGCGGGGGTTCTCAGGACAATTTATATTCGTGGCACGCGTCGCGCAGGTCACTATCACTGTGATCGGTGAAGCGTGCGTACGCGTCTATTATTGTAGTAGCTATCGTGATTATTCTAACGTATATGATAGCATCAACGACTTCGACGTCTTACAAGGAGAAGAAGAATCTGAAGAAGAAGAATCTGAAGAAGAATCTGAAGAAGAAGAATCTGAAGAAGAATCTGAAGAAGAAGAACACTAGATCGGGTCTCGTGAACGGCATCATAAACCGTCTGCCATTCGAACTACACGTTCCGGGTTATCAGTTCTGCGGACCGGGAACGCGTTAGCTAAAGCGATTGGCTCGTGGCGACGAAGGTGTGAACCCCCTGGACGTAGCGTGCCGCGACCACGATATCGCGTACTCTCGTCGAAAGGATTTAGAGGGAAGACACGAGGCTGATCGCGCGTTAGCCGAACGAGCGCGAGAACGAGTGTTCGCGAACGACGCGACTTTTGGCGAAAAAGCAACCGCGACTGGAGTTTGGGCAACGATGAAGGCTAAGCCTAAACTCGGCATGGGTATGAGAAGGACGAAACGTAAACAGAGAAAGTCTGGAAGGAAACATCCGCAACGGCGACGACGACATCGTAATCTACGAGTGGCGAAACGCGGTGGCTTTCTTCAATTTCTTCAGTTCGTATTGCCCGCTTTATCAGCTATCGGGGCATTGGCCGGTGGAGCGGCTTGTATAACCAAAGCGGTCAACGATTCGAAGGCGAAAACAGCTGGAAGAGACGTTGCGTCATCATTGTGCGATGGAAGGGCGAGGGATGCATCTGACACCGTACAAGCGAGGCGCGGGCTTGTACCCGAGACGGCGGCGTCAACGACGAGGGCAGACGAAGAAAAAAAAAACGCCGATCGCGTAGGCGCATGGCGACGGTGGCGGCGATAAACCAACAACCTATGACGAACTTGCAATTAGAGCGCGAGTGCGCCAGCATTCCGTTCTTTCGGGGGGTGTTTATGCGCGACATGCTTCCCACGCGCGCACGCAGCAACGAATGCGGTATCGCGAATCTGGACGAGAATCGTGGCACCGGTACACACTGGGTCGCGTACGCGAAACGTAGGTCACGAGTACAGTACTTTGATAGTTTTGGGAATCTGCGACCACCAACGGAATTGATCCACTATTTCGGACGCGGTACAACGATCACGTACAATCACAATCGTTTTCAACGTTTCGACGAGATGAATTGCGGTCGCTTATGCATGCATTTTTTACAGCAAAAGTCTATGGAATTATGGCATACGTACTAATAACGGTGTGTACTAAGATTTCGTTTCAATGTAACCATGCGTAATGGCAATCCATATTTTCTTTAATAAAGACACATAATATCGATAAATTGCCGAGTATTCGTACGCGCGCGTCACTTCCTTTCTCTCCGTCTCGCGAGTGTAATCTACAGTGTGTCCGCGGGAAAGCTAAACAGCCGGCTTCCTCCTAAACTATTGGAGATAAAAATATAAAAAAAATAGGGAATTAAATAGGAAATTAAATAGGGAAAATAGGGAATTAAATAGGGAATTAAAAATATAAAAAAAATAGGGAATGGTTCGAGGGGGCCAATTAACTAGAGCGAACGAATTTTTTTATCGATTATTATTTTAAAAGATCCGATGGTCAAGTTCGGTTTTTCAAATGGAACTATTTTTTTTGAATACCTGAGTTGATAGTGCGTTCCAAGACAAATTCAATAAACTTTAATGTTTACACTTTATTTTCACTGGTTTTTAAGATATTGCGCTTGCAAATTTACTGATTTTCACTGGAAGAAAACTGTCTGGTATAGCACGGACCGGGGACGGTCTTACTGGATCCACGGGTGGCACTGCTTTTTAAATAGATACCTACCTGCCAAAGGTCTACGCCAGGCCCAAAGGCTGGACAATTTTTTCCGTCAGAAATGCTACTTAGGTAGGTACATCTGCGGTATCGAGAAGCGCACCGTTACTTTTATTTCGCACTTGCTTCTACGCTCGGACGGCCGGTTCTTTTGGGAGGGATGCAAGTTCGATTGGTTAGGTTAGGAGGAGTGAAAGCTGCTAGACTAAATTTCAATCATAGGGAGCAGATTGTATCAGAACCATTAGGATTTGCATTCCTCACAAACGGGTGCTCTCTTGAAGAGGCCCTCTTCACAGCAATGCCCACCTTCTCTCGCACGGAATACGTTAACGCTTGCTTTTCTTCTGATATTGAAGCTCGTGTTTATACTCGAGAGGACCACGCGTCGACAGCGGGCTACCCCTTTTCTTCCTATGTCTCTCCACGAGCCGTGTTGACGGTGGATTGTAGGAGCGTAGATATCTGGATGCCAGTTATTGAATTCAGGAGACGATGGAAACATTTTATTACAAAACACACATGTACTATAATTAAAGTAAATCGTATTCCTCTCGGGCAGGAGTACTGATAATGATCGGACTTGCGCCCCACTTCGCGCAGACCAATTACACGGAGGGTAGTCGGGTCACACACTGCCCAAATGATACAGGGTAATTCTGGAGCAACGCCCGTCAAGGAGATGCGCTGGCACCCCGTGGCGAGGACAGACCTTCGCTGTGCCTCACCCGATTTTTATGGCTTTTTTCCGGAAAAAGGTACGAATCCTGGGTCGAACGTAGCGAATTGAAGTCGACCCTCCGCAGTCGAGGGGGAATTATCCATTACAGCGTATTAAGAAACCCTTTTCTTCATCGTATCGAAAGGGAAGTGACGCCAATGGATTCCTTATGTTTTTCTGACGAAAATCATACCAAATGTCATGCAAATCGGACTACTTTGACACAAGCTATTTGTATTCCCTATGTAAAAGTTGTCCGATTTACACGACATTTGTAATGATTTTCATCGGAAAACCCCAAGGAATCCATCGGCGACACTTCCATATCCATACGATAAGGAATAACGAATTGTTTTATTTCATAAAAAGGTAGGTACAGGCTGATTCTGGTGCTGCGCCCGTCACCCCGTGGCGAGGACAACACCCCGCAGTGCCCATAGAATTTTATGGCTCTTTTCGGAAAAAGGTACGAATCCTGGGCCAAACGTAACGAATTGAAGTCGACCCTCCGCAGTCGAGGGTGAATTATCCATTTGAGCGTATTAAGAAACCCCATTCTTCATCGTATCGAAAGGGAAGTGACGCCAATGGATTCCTTATGTTTTTCTGACGAAAATCATACCAAATGTCATGCAAATCGGACTACTTTGACACAAGCAATTTGTATTCCTTATGTAAGAGTTGTCCGATTTCCACGACACTTGGCATGATTTTCATCGGAAATCCCCAAGGAATCTATCTGTGACACTTCCATATCCATACGATAAAAAATAAAGAATTATTTTATTTCCTAACCAGATACAGGGTAATTATGGAGCAACGCCCGTCAAGGAGATGCGGCGGCCTGGTACCCCGTGGCGAGGACAGTCCTTCGCTGTGCCTCACCCGATTTTTATGGCTTTTTCCGGAAAAAGGTACGAATCCTGGGCCGAACGTAGCGAATTGAGGTCGAGCCCCCGCAGTCGAGGGTGAAATATCCATTTGAGCGTATTAAGAAATTCTTTGCTTCGTCGTATCGAAAGGGAAGTGGTGCCAATGGATTCCTTATGTTTTTCTGACGAAAATCATACCAAATGTCATGCAAATCGGACTACTTTGACACAAGCTATTTGTATTCCTTATGTAAAAATAGTCCGATTTTCATGATGTTTGGCATGATTTTAATCGGGAGAACGCCCGGAATCCATTGGCGTCACTTCCCCTTCGATACGATGAAGAAAAGAGTTTCTTAATACGCTCAAATGGATATTTCACCCTCGACTGCGGAGGGTCGACTTCAATTCGTTACGTTCGGCCCAGGATTCGTACCTTTTTCCGAAAAGAGCCATAAAATTCTATGGTCACTGCGGGGTGTTGTCCTCGCCACGGGGTGACGGGCGCAGCACCAGAATCAGCCTGTACCTACCTTTTTAAGAAATAAAACAATTCGTTATTCCCTATCGTATGTATATGGAAGTGTCGCCGATGGATTCCTTGGGGTTTTCGGATGAAAATCATTACAAATGTCGTGTAAATCGGACAACTTTTACATAGGGAATACAAATAGCTTTTGTCAAAGTAGTCCGATTTGCATGACATTTGGTACCATTTTCGTCAGAAAAACATAAGGAATCCATTGGCGTCACTTCCCTTTCGATACGATGTAGAAAAGGGTTTCTTAATACGCTGTAACGGATAATTCACCCTCGATTGCGGAGGGTCGATTTCAATTCGCTACGTTCGGCCCAGGATTCGTGCCTTTTTCCGGAAAAAAACCCATAAAAATCGGGTGAGGCAATGCGAAGGTCTGTCCTCGCCACGGGGTGCCAGCGCATCACACATTTGGGCAGTGTGTGACCCGACTACCCTCCGTGTAATTGGTCTGCGCGAAGTGGGGCGCAAGTTCGATCATTATCAGTACTCCTGCCCGAGAGGAATACGATTTACTTTAATTGTGTGTTTTGTAATAAAATGTTTCTAAGGTCTCCTGAATTCAATAACTGGCATCCAGATATCTACGCTCCTACAATCCATCGTCAGCACGGCTCGGGGAGAGACACAGGAAGAAAAGGGGTAGCCCGCTGTCGACGCGTGGTCCTCTCGTGTATAAACACGAGCTTCAATATCAGAAGAAAAGCAAGCGTTAACGTATTCCGTGCGAGAGAATGTGGGCATTGCTGTGAAGAGGGCCTCTTCAAGAGAGCAGCCGTTTGTGAGGAATGCAAATCCGAATGGTTCTGATACAATCTGCTCCCTATGATTGAAATTTAGTCTAGCAGCTTTCACTCCTCCTAACCTAACCAATCGAACTTGCATCCCTCCCAAAAGAACCGGCCATCCGAGCGTAGAAGCAAGTGCGAAATAAATATACCGCAGATGTACCTACCTAAGTAGCATTTCTGACGGAAAAAAATTGTCCAGCCTTTGGGCCTGGCGTAGACTTTTGGCAGGTAGGTATCTATTTCAAAAGGTAGTGCCACCCGTGGAACCAGTAAGACCGTCCCCGGTCCGTGCTATACCAGACAGTTTTCTTCCAGTGAAAATCAGTAAATTTGCAAGCGCAATATCTTAAAAACCAGTGTAAATAAAGTGTATACATTAAAGCTTATTGAATTTGTCTTGGAACGCACTATCAACTCAGGTGTTCAAAAAAAATAGTTCCATTTGAAAAACCGAACTTGACCATCGTATCTTTTAAAATAATAATCGATAAAAAAATTCGTTCACGCTAAATAATTGGCCCCCTCGAACCATGCAATTCCCTTTTTTTTTTACATTTTTATCTCCAATAGTTTAGGAGGGAGCCGGCTGTTTAGCTTTCCCGCGGACACACTGTATGATATGTCGTTCACGCTCACGTTAACGGATCGCAGCAGCGTGCTCACGGTAAATTATTTCCCACCGATAGAGTTGAGTGATGGTCAATACGAATTAGGAATCACGGACTTGGAGACGTTTCACACGATACCAAACATCGACTCGAGCAACGATAAATTCTATTTCGTCGTGAACTATGACACCGAAAACAACTCCATCGTCGACGCCGCTCATGAATACATTACAATCCCCCACGGTTCCTACGAATTGGACGCTATCGCCGAGTATCTGAAGCAACGATTACTCGATCGATATCCTGGAAAACGCGGTAACAACGATGACGACGATGACGACAAGTACCCTCTAATGCTACAAGCTAACAACAACACCATGAAAAGCGAGATGTACTGTTCGTTCTTTGTAGACTTTACGAAACCCAACAATGTAGGCTCGTTGTTAGGATTTTCCCCGAATCGTGTCTTAATACCGAGAATCTGGCACGAGTCCGACGTACCCGTGAATATTATAAACGTTAACGTGATCAGAGTAACGTGCAACGTAACTACCGGCGCGTACAGCAATGATAAACCGGTACACACTATCCACGAATTTTCACCTCGCGTGCCTCCGGGATATAAGATATCGGAAACTCCGCGACACGTCATTTACCTGCCGATCGTCGCGCGAGCAATACACGATCTAACGCTACGCATCGTCGATCAATACGATCGTCCTATAGATTTTCGCGGCGAAGAAATAACGATTCGTTTGCACGTTCAACGACATCCGCGCGACAGGTAGCGTGACCGCACGTGTATGCGCGCGTGTGTAGTATGTTAGTGTTAGATCACACGTACGAATCATCAATCGTCGCTGCCGCTGCTACTCCTGACGTCTCTGTCTCACGTCATCGGCGCGACCCTTTATCGAAAGGTGAAAGTAGAAGAATAAAGACGGGTGGAGCGATAAGAAGAGGACCCATAAGGAGAAGCAAGCCGTTGACTCGTCGAAACGCACGTTTCCTACGATCGCTAGGATTCATCGTTGCCTATTAGACACGCAACTACGATGTCGATTATTCTGGATGTGGCGAATACGCCAACCTTGGACAATCGTATCACGAAGATCGAATTACACACGTATAATCCGTACGCCAACACGACGTTCGACAATAGCGATGAGATAAGTATCCCCATACAGCAACAAGATCTGTACACGCTTCCGTGCGAAAGTTTTCTCTACATCGAAGGTCGTGGCATGTTGACGGCGCAGAACGCGACAGGTCCGGCAACGTCCACGACCGCTGTTCTAGACAATAATTGCGTCGCGTTCATGTTCAATAAGATTCGATACGAATTGAACGGTGTCGAGATCGATCGTTGCCGAAATCCAGGAATCACTACCACGTTGGAAAATTACGTTTCGTTGTCGGCCGATAGAAGCAAAGTACTCGCGAATGCAGGTTGGAATTATGCCATCGATTACGATAACGATATTTTTCATTCGGGCGCTTTCAATTTCTGCGTACCCCTGAACGTGTTATTAGGATTCTGCGAGGATTACAAACACATCGTGATGAACGCGCGGCACGAGCTAATCCTCATACGATCACGAGTCGATACGAACGTGATGCACTGCACCTCCGCCACTGCGTGGCCGAAACTGGAGATACGCAAGGTGCAGTGGCGTATGCCCCATGTCGTTTTGGAGGAAGTGAATAAACTATCGATGCTGCGTATCCTGGAAAGCGGTCGTCCGATCGCGATGAGTTTCCGATCGTGGAGCTTGCACGAGTACCCGTTACTGCAAGCTACAACGAAACACACGTGGACCGTGAAAGCTACGTCGCAAATCGAGAAACCCCGATACGTGTTATTCGGCACGCAAACCGATCGAAAGAATTGTCCCGATAAATCCGCGAGCAGATTTGACTCGAATAATCTCACGAACCTTCGACTCTACCTAAATTCCGAGGCGTTTCCGTACGACGACTTGAACTTGGATTTCGATAAGAATAAATACGCGCTCCTGTACGATATGTATGCGAAATTCGGTCGATCGTACTATGGTCACGGAGAACCGTTGCTGAATGCGATCGAATTCCGTAAATACGCGCCTATCGCGGTCATAGATTGTTCTAGGCAAAACGAGTCGTTGAAGAGCGCCACGGTGGACGTGCGAATAGATTTTGAATTCAAAGAAAATGTTCCCGCTAATACTACCGCGTACTGTTTGATGATACACGATCGTATAGTCGAATACAACCCTTTAACCAACGTGGTACGCAAACTAATATAGTGTGCATGCGTGAACGATTATTATTAGTACTACTAATACTACTACTACTACTGCGGATACTGCTACTGTTTTAAAACGATGATGTAGATGTCAAAGTCCGCAGTTACTGATTCGTCACCGACGCTATTACTTATACGAATAACGATGTTCGCCGTTGTCGACATGCAAGGTTTCAAATCCGAACGTGATTTCGTCGTGAAAGAGATCGCGATTCGCACAAGCAGCAGCAGCGATACCGATGAAACTTCGACGATCAGCCACTGGATCTTCGAGCCGCCATACTTCTGGAATCATCTGAATTCGTTCGAGAAATGTCAAGCGTCCTTGCTCGCGAAGCATCATCACGGTCTCCGCTGGTCTGATGGCTGCGTTCCATACTGGAAACTTCCGGAACTGCTCGCCAGCGCACTCGCAAACATAGACTTCACCATCGTGAAAGGCGCGGAAAAGAAAACGTGGATGCTGCAACTACTGCCGGACATAATCGTCGAGGATATCTGCGATGTGTACAAGCCGAAGGGAAAAAGATCATCAACGCTCGAACCGTTGAGGACGACGGCGGCTACGACGTTGTCGATGATTATTTCGGTATCACGCCTGACACCGTGGATCCCGACGTTCCTGACCTGAAGTCTATGGCTTCAACGAATGCCTCACGATGTGCGTTTCACAATAACGACGGTGTTTGTGCGCTGAATATCCATAAAGTATGGAATTATATACGTAGCGGCATCTAATGTAAGTCATTCACACGCATTGCATCTACTTCTACAATGAAACGAATATATATAACAATTTTTTTCTATTTTCTATAGCGATGAGAACCGCAGCGAAGACGAGTACAACGGCGAAGATGAGTACAACGGTGGCAATGATGGTGAGCGCAACGATGACAACTGCAACCTTTACCACGCGAGCAAGAATATCCCGCCCCATACGAATAACGTTTTATGCATGCATGGATATACATGAATAAACACATACTGTTCTGAATAAAAATACATTTATTTAAAATTGTTATATTTTTATTATTAAACATATACATGCATGTACTATAGTGGTACGTGCTTTACATCGCGCAAGATTGATTGCATTCCTAACGCTAACAATTCGCAATCAATCAAAGAATGTTGTTCGAAGTGATCGCTTTCGGAAATTAATTTCACATAATCTGTTGGTGCGGTAGCGCTACGTAGAACGTTTACGAACGCGGTATATTTACTGGCTACAGAGTACATATTTTCGGTCAACCAAGTGAACATATGATCGATGCAATGTTCATACACGAACAGTTTTCGCATCGTAACTTTCGTCATGTATAAGGTAACGCGATTATCTGTGATTTTGACGAGTTGATCATTGTGCATGCGCGTGAATTCTATTCGTAAATGATCAATTTCGATATGGGTCTGGGGTGTTGTACGTTGTTGCGTAATTTTTTAAGAATGTCAGCCCCATTTTGCAGTAGGAGCTTCCACGTAGACATTGAGAAGCTCAACTCGCCACCATTATTGTCGACTATGGCGATCTCGACGTGGCACGAATCCATACCAATGCGAATTCCTATCATGAGCCGTTTATATGCTGTTGAGGTCAACGGGTAATCCCGCCCTAGGATTCACACGATTGATGGTTTTGGCGTTTTCACTGTTTTTGGCGTTGCGGATCCAGAACTGTAAGAAACGTATACACGCAATTAATACTCGGTTCGCTTGCATTTACAGTGAAAGAAGTAAGTGAACGAAGTAAGTGAAATGTGTATAATAACGCGTACGTACCTCATATTGGACTGTTGATGAGGATGTTCCTGTTGCTAGCGTTTATTGGGGTAATCACCATTGATGGCGGATGCGTAGGATGAATCGTTGAAGCTACGTTTGTACATCTTGATATGCACTATGTACGATTATACTGATCGGTGGAGAAGTTAACGCGAACGATACTCTTTAGCACTCGAGCGACCGTGGTGTAATGAAGTTCACAGGTCTGACCAACGTCGCTTTTATACAAATTCACGTACACGTACACACCAATGTGTGGGGTTAGTTAGAGAAAGTATTTTCTCTCGCTCACCCTCAACGTTTCAATCAGGTGACGTGATGTAGCGCTTGCTCGATGCGTCGCCACGCGTATCGAATTCACGCGTCCGCGATAAGGGCATTCGCATCCGTCACGGCGGTCTCGATTTTCAAAATACGTTGGCCGATGCCCGAATAATTATCGCGCTATACTTCCGTATGCGTGCGATCATGAAGCAGCCACCTTAAAATCAGTTCACAAATGCTACTGCACCGGTCAATTAAAAAACTTAATATTAATATGTCAGGTGTACTTACCTATCTTCCACCGTCCCTGTGAAATAACATATCAAGTATTTGCATGTATCGCGATTATGGGAGAGAAAAGGGCGTGTGAAAGAGCGTGAAACCATTTTCGTTGACAGATATTTATACGCGACGTTACATTCTCTCTCTCTCACACGCTGTGACATGCGTCCAATGCGTTACCACGTATATCGAATTACAGTGTTGGTGATATAGCGCCGATCCCAAACTTTAAAATATTCGTCTGCGGATGTTTATACAAGCGCGACGTTACGTTCTTTCACGAGGCAGTTGCGCTATTTAAGTTAATTAATCTCGAATATTTATCGCGGTAGCGCGTCAAATTACATTTTCGTCGACGAATGTTTATACGGGGCTGCGTTGCATTCTTTCGTGAGACGGTTGCGCTATTTAGGTTAATTAATCTCGAATAGTCATCAGTATCGAATTACAGCATCCGCGCTACATCCTTTCGCCCCTTATCTTTCGCGCCTGCACCTCACCACCGTCAACGGTTGCGCGGCGGCAGATGCCATTTTGAACATTTTGAAATCCCCCTTCCCCTGTGACGTCGCCCCCTCACCCACGAACGCGGTACCCCCGCCCCGCCTCACCCCCGCACCCATCTCGCGGAAGAGCGCGGTATCCCCCTCCCCACCTCGCCCCCGCGCCAGCGGTCGGTACCCCCCGCCCCGCCTCACCCCCTCGCCCATCATATCCAGAACTCTCATACCTTACCTACTAAGGCTAAATACAATGGGGGGTCGCCTGGTACCCCAAGGCATCGTTCGAGGCACCGTACCCCGGTACCATTCATCCCTCGGCACGATAGCTTCCACCTTGGATTGGGGAGTTGGTCCACGACAAGGCCTTCGCTTGCCACGCGAGGTTGTTAGGCCTCGGGGTTCGCTTATAGCACCCGCTAAGCGTCACGCTCCACGACCCCCCCTTTCACCTCGGCCCGGTCACCGTGTGGTGATCCAGTCCTCGGCGATCGAAGGAACCGCTTCACGTTCTGGCCGTTCTCCTAACCGCCACCTGGAGACGCGCTTGGTTGGTGCTCAACCTAAATCGACACGGGCCGATTTAGTCCCCCGCTCCCCTTTACGGGGGTAGGGGGGCAGCCGAGGAATATAAACATATAAAATAAAAAAATTAAAATATAAAAATTCAATATAACAGTACATTATAAAAAGAAAAAAAAATATAATAATAATTTAATTTATTGCTCACTTTTGTGTTACAATTTAACGATCATATACTATTTCCATTTCATTCCCGTGATTGTGTCAGTGTAAGTCCTACCCTTCTAATGTATCCTGCTGTCTTAACAATTTTTTCTATTTTACAAGTGTTTCCTAATCTATTTTATGTTGCATAATCTTCTTTTATCACTTTCCGGGTCTTTACATCTTCTCCTTCTCCCTATTATCCCCCGTAGAATAGCCAAGATTGACCCTTCTCCTCTAATTACCCTTTTCCAATTGCTGCCACTCTCTCCACTTACTTCACATGCTTCAATCACGTGTTTCACTGTTTCTTCCTCTTTCTTACAAAGCCTACATATCCTTTCTTCTTTCAATAGCCAATATTTGCATGCCCTTGTTTCACTACCCTGTATGAATCTTCCTATCCTTTCTAATTCTCCTCTACTTTTTCTTTTTCCCCATAAGTAGTTTGGCTTATCTCCTGGTTTCCTTGCCACCTCTCTTAATTCTCTTAGGAACTTTGACTCTTTTATTTTCATCTCTCCTGCATGTTCTTGGGTGTCTTTACTTATCTGCTCTATTTTGGTGCACTCTTCTTCCCCAATAAAAATATAAAAACACAATTAAAATAGAAAATAAAATACAATACAATATAAAAATCAATATAAATATAAAAGAAAATAAAATAAAATAAAATAAAATAAAATACTAAAATAAAAGAAAAGAAAAATTAAATAAGAAAAAATACAATACAATACAATATAAACATAAAAGAAAATAAAATAAAATGATAAAAAAGAAAAAATATAAAAATAGAATATAAATAGAATATAAAAATATGAAATAAAAATATATAAATATAAAAATAGAATATAAATAGAATATAAAAATATGAAATAAAAATATATAAATATAAAAATTCAATATAAAAATACATTATAAAAAGAAAAAATATAATAATAATAAAAATTATAATAATAATAATTTAATTTATTGCCCACTTTTGTGTTACAATTTAACGATCATATACTCTTTCCATTTCATTCCCGTGATTGTGTCAGTGTAAGAAGAAAATAAAATAATGAAATAAAAGAAAATACCAAATACAATTAAATAAGAAAATAAAATAAAATACAACACAATATAAAAAAACAGTATAAATATAAAAGAAAATCAAATCAAATCAAATACAATACAATACAATATAAATATAAACGAAAATACAATAAAATAATAAATGAAAAGAAAAGAAAAATCAAATAAGAAAAAAATACAATACAATACAATATAAACATAAAAGAAAAGAAAATAAAATAATAAAGAAGAAAATACAATTAAATAATAAATATAATATAAAATAGAAAAAATATAGAAATAGAATATAAATAGAATATAAAAATAAGAAATAAAAAAAATATATAAAAATTCAATATGAAAATGCATTATAAAAAGAAAAAATATAATAGTAATAATAATAACAATTTAATTTATTGCCCACTTTTGCGTTACAATTTAACGATCATATACTCTTTCCATTTCATTCCTGTGATTGTGTCAGTGTAAGTCCTACCCTTCTAATGTATCATGCTGTGTCTTATAAATTTTTTTCTATTTTACAAGTGTTTCTTAATCTATTTTATGTTGCATAATCTTCTTTTATCACTTTCCGGTTCTTCCCATCTTTTCCTTCTCCCTATTATCTTCTGTTGAACAGCCAAGTTTGTCCCTTCTCCTCTAATTACCTCTTTCCAATTGCTACCACTCTCTCCACTTACTTCACATGCTTCAATCACGTGTTTCACTGTTTCTTCCTCTTTCTTACAAAGTCTACATATCCTTTCTTCTTTCGATAGCCAATATTTACATGCCCTCGTTTCACTACCCTGTATGAATCTTCCTATCCTTTCTAATTCTCCTCTCCTTTTTTTCTTTTTCCCCCATAAGTATTTCGGCTTATCTCCTGGTTTCCTTGCCACCTCTCTTAATTCTCTTAGGAACTTTGACTCTTTTATTTTCATCTCTCTTTCTTGTTCTTGGATGTCTGTACTTATCTGCTCTATTTTGGTTCACACCTCTTCCCCAATAAAAATATAAAAAATACAATTGAAACAGAAAATAAAATAAAATATAACATAAAAAGTCAATGTAAATATAAAAGAAAAGAAAATACAATTAAATAATAAATATAATATCAAAAGATCAATGCCGTTCAATACCCGTTCGATGCACGATCAAAGCCGTTCAATACCCGTTCGATGCACGATCAAAGCCGTTCAATACCCATTCGATGCACGTTCAAAACCGTTCAATACCCGTTCGATGCACGATCAAAACCGTTCAATACACATTCGATACCCGATCAAAGCCGTTCGATACACGATCAAAGCCGTTCAATACCCGTTCGATATACGATCAAAGCTGTTCGATACACGTTCAAATTCGTTCAATACCCGTTCGATACACGATCAAAGCCGTTCAATACACGTTCAAAGCCGTTCAATGCCCGTTCGATATACGATCAAAGCCGTTCAATACCCGTTCGATACACGTTCAAAGCCGTTCAATACCCGTTCGATACACGTCCCGAGTGGTACGCAAGACGATCTGTACACGTTCAGATTGATATGGTCGAGCCGATTTTACACTGACACAATCACGGGAATGAAATGGAAAGAGTATATGATTGATAAATTGAAACACAAAAGTGGGCAATAAATTAATTTTTTTTTTTTTTTTCTTTTTATAATGTATTTTTATATTGAATTTTTATATTTTTATTTTTTTATTTTATATGTTTATATTCTATTTATATTCTATTTTCATATTTTTTCTTTTTTATATTATATTTATTATTTAATTGTATTTTCTTTTTTTTATTATTTTATTATTATATTCGTTTTGTTATATTTCTTCTTTAATTGTATTTTCTTTTATTTTATTATTTTATTTTATGTTCTTTTATTTTATTATTATATTTTTTTATATTTATATTGTATTTATATTGTATTGTGTTGTATTTTATTTTCTTATTTAATTGTAGTATCTTTTATTTTATTATTTGTATTATTCTATATTATTTTTTTGTAACTATATATATATATATATGTCTTAAACGTACCTATATTATTTCTCAATTTTATTTACCCATCACCCCCCTTCTCTCCTCGACTCCTAAATCTAAGATTCGAAGTTTCCAAAAAATTATTACATTTTGTTCGTGCCTTCTTCATGCTGCCAAATGATATCTCGCGCGGCTGCTCCAGAGGAGTCAAATTACACACGATCGCGTGATACGCTGCGACGTTAAATCAGAACGCTTTAAAAACATGTTAGCTTTAGAATGCTTGCTACATAATGGTTCGGAAAAATATGTCTGTTTGCTACATAATAATTCGCTATATCGGTGATTAAAAAATTATTATTATTTCTCTGTGTTGGGGAAAACATTCCATCACATATTGGTATGGAAAAAAGTTTCTGCTGACGCCGCATAATTCTTTCTATGATTCGCGTTGCCAAATGACGTCGCCCTGCACGGCTGCTCCATGAGATTCAAATTACCCACGATCGCGCGATACGCTGCGACGCTAAATCGGAACGCTTTGAAAACTTGTTAGCTGTAGAATAAAATGCGATTGTACCACTACGTAGTGGCGTCTCTTTCCCTCTCTCGAATTTAGCTTTAAAAGTAATGCTCTCTCTCTTTCCCATCCTCGGAATACCTGGTTTGTAAAAAGTCGATCTTTCCCGACATCATCCGATAAAAATAAATTATCCATATTTTATATTTTATATTTTATATTTTATATTTTATATTTTATATTTTATATTTTATATTTTATATTTTATATTTTATATTTTATATTTATATTTATATCTTATATTTATATTCCATTTTATATTCTATTTTATATTTATATTCTTTTTAATTCTAAAATATATATTCTTAAACGTATATATATTATTTCTCCATTTATTTACCTGTCTTTCCTCGCCACATAATTTTAAGATTCAACCTTTCCGAAAAAAGTATTACATTCACACGTTCTTCGCGCCGCTAAATGACGTCACCCTGCACGGCTGCATCAGAGGATTCGTGTTACACGCGATCGCGCGAGACGCTGCGACGCTAAGTATTGCTCTCTCTTTCCCTCCTCCGAATTTTAGCTTTTAAAGTATGGCTCTCTCTTTCCCTCCTCCAAATACGTGGTTTGCAAAAAGCCGATCTTTTCCGACTTCGTCCGATAAAAAATAAATTATTACGCTCTGCATATATACCATTCACGGAAGACTAATGTTGGAGGGCTGGCGTTGGGGGAGTTGGTTAGGCGGCTGACTCGTACCGTGGAGGACTTGGGTTCGAGCCCCGTCGCCCCGGAGATTCTGTTTTTTCATTTATATTAATATCTTAAATTAATATTTCCTTCCTTACCGACAGTCTGTACCACACCCGAGAGACTAGCACTTCACCCGCGGTTCTTCCTCGATGCGGTTTCGGTATCGGTTCGATATCAATTGATTCGCGATATCTGCTCTCGCGCTATACCCTCCCAGCACTCCGCCATCTCTATGACGTCATCCGCCGCCGCCCGCCCGCCGCCGCCGCCCGCCGCCAGCTGCGTTGGATTTTCTGCGGTCTGGAAACTCAAATTTGGATTTCAAGGTCAGAGGCAAATTCTTATCATGACCTTGAAACTCAAATTTGAGTTGGAACCGGCCTAGCCTTACTACTACTCAACATAATAAAATCTTTTTATACATATACTTAATACTGCTGTTTGTTGGTGGATGTGACTGTCCTGATAATACAAGCAAAAATTCCGCGTCTGCGGAATGTATAATGCCTTGTAAAATCATCTGAAATCAACAAACCAAGGAAATTGTTAAACTTTATAAGATTGTTCATGGAATCATCTATGGTCATAGCAAAATATTGTAATCTCATGTTTTGGCAGATGTTTGAACTACAAACTTCGAAAAACGGGTAATTTTATGCACGGAAATGTTTATAAAAAGAAGATTGGTCGAAAGGTTATGACCGTAGATGATTCCATGAAAAATATTATAAACTTTAACAATTTTCTTGGTTTGTTGATTTCAGATAATCCCATAAGGCGTTATAAATTCCGCAGACGCGAAATTCTTTTTTTTTTGCATCACCAGGACAGTCACATCTACCAACAGACAGTAGTATTAGCTAAAATATGAAGAAAAAAATTGATTATCTTGAATGATTTGCAAATGTAGCCTAAAATTTTGTTAACACTGTGACATTTACTTTTTTTTAAAAATAAATTCAAATGAATTACCTATTTTTGGAGTGATTTGATGGGAGGGTACCCTTAAAAAATCCTGATTCTACTGTAAAAACTATCTTATTGTGGTTCAGTAATATTCATTAACACGCTGTTTTTTTGCGGGGGGGGGGGGCTGACAGTATTGTTTGGCGATATTCGTGAATTCGCATTGAAAGTACCGCCCGGCCCGTTTTCTGGAAAACAATAATCGATGCCGTATGTTTGCGCCAAATATTGTAACTCATAATGTTGTACTAGATTAAACATTTCGCTTCTTAAATGATTTTGTTGAGGTAGCGGGAGAGATTTTATAGTATGTGAAAGACTTTGTAAAAATGAGTCCACCGGATGAGTCTCCTCCAATTGCTTGTCTACTAAATAGCGCAACACTTGCGCGGCGGCCGTTTGTGTTGGCTGAGTTTCCTCCGCGCTTCCTCTTTTCCTTCTGTACGGAGGTTGATTATATTCCTCGCGGTCTACATTTTCCGTTTCTGGTGCTGGTGCCGGTGCTGGTACTGGTGCTGGTGCTGGTGATGTTGCTGGTGCTGGTACTGGTGCTGGTAGTGTTGCTGGTGCTGGTACTGATACTTCCATTGACATTGGATGGTATGTGTGACCTGACTCTTCCACTACCAGTGGTGCGTGCTCAGTGGAACTTTGGCCCGTATGGTGGTCTGCATGCTCCACGTGGTTAATTTGATAATTTTCAATATTTCCTCGGGTGTTTCGCACCGCGAAATTTTTTTTTAAAAACGACATTTCAGTACAATGTTTGTAATGGCTGACTTTTTTGGCGGCCTGCCCGCTTCTTCCTTCATTCTTTCTTAGCGTTTTGCGATAATTATCCCTTATATTGTTCCACCTATCTTTGCACGCTGACGCTGAAAACAAACAAATAGATGTTAAGAGAAATAAGAATTTTTGTATTGTCCTATATTACTATCTTATTTCTTTTATTTCAGGTATCTAGCAACCGGCGATGGAATGAAAACGATATCATTCAGTTATCGCCTCGGGCAAAGCACGGTGCGTTCGATGATTCACCAAACGTGTAAAGTAATTGTGGAGACACTGCTTGGGGAGACAATGCCTATCCCAACAGCAGATAAATGGGAAAATATTGCGGAAGATTTTGATAATCTTTGGTATTTCCCCAATTGTGTCGAAGCAATAGATGGGAAGCACGTTGTGATGCAGGCGCCCGCAAACAGCGAATCACAGTACTTCAATTATAAGAAAACATTTTCCATTGTGCTGTTAGCACTTGTCGATGCGAATTCGAACTTTATTGCAGTCGATGTGGGATCGTTTGGAAAAAACAGCGATGGGGGAATTTTCAGCCATTCCAACTTGGGAAAGCGGTTAGAACGGGAAACAATGAATTTACCCCCTGACAGATACCTTGCCTGGGACAAATAAAAAAGCCCCATTTGTCGTCGTGGGAGACGAAGCGTTTCCCTTGAAGAAATAATTGATGAGACCCTATCCAGGGAAACAATTGGACACTATACAAAAACGTATATTTAATTACCGCCTGTGCCTTGCCAGGCGATTAGTTGAAAACGCGTTCGGCATATTAGGGCAAAAGTTCAGAATATACAATCGACGCATACACGTCACCGCTGATCATTTGGACATGATAGTGCTGTCGACCTGCATTTTGCACAATTTTATTAGGACGATTGAAAGCGATACCGCGAATATGGACCCATCAACGTCGCAGGACAATACAGAAAATGCACGTTCCACCAACTTACCCCCACAGGGGGGTAATTCCACAAGAGAAGCATTTCGCGTGCGGGAATGCTTCAAGGATTATTTTAATTGCGAGGGAGCGGTTTCATGGCAAAATGATAGAATTTAATTATTAGTTTGATTATATTGTTAATTAATTATTACTTTTGTAGTTATAAATATACAGTATGTCAGGTTCCTTCGGACACGCGCTATTATTATTTTTCTAACTATTGGGAAAGCGAAAAACTGCTCCATACGAAAGTTGTTTGATTTGATGGAGGAAACTAAATAGAATATTAGGATTTGCGTTTAAGCACATAAGAACGCAAATCCTAAATTTCTATTAAGTTTTCTTCATCAAATCGAACAACTTTCGTATGGAACCGTTTTTCGCTTTTCCAATAGTTAGAAAAATAATAATAGTGCGTGTCCGAAGGAACCTGACATACTGTGTATGGCGTGAATGAAATGCGAATGTGAGTTGCGATTGAGTGCAACGGGTTGAATGTGATTTGTTGCAAATACTTGTGAATGGAGTGCGCGTACGTGTGTGTTTGAAATAGTTTTATAATTTTGTACAGTTTTATGTTATTCTTTTGTAAAATATCAGATCTATGTGGCTTACCTTCTTCGTTTAGTTGATCTCCTATATATTTCCAAATCTTGGCCTTCAAATCGGCGTCTATGTATTTGATGTGTGATGCATCGTATAGGACAGGATGTATGCGCACCAATTCGATTAATTGCTCGGTATTGATTTCCCACTTACTAAAAACGCGAGAATATTACTGAAGATAATGTGGATGAATGTTAAAGTATATACAATCTCACAAACTTCAACTTACGTTTTTGGCATTATGAAGCAAGCTAAACTGTACTGTGAAACTGCACTGTGAAACTGCACGAAATGTCGCGGTGAAATTCAGCGGAAAAACTGTCCTTGTAGGTGTGATAAATTCTCCACGAAGGCTCTGTCACGACTATCGGGGGGGGGGGGGGCACACTCTGACTATTCGCATGGGGTAAATTTGACTCCGCTAATTGTCAAAAGATGGCTCTCTCACAATACAGGATGTTCGCATTATTACTCGGCAGCGTTTTCCTCGTAAATGGTAGGGGAGACCGGGACAAGTTAATTTTAATGGTTGGTGGCGGGGGTAACTTGAAAAATAAGGATTTTTCGAGAATTATTTTTACGCACTTTTGTAAGATTTCAGAGATGGGCAAAAATTATTCGGCATGTGTCGAATAAAATTGACCCGGATTAACTTTATTCGTCGAATAAAAAAATAACTATATTCATCAAATAATCTAAACTTGAAGTAACTTTTATTTGATCCGTTATTTAAATAATTTTTTATTAAGTTAATGCCCAACTCTAGCTACTTAATTCTTATGAATTTCTATGTTAATTTTTAAACTTGTCTCAATAAAATTCTGTAATGATTAATTTTCTACTAATTTTTGGCCTATTAAAAACTGCCCGCCACGTCAGTAATTCTATAAATATTATTTATAAATTTTTGGCGCGCGCAGATAAAAAAAGGTTCGTATTCATTTTGTATTCATTCTGTCGTTATAACCCAGAATTTTAGTATTTAGACTTTAGAGCACGTAAGTACTTAAATGTTGTCTTAGCACATTTATTTCAATTAATCGTCATTAGAAACCGTTTGAATTTTTGCTTCTTTGTCGCAAACGAATCAGTACACATTGGTTTATTATAATGTGTATGCATTTTAGTGATTTGATGATTAGTTTCTCGTTTGCTGAGATAAAACGCAAAAATTCGACCTCGGGGTAAATTGTAACATGTTACTATACTTACTCCGCTCCAAATGGTGATAAAGCAAGCTATTTGCTGACACACCGAAAAAAGATGCTCTAAACGAACAACAGAACAATCGAAAATCCAAAAAATTGAAAAAAGTATAAAGGAAGAAGTAAAGAAAGCAAAGAAGATAATTTTGATAAGATCAGATGAATAAGAAATGATTGTTAGGAGTGTGCGGATCGTCCCGAGGCTCGGGTTCCCGGCCCTCGGGACTGGTCGGAAAATTTCGGGCGGGGTCCCGATACTTTCATATTCCTGGGGATCCAGAGACTCGTTTTGGGCTACAAGCATGACTGCCATGAGCGGGCAATTTGATTTCAGGTCGGCTCGGCAAAACTCGGACGCGATCGGCTCGAAAGCCAGCTACTACGAGAGGACCGAGACGGAAAGAATTATATATATCAATTTATATCAATACCAAAGTGATAAGTTTTTACCGTTCTATCTCCTGTTGAATAATAATTTGTATCTTATTATTTATTTACATATATATGTATGTTCATTGCTACCTAATAGTCTGTGAATACTGAATATGTCCATATACGTACTTAAATAAATACCATGTTCAGAACTTAGGAGGAAGACTATTTTTATATCGACAATATTTTAAAATCATAATAAAATATACTTCAATAGGGTATTATCTTTTTCGGGATAGGTTCAGATTTAAAATAGAAAACGCACGAACAACTATAAGCATACAGAAAGGAATATTTCCTGGGTGTTTCATAGTAACAACAATATACAGGAAGGCGAATATTTTATTATTTCAAATTAACATGTAAGAAACATAATTTTTCTATGTTCCTAGGTAATAATTTGGATCTATTACTGGTAACGATATCGTCCGATCGCGTCCGAGTTTTGCCGAGCTGCCCTGAAATCAAATTACCAGCTCATGGCGGCTATGCTTGTAGCCCGAATCGACTCTTGGGATCCCGAAACTGTCGGGATCTCGAGCAATACGAAAGTATCGGGACCCCGCCCGATCCCGCCCGAAAGTTTCCGGCCTGTCCCGAGCCCGAAAAGTCGGGTACCCGTACACCCGTGATGATTGTTTAAGTCATGTGAATCAAATATTTAATAATGATCTCTGTTTTCATTTATATTCTTTAGAAATGTTTATTTGTGTTCCTATTTGTATTTAAATAAGTAAAACAGTTGTGTTACAATTTTCCCCGGACTGGGACACATTGTAACCAAAGGGGCATTCCACGCGAAATCGGACATTTTTCGGAGTAACATTTCGGATGTTGCTGAAATTGGGCGCGATTTTAAAAATCTGAAAAAACAAAAATATAGTTCTATCCTTTCCCTTGATGGACAAATTTTCAAAAATATGGACATTTTAAAATTGACCCTGTCAGTGGCTATATCTTCTATTCTTATGCAGTGTTCTCGGTAAGCATTTGTAAAAAACTGAAGAAAGAAACTTTTCCTGTTTTTTATACACAACATAATACGGTAACTCAATTTTTGGTGTTCGCAATATAATCCTTGAAACGAAGGTGACCCTCATTTTTTTAAATGGAATGCTATATTTTTTAGTAGGGTAAAGGCACCAGTAGTCGACCATGTATCAGTAGTCGACCATGTATCAGTAGTCGACCATGTATCAGTAGTCGACCACTTTCAGCAACATCCGAAATGTTACTCCGAAAAGTTCCCAAAACTTCCAAAAGTTCAGATTTGTTTCAGATGAAGCTAGATGTCTAAGTGTCCAAGATTTTGTCACGTACTTTCACACAATTAAGGTCGGGGCCAGATATATTGGCCGGTGAATTCGTTTTCGCGAACAGCGATCAAGGAGAAATCAGCCACCACCATCTGACGATCGTGGATTTGTCAGTTGGAGTTGCGTGGCCCTCGCAGGGCATGGTGGGGTAGCAGGAACGCTGCTCGGCTCCACCTGAACCTAGCCGTTTGGCTGTTATTTGTCCTTAGCGTAATAGTTGTGTGCGTTACGAAGCTATGCGTAGACCAATACGAGATGAAGCTATCGAGAAAGTATCAATGTTCTAACCAATAAAGCTCCTGAATTTTTTCGTAGCTAACGCACACCTATTCTGATGTGTGTATTTCTACGCTAACAGCTCGGTTTGGTCTACACCCCAGAAGCTTGACACTATCCCCACCATTTCTGGCTCACTCTTGTTCTGCGAAGGCGAGAGCGAGATGGAACGAGAGCGAGTCAGAAAACGTTGAGAAAAGGAGCACCGAGGCAAGCAAAATGTGTGGTGGGAGAATACCCCTCACGAAACTCACCGGCCAATATATATGGCCCCGACCTTAGTTCACCACATATGTAAGTAGTAAATCACGCAAATTATTTCCTGATTGAGGAAAACACTTTCGAGAAAAAACTTTGAAAACTTTTTTGTTACAATCTGCCCCGGTTTCCCCTGCGGATTAACAAAAAGTCGCGCTTTTGTTCGCAGCGAATAATCTACAAATCCTGAATGACGGCAAAGGTACGTTCTTCATTGCCCTTTAGAAATCTGTCGAAGCCGTTTTCGAAAATACGGAATTCCCGACCATAAACGATAAATGAAGTTTCGCATCGCTCTGAACTGTTGCCTCGTTTGGGATAATTACGGACACACCTGAAAGGGCAAAATACAGAACAAAATTCCTATGAAGGCCCAACGTATAATAAAAGTTGAGAATATAATAAAAAGCAGACAATATCTGCTTGCCAGATTTCCAAAAGGCAGTCAAGAACGTACTGTCATTAAGGATTTGGAGATTATTCGCTGCGAACAAAAGTGCGACTTTTCGTTAATCCGTATATTGCTTTGTCAGTGCTTGGTATTCATGGTGACTTCGTACCCGTATGCACAGTTGTCCACCGCCGACTCGCGGGACAATACGGTCATAAACTGGCCAATAAAACCTGGCTAGTTTTTCGGAAACAACTACAGTGTTCCCCGGATTATTGAAATGGAGAATATCAACGACTTCACGAAATTTATTTATTTATTTATTTATTTATTTATTAATAATAATAAACAGGGATAGGTCCCCATTAGTGTATATAGTGGCATTACAGTTCAGACGGACAAATCACAAGTTTTGCAAATTTCTGTGCACCGAGTTTCTAAAGATATTAACACCAAATAAGTCCAAGCTAGCACAATATGAGTTAGCTACACTACATATGCGGCTTACAGGATCAGAGTTGACCATTGAGGAGATATACTGCTGGGGATGAAAAGTACGTGTAAATCTAAATGATCTATTGGGCGCATAGAAGTTTATCAACTCAAGGAGTTGAGGGAAATTAATATGACAGTTAATAATCTTAAAAAGGAAAAGAAGGTCCGCCTCAGCTATTCTAAACTCGAGGGATTGCAGATTTAACCGATTTAGGATTGGAGGATAATCGTGATCAGTAATTGCCATCTTTTGGCCAAGTTTATATGCAGCAAACCTAAGGAAACTATGCTGCACCCTCTCAATAAGTAGTAAAGTGTCTGCTGAAGATTGCTTAAATGCAGCCTTCAGGAGAAATTGCCAGGATGTTTAGTACTTTTATGGTAGGTATTATGAGGATTGGCAAATTACTTCGAAAATTGTCGGAGAAATGTTGTGTGTTAATCACCAGATGCGTGCTTTTCCCTTAAACCGGGGAACTGGAATTCTAATCGAGTGTTCATAATAAAAAGTAGACCGAATTGCTTCGTGTTTGGACACATTTTCGTCGACAGAAATTCACCAATCCATACTCTCATCAAGGTGTAATTAGTAATATGAAAATTTTCATATTCAATACTGAATGACTCAATTCGCCATCGACCGAGGGTCTCCCGCTGGTGCGCTATTTCACTTAGTCTCGGTTTACGTCGTTCAGTCTCCTTGTCAGGCGGTTCGGGCGAGAGGCATCACAAGGGTAGAGTTTATTAGCTGATCATAATTATTGCTTGTTAGCCCCTGTGGTCTCAAGGGCTAAATTAGGAATGTAGTAATGTTCTTAATTAATAATGTGTGCTCGCGATCGCAGGGCGACGAGGCATTCCATTACAACTATGCACCGGCCCAGCGGAGAGTTGCCAGCGACCGCTGGACCGCAGTGATGCCCGAGCTTCGACAATTTTAGGATGGTCTCTTTCAAATTAACGTCGCAAAGAGCTAGGTATTGGGAATTTCCCGGCCCAGGTAATTGAGTCGCGGGCTCCGCTTTTATGATCGGTTCACCACTCGCACCCCAGATTACTATAATGAGGGTTTGAAAATAATGTCGGCTGATCTCGTACCCGTCTCAATTTAAAAAATTTTAGCTACGACAGAGCGCTATACCCCTTTACGGGGAGATTTTTCGCTACCTGAGTATAAAAGCCACAATAATCGTTCCAAAAAATGACATTAACGGAAACCGGTATAGGCGTGGTGTTGAGTAGCTAAAACATTCAGTCATAAAAATTCTAGAAAAAAACCAATGCGTGGAACTCTCACGCGTTAGAAGTGAAACATCTTATTAAATATCAAAACCGTTAATTTTCCTTAATGTGAATCAGTTTTATTCCTCTGCACGTTCATCGAGAAGTAGACTGTGTGTTATATTTGTTTCTCCTGGTGCAATACGAAGATACTTTTCATCATTCCATAAGAGTATTTGTTGTTGTGCAGTGAGAGCAGGGGAGAGTGGGGACAAACGTAACGGCGTCATGAAAGTAACACGCCTTCTTCCGCCTTCCACAAAAGTTTCCAAAACGTTTGCTTTACATAGTTACGCGTGTTTAATGTTTCTTTTATTCCACGGAGTGACGCTGAGCAATACGACGATTCGTATACTGTGGGCGAGCTGATTTCGTTATTTCGATCATTCAGATAAGTGCCTCCTCTGTTGATTTTTTTGTTAATATTCGTAGTTAAACTATAGACATTGATCCAAATATTTGGTAGAGCGTTCTTAGATAATGTCTTTATAAGCTCCTGTGTTTGATTTCAATAAATCTTGTATAGTTTGTACGTTATAATAGTTCTATGCTGAAAAACATGGCTGGGGACAAAAGTACACGTCATTACGAGGAGAAGTTGAATCCAATATTAACAATAGTTTTTTAAAAAATCATAAATATTAGTTACTTTTGGGCCCATTACACGAGATTCCATATTAAATCAAATACACAGTATCAAAGAAATGTTTGAAGCTGGTTATGCTTTTTTATCGTTACCTGCTTAAAATATGTTTATTTAAATGTTTGTTTCTATCGTTTCTGAAAATAAAAATCCTATTTTGTTTTGGAAGAAGTGTTTTTACTTAATTCTCCTCAAAATAATTAGTATTACTTTCGTCCCCATGGTATGTTACTTTCGTCCTACCCGTGCAGGACAAAAGTAATAATGACAGTCACTGCGAAAAATTGCCATAACTCTTTGACTACTTATCGTGGAAGGCTGAATTTATGGTCAAATGATAGACCAAGAAACACTATCTTAAGGCATAATTTTCGTTTTTATATCTATAAGAGGTAATTGGCAGCTTCGCCAAATGTAAAGTGTTACGTTTGTCCCCGCTCTCCCCTATCTTCGATTGGTATGTCTTCACTAACTTCATCTATAGGAATTTGATTAACAATATATATTATTATTATTATTATTATTATTATTATTTATTTTACGGGGAAACCCCATGGTTTTCAAAACAAAACAGAATACAAATAACAGAGTCTGAACAATTAAATGACTTAGCCGATAAAATAGATAACTAGGTTAACTAAACTAAACATAACCACAAAATATGGTATCAAGTGTCTCCGTGAGAATTGGTAACAATCTTATATAATAATGACTTTACCGAAATCAGGGATCCCTGAAAAGGATCAACGCAATTAAACTCACTATTCATAATGCTCAGCGCCCTATTAATAGGATCGATCGCATAGTGCCGATATTTCGGGAACGTCACAACAAAGAGAGGCCTAGACCTCATGTCCCTCACCGGAGCATTTAACGATACTAAGGCTAGCAAATCTGGGCAACGATACTAAGGCTAGCAAATCTGGGCAACTTATGTGGTCATTAATAATCCTAAATAGAAAAAGCGCGTCAGCGACATGCCTACGCCTCTCCAAGGTGACCAATTTAAACGATGCGAGTACAGGGCCATAATCGTGATCGACTCTATCCATGGGATTACCTAGAATACGAGTGGCAGACCTCAAAAATTTGTGCTGCACTCTCTCGATCGATTTGATATACTTCGCATGTCTAGGTCTCCAAATTACTGAAGCATATTCTACATGAGGTCTGACAAAGGCCACGTATAGCAACTTTAGAGACTCTCTGTTCCTGAAGTGCCTGGTGAATCTAGAGATAAAGCCTAACGCTCTCAGTGCAATACCAGTACAGCGCGCATAGTGGGATCTGAAGTCGAAGCATGGCGTTATGCAAACCCCAAGGTCAATAACTTCGGTTACGTCCCTAAGCTCGACATCATTTAACTTATATGGATGTCTCATATAGGATCTCGCTCGGGAGGTCCTGAGTACAACACACTTTCCAATATGTAGTCGCATTCTATTAGCAGTGCACCATTGCTCTAGGCTCAGCAGATCATTTTGCATGCTATACGCATCCTCGATACCCCGGATAACTCTGAACAATTTCAGATCGTCTGCATACAACAGGAAATTGGTATCTGAAAGCACCATAGCAATATCGTTGATAAAAACGTTGAACAGCAGGGGACCGAGGTGCGACCCTTGGGGAACACCCGAGGTGACACAGATCGGAGAGGAAAAGCAATTCGACACCTTTACGATCTGTACCCGTTCCGAAAGATAGCTTTCAAGCCAGGTTAGAAGGGGTCCACCAAACCCCCATGACGCAAGTTTGTGGAGCAGCAAGGGATGATGAACGGTGTCAAAGGCTTTTTGAAAGTCAGTGTAGACTGTGCCAACCTGCAGGCCGTCATCAAGGGCCGCGGAGACAAAGGTATGGTACACCGCAAGATTGGTAGATGTGGACCGCTTCGGGACGAACCCATGCTGTTCTATACATAAGAGGCTTGTCAGCTGGGTGGAGAGCATATCGGTGACGATCTCTTCGAATACCTTGGGCAATACTGATAATTTGCAAATGGGCCGATAGTTTCTTACATCGGAACGGTCACCAGCCTTGAAGATAGGTGTAACAAGGCTGGACTTCCACTGAGAGGGAAAAACTCCATTTGTTAGTGAGGCATTATAAATGTGCCAGAGAGGCCTTGAAAGAATAAAACAGCACTGTTTGAAAAATAGAGGTGGAATGCCGTCAGTACCCGGACCCTTACTCGTGTCGAGAACACTAAACTTGGAGAAAACGTCCCCAATGGAGATAGTAAGATCATTCAGTGTTACTTTGGTATAGGAAGTAGGGTTCATATTCAAGGCCGATGCCTGCCCAACAGATGGTGTGTAGACCGAGCCAAAAAAGGTAGCAAAGAGATCGGCGATAGCAGGATCCGACGAGGCAGTAGTACGATCACAATGCATGGAGCTAGGGAGCCCACAGATACCCCGCTTGGCCTTAACGAATGACCAGAAACTCCTTGGAATATATCGTACCGAATTTTCGACGTCGTCAACATATGCACGGTAGTCACTTTTAGTAAGTGCTTTGCACTGAGAGCGGAGACCGGAGAACACTAAATAATCGCTGTGAGAGTTGGAAGTTTTGTAATCTTTGTGTGCTTTCTTCTTATTTCGAATAAGAGATTTCAGGCGTGCCGAAAACCACCGAGGGAAATGAGATTGCTTATACACCCTACTGGGCACAAAGGACACAATAACGTCGTTAAAATGGGAATAAAGACGATCCAGCGCGGTGTCTTGGTTAATCCCTCTAAACTCAGAATCCCAGTCTATAGAATTTAGATGGTTAATAATGCTAGGATAATCGGCACGCTTGAAATCAAGATAGGTCACGCTTTCACGATTATGGACGGCCTGTGTGATTAAACCATTTAAGCTCACTCTCAGTGGTGGATGATAAGGATCCGGAAAGATAAGGAAATCCACAACATTGTCAACAACAACGTCCAGATCCTTTACAAAATATATTCTTATTATGAAACAAAGATTCATAAGCTACAATGGCGTACAGCCTGTAGAGAGGAGTTTCAAATAGATATTGCAGCCAACATTTTATGTTTCGTTTTATCACCAAACCAACCACATAAAGGTGGAATCAGACGGCTCGTGGAGCCGCGTTCCACGAGCCGTCTGATCGGTCATGGCTCCGCTCGCCTGGGCTCGCCAAGCCGACTTGACGAGCTAGACGAGGCGAGCCGGCTCGCGGAGCCACGAGCCGTCTGATTCCACCTTAACGTGCTTTATATATTTTTTTCTCTTAATATAAACGTTAATATGAACATTATTAACATAATGATCATCATTAATGTTTCGTGGCAAATGATTCACCACCGTATTTACAGACACTGGAACATAATTTGCCCGAAGATCCCATGTGCATGTCGCCAGCGTCGAATTTGAACGAACGGTATCCTGGGTGAAATTAAACTCTTTGACAACAAATGTAATGTAGGTAGATGAGAAGGTAATTGTGGATATACGAAACCATTTGACTTGGATAACGTTGGAATGTTATTATTTCGAGTCAGACAATTTCTGCATGTGTTGCAGTTGCAAGTTACCACATGCTGAATGTTAATGGCTGGGAAAGCAGTATGTCAGAGTTGTTAATGCTTGGGATCAACTGGTTTCACGTCATTCTTAAACCATATTCGAATACAAATGAAGCAAACTTTACCAAGCTGATTGTTGAGAAATTGTGTTTGAAATACTGAATGGGCAGTTTTAAAGAAATTAAAGTTTGTGTATGGTAGCGTAGCAACAGTGGGTGCATCGGTACTTGTTGCTGGCACAGCTGAATCATATTCATTATGTTTATCCGAGGCAGCAGATGAATCCTTACTTGTAGAATGTGGAGGGTACCATTGTCGACGCGACGGTACAGCCGGATTGCGTGTACAGTAAAGTCTCGTTAGCCGCTCGCTGGTCGCGATCGGCGTTGAGCCGTCAGAGTGAACAGAGCCCTCATTCCGAGTGTTCGTTTCTCGCTTCTTTCTGGCCGAAGGGGGAGCGAGATGGAACGCTTTGCGTGTGCGGCTCGCCGCGCACGCAAAGGATGAAATATCAGGCGCCCGAAAGACAAAGCAAGACAAAGTATGAATGCCTCGTCTGTCTCGTACCGTTCCTCGTTCGCTTTCGGTTCCTCTGACGCGCTCTCGCTTTCGCAGGGTAGGAGTAACCGGAAGTGGGTATCTTGGCGGGGGAAGCGTTTCATACTTCCATTTCACCCGAGAAAAGTTACGCTACCGCCGCTATAAAAGTTTCACTTCAAAAAAATTCAAACACCGCTACGATCAAAGACACGTCCCATTAGTTACCCCTTACGTCTGATCTAGGTATGCACTGCATTAAGGATAAAATTATAAAAAAGAAAACCAGAGAAAAAACTCAAAGATTTCGTATATATTTTTGTAAGTAACATACATATTATTATTATACATTTAATAAATTGTGCTTTTATTAAAAAATGTTCACTGATACTTCAAAAGTAATCGAAAACAATTGTATTTGAAACTAACGAGAATTCACTAAAACTTCAAAACTTTGACTTAAATGTGGCACGGGTACCATTGTCCAATCACTTTGAAATTTTGCACATATCATTTTCTCATCAAGTGTCACAATTTAGGGGGTGCGATAAAAAAACTCATAAAAAATGTTGACCCCTATAGCTAAGGACCACCGTTAGAGTGGGTCGAATTCCGATTTTTTTTGCAACTCGAAATGTAATAGTGCGCAAAAGTTGCCTTACGCAAGTACAAATTCAACGCAAAAAAAAATTATGAAATCGAATAATATTTGACCATCGCGCATCGAGGTCGAAAATTCAAATTTTCGGAAAAATACCCAATTTCTTAAAATAGTTGAAAAACGTTTTCCTCGTATTATTTACATTTACCGAAGTCGTAAAATGATATTTAAACACACCAAAAGACACTTCCGGTATAACATTCCAGTTATTATTTCAATGGCTCGGGGGAGAAGCTTCTATAAAAATTTACTGTGCAGCTCTTGGCTCGTCCATATGAAATTGAGGACGACTCAGAACTCACCACGAGAAGATGGCTACACGTCGAGTTCCACCCGCACCCTACCCAACCAACCAACCATTCGTTAATTATAACAATATTTCAGGGGAACATTAAATTTTTGTTAACAATTCAACCGTCGACTGGAAATTATACCTTGGTTTCGAATTTCCGCATTAGGCCTCTTGATTTTAAAGTTGAACGAATAAATCCGTCCCTATTCTCGAAACCCACAACTTTCTGTGCCGATTCCGAGACCAACTTGACACATCTCTCCGCTGATTGCGTGTGGGATGGAAAGTCTCTTATATCCCATTCCGGGACAAACGTCGCTCTCGATCAGGTGGGAAATGTGCTCGTTCGAAACATTGCTCAAAAGAGGAGGCGACGACAACTTTGCGGAGGACCAATCAATTATATTAAAATACTCTTGAGCATCAAACTTGAGTGTGGGCACTATAAAACTTTGTACCTTCGTATTTTGCTTAGAAGGTAACGATCTTGATTTGAGAATTCTCCTCAGAGCAAGTTCTCTCACGTACCTCCGTTCATCCAGCGCCATAGTCAGAAGCAAGCTTTCAGGGTGTGCGAAATATGCAATGCATATGCATAGCATTCTGACTATGGCGCTGGATGAACGGAGGTACGTGAGAGAACTTGCTCTGAGAAGAATTTTCAAATCAAGATCGTTACCTTCTAAGCAAAAAACGAAGGTACGAAGTTTTATAGTGCCCACACTCAAGTTTGATGCTCAAGAGTATTTTAATATAATTGATTGGTGCTCCGCAATGTTGTCGTCGCCTCCTCTTTTGAGCAATGTTTCGAACGAGCACATTTCCCACCTGATCGAGAGGGGGTTTGTCCCGGAATGGGATATAAGAGACTTTCCATTCCACACGCAATCAGCGGAGAGATGTGTCAAGTTGGTCTCGGAACCGGCACAGAAAGTTGTGGGTTTCGAGAATAGGGACGGATTTATTCGTTCAACTTTAAAATCAAGAGGCCTAATGCGGAAATTCGAAACCAAGGTACAATTTCCAGTCGACGGTTGAATTGTTAACAAAAATTTAATGTTCCCCTGAAATATTGTTATAATTAACGAATGGTTGGTTGGTTGGGTAGGGTGCGGGTGGAACTCGACGTGTAGCCACCTTCTCGTGGTGAGTTCTGAGTCGTCCTCAATTTCATATGGACGAGCCAAGAGCTGCACAGTAAATTTTTATAGAAGCTTCTCCCCCAAGCCATTGAAATAATAACTAAAATGTTATACCGGAAGTGTCTTTTGGTGTGTTTAAATATCATTTGACGACTTCGGTAAATGTAAATAATACGAGGAAAACGTTTTTCAACTATTTTAAGAAATTGGGTATTTTTCCCAAAATTTGAATTTTTGACCTCGATGCGCGATGGTCAAATATTATTCGATTTCAAATTTTTTTTTGCGTTGAATTTGTACTTGCGTAAGGCAACTTCTGCGCACTATTACATTTCGAGTTTAAAAAAAAATCGGAATTCGACCCACTCTAATAAACAATCCGGATTGCCTTAATAATTTCTGCGAATGAGTCAAGCTCCCGTAAACGAATCATCCTCCGCCATAAATACTCACAAAGGTGATAATCGAGAACTGCACTTTTCACGCCTCCTCGTTGCAATCTCAGCCGTAAAGGACGCTGTTACGTCCTGAAGGGACTTTTGTAAATCACCCCGAGCGGTTGGAATGACTTACCGGGTTCGCTGCTCTATCAAGGTGCTAAAGCACGTCTTGACTATACTTACCAAGGAAAGGGAGGATAACAAGGGATTGAATATATCGGTACAATAGGTTTAAAGGGAAATCCAAGATGTAAAGTATATTGTTACATAAATCAGTTAATCATACCTAAAGACGGCGCTCCGTCTCGGCTGTCGCTCGCCGGTTCTCGCTGACTTCGCACGACACGCTTGCCGTCGGTTATTCGCACGCTCGAGGTGTCGGTTGACCGAGCGTAGGTCGCGGTCGCTCGCTGTGCTCTATCGTAGCACACGGAAGTCGGTCACGTCGCTGTTTGCGGTCTCTAATCGTCGGTTCTACGCGTTCCTACGTCGATCACGATTGACGCGCAAGGGCTCTCCCGGCCAGGCCGTTCACGGTGCGTCGGATGGAGTTACCCTTTCACGAATTACTATCGGCCGTTCGTATTTCGCGGATTTGACGCGGAGACGCGGTCGCGGTATCTAGACGGCTCTCTGGCTCGTCGTGACTCCCTATCTCGAGCTCCCGAATTAGACTGAATTTCCGAAGCACCGCGATCGAGGTTCAAGCCTCGCACTCCCTATCTCGAGAACGGGGGAAATCGCCCCGTCAGGCGCTATCCTTCGCAACTTCCATTGCTCCATCCTCTGGAATCTAGGGCCCGGACCATCGGTGGTCACGTTGTGCCCACGCCGACGGATTCCGCGTTCGCCGACCTACTAACCCGCGTGTTGCGATTCCGCTGAATCGCTGATGGCGAAATGGAAGGCGACGCGGGGACAGCAAGCACGGAATGGACCTGAAGGGCCCATGTAACAACGCCATTGAGATTCAATGGCCTGAGTATTAGCTCCTGTTTCATTGTTTATAAATTCAATTGAGTGGTTACACGTCAGGTGCTCATATCCTTCATCACCAAGAACAGCATAAGCTTTCCAACAATCTGAAAAAATCTTGCTTCCAGATGATATATGCTTTTTAATAATAGGAATTAAGGTCGCCTTATCACGTTTATTGAGAGGGCAAATCTCAAGATGAAGCTCATTTGTCTCGATATCAAGAGCACCGAAAATCTATGTGCCCTCAATGACACGACCACGCTCGTATTTGCGACGGCCGAATTTCATTTCGTCAATTTCAATGATTTTTCCAGGGCCCCCATTTTGACCTGATTCCTCAAAATACGAATCAAGCCGGACCATGCGAACCTCCCGATAGTAGGACCAAATATCCATTATAGTACTATCGGATATAATTTCCCGACCGGGGACCATAATTTCATTAACGATATCAACAGCCTTGAAGCCTCGACTGAAATAATAAGTTAAGCGAAGAACATCTTCCATAGAAATGTTGTGTCGCTCAAACCAACTATTCTCTGCAAACGTACGCTCAATGCGATGCTTGCGACACATCCATCGCATGCCGATGCAAACTGAGGACCCGCGATAAATTCGAGAAGACGCCACCAAAATCATTTGTTCTTTCTCATTCTTTGGGCATTTTCTTCTTTTGGGCAATAGCCCAACAGATTTGCACCATTCGATGCAAGTCTCTCGAGAAAACAGCACTTCGCTTACTAATCTTTCAATATTCCAACGCCCTTCAAGGGCAATATCGTAAGTTGATGATGAAGCCATAGTAATAAATATCGAAACTAAGTACCTGACAAAAGAGCAAAGGCCTCAACAACAATCCCACTTGGCTTGCGTCCAGTTTCTGTTACCGTATCCCTATACATTGTATCGTCGGCTGCGAAACAATCGACGGCGACGAGCAGATGGTTGTGTTAGTAACGTCTGTATAGATAGATTTGAATGTATTTTGCCGAAAGTTTTTTATTAATATCTCAGAAATTAACGAATACCCGCAGCTGAAATTTTATATTAGAGGTTCTCTCCCCCTCCCGCCCAACCCCTCAAAATTTCAGTTCATTCCGTTGGTTGGGTCATACCGTAGTACAGCCGAAATTAATTTTAATGACTTAAATTATTGAAGGCATAGACTAAATAATTTTAATCCATTGCTAATATTGACATAAACAGATAATCAAAAAATTAAAAATTTCATTTTGAATAATAATAATGCAGTTAACATATGATAGTCTTTAAAGCTCTATTTTACTAAATAATTTGATTTTCTTTTCTTCACTACACCCTGCATTGTTCTTAATTCATACAGCCAGGCCGACTCGCTGTTGTGTTAAAAGGATCGTTTGAACGATCGAAACCCATAAAATTCGGTGAGGCACTGCAGGGCCTAGCCACGCAGTACCAGGTGGCAACTCTTTGACAGGCGTCGGTGGACAATCACCCTGTATTGGTAAACAGGATGACTCGGAGGGTTGAGCTGTATGTTTATTTAGCTAACTATGTGTCACACCATCTTTACGACTGCGGAGTGGGCTAAGTTAAGCACAGAAGTTGGTGAAGAAAGACACAATGGCACTTTCGACCCCTCCGCATGCGTCATTCGTGCGCGCTCAGCCTGCTCAGCGTATGCGCATTCAGGTCTGGACCCGGCTTAACACACAGCATTCATCCATCCGATCATACTCTATACCTATACCGCGCAAAATTCAAGTACAAAACTCTTTTCATTGCAACCATTAAAAATCATCAGAATTATATCACGTTTGGTATCATTTTCATTGCAAAAATTCCAGCAATCCATTGGTGGTACTTGTATGGAAATCTAATATTAAATATAGAAATTCTTATTTTCATTACTGAATGGCCTATTGCTGTCCTTGTCTTTACGACTCTAGGGTCTAGGACCCCCGAAGCGCGTGGTTCGAGACCTTCGACCCGAGAACCTTTCACGGTCATAAAAAAAGGTCGTCCCTTTCAAACGATTTCAGGACACCGTCAGTGCAAATGCCAAAATATCGTTGGTACCCAAATCTTAGTTTCACTATACGGGTACGGGTTCCACACTGACATCCCTGACACGGCAAGTGTCCGCTGCTCCATTGTAAAGCACGCAAACGATTTTTTTTAACACTGACATTGATGGCACGGAACAGACGTGCACGGACAGGCAATCGAATTTCACTGGTCGGATACGGAACTGACAAGTGTGCGCTGCTCCATTCCAAAACAAGCAACCGATATCTTTTACGATCACGGTGACGGCACCGTACGGACACGGAACGGATATGTGTGTGCGGACCTTTAAGGTACAATTCTAAGTATTATTCCATTGGGATGCAAGGGGGTGGGGAAATGTTAGGTAGGGATGGTATGTATATTTAAAGCAGCTCGCATCTTCGACAGGACAAAGTCGCGAATGGTAACGCGTCGGAAAGAGTCTTTTTTTGCAAGTGATTGTGTACGTGTAAAGAACGAGAACATGGAAACGTTCAAGAACGCGTTTTTGACGTTGTCTCGGATGTCCGAACTTTTGAGGACCATCGCGGAATTCCGCGATTGGATGGACAGGTGTGACGATACCATACGATACATCGTCGCGTATCAACGAGGCGAACGCGTGCCGGTGCGGGAGAAGCAGAGGATGGTGTCAAACGTTGAGTGCGATAGTGCGAGGACGGTTATCGCGAGTAGGGTGTGGACACGCCGCTCGAGTGACATCACCCAAGGTCGTGTGGGAGGAACTGGAAACCGCGTTCGAGAAGCGTTTGCTGACCGGGGCGGTGATAAACGTAGGGGCCGTTGATCCACGCAAATTCTTCCAGAACGCCCGTCGAACGTTGATTTCGCGCGTTACAAACGCTATTACGGAGCATCGCAGTGAATTCATGTTGCGGGACGAGACGGACGTAACGAGTTTCGCGACGCGTAACCAAGTACTCTTTATATCGTCGAATGTTCGCGAGTGGTACGCAAAACAAGTGATCGCTTCGACGTTGATCGCGATGGAGGAGTTTCAGGAGCGCGAGAGTGGATGGACCTTACGGGCAGTACAGAATCTCCTGATTAACATAAACAAACATCATTTTCGGCTGGTAGTCGCGACCGAGTGCGGACGTGTTTTATTTTCGCTCCGCTAAGTCAAGTTTACTGTGTGTATCGAGAGCACTCTCTCTACTTTTGTTTCTTACAGGCGAAAATTCTCTATAAATTGGTTAATCTAATTTAATAATGGGGGAAAAAAATCTGTAAAGGTTGCTCCACCTTGGTAGTTAACCCTATCACATGTTAAACCTGTGATATTTCTTGTCTCCCTTCGTGCATACACAGAACGAATCATCCTTACCTCAACATTCACTTTCTGCCCTGTCAACAGCGGGATACTGCAATCGACGTCAGCGACTCGGACACACGGATTGCAAATATAATAAAATCTGAATTTGCTAAACTGAGGTCTGAATTTAAATCTGAACTACAGGAGACGTTCGCTGTGCTTCTGGAGGAATTTAAATCTGAAACTAAACAGCTAACAACCAGAGTGTCTGTGATTGAAGACAAATTAGCTAAATTGTCCAAACTAACATCCGTTGGAGGTCCAACAACTGAGGACGAGATTATAAGTGAGATTCGAGAAAGGAAATTAAGGTCATGTAATGTCATTTTATACAATTTAGAGGAAGACACGTCCTCGTCCCATCAGAGGTCCCAAATGTCTTCGCTAGACTCAGGTGCTGTTAAAGAAATTCTCTCTCGGATTCACCCTATGGATCTTTCTAACTTGAAAACCAGACGTTTGGGAAGAAAAGTACCTGGCAAAGTGAGGCCTATTCGAGCGACATTATCGTCAAGAGCTGAAGTATTATCTACTTTAAAAATTAAGAATAACTATACCGGCCCAGTGGTAATCTGTGAAGATTTAATGTATAAACAGAGAAAACATCTTTGAGAATTGAGAGAGGAACTGAGAAAACTAACGGATTCGGGATCAACTGACAAGACAATAAGATATATCGGAGGAATACCTAAGATAGTTGATTCGAAACGAAAACACTAGCGTGGCACCCTTTGGAATACTACCAAAATGTTCGTGGACTACGGACGAAATTAAGCGATCTCCAAGTGGCTCTCTGTATTTCAGGTAGATCCTACGACATTATTATTTTGGTAGAAACATGGCTAAATGAGGATATTACTACACTGCATTCCATATTAGAGCATACCGACGCCCCTACCGATTTGCGACCGATCTGCGCAACTCCCACTACTACCCACAATTTGAACCACATGCGATTGGTCGTGGTAATTTCCAAGGAATAACTGGTACATCCCAAACGCGGGACCTGACCGTTGTCAACGTAAACAGTGGACGAAAAGTTAACAGAGAGAGTAAGTACAGGGCCGTGCGACGGAGAAAAACATAGGAGTCGAGCGTAGCAACGCCTCCTGAGGGTCGTGCCTGCGCGAAATCGGTATGCTCTAATGTGGAATGCAGTGTAACACCGATGCTGTATTCAATGGATATAATGTGTATCGTCAAGACAGGAACCCAAGAACTAGCATACATTCGAGAGGAGGGGGAGTTCTAATTGCCGTCCGTGATACAATGAACAGTCAATTGATCAGAGTAGAAGTAGACCACATCTGCCTCCCGCCTCTGGTAGCGGTTCCTACGAAGACAATGGTAGAACCTTTGAGAGATTGACAAGCTTATATCCCAACACAAACTTTTATCTACTAGGAGACTTTAACCTTCCATACACCGCTTGACTTACAAACAGTGACGGCTCACTGACTTGTGTATCAAACTGTGCGGCGATACGGGAATCAGCTGATGTTTTATGCGATTATCTTAACCTCTCGAACATGTGTCAGAGGAACAGCGTATGTAATGAGTATGGCTATTTTCTGGATTTATTCTTTACGAATGATAGCTCGGTTGCTACACATTGTGCTTTAGATACACTATTACCTTGCGATCGTTTCCATCGAGCACTGTTATGTGCGATTGAGATTAAACTTAATAACTGCCGATTAAAACACAGTGAACACAAACGCAAATTTAACTTCAACAAGGCTAACTATCACATGATCAATGATAATTTGAGTCTGATAAACTGGGATGTTGCATTTGATGGTTTAGATGTAGATACAACAGTAAGCGTCCTTTACCAAATACTTGAAAGTGTCGTCACACCTTTGTACCACAATACAGTGCGAAGGCATCTTCATATCCTAGCTGGTTCTCGAGTCATCTTATCATACTAATTCGATCCAAAAAACGTGCTCATTCTGCATACAAGATGAGTAGCCAGCATTGTGACTATTTGGTGTTCTCCAAACTCAGGGCGGACTGTAAGCAGGCGGCTAAGATTTGTTGGTCAAGCTATGTTGGGGTGGTTGAATCATCAATACCCGATAATATGAAAACATTTTGGAAATTTGTTAACGCAAGTAGACCTAGTAATAAGATCCCTTCCAGTATGAGCCACAAAGGTCATGAATTTAATAATCCGACCGATATAGCCAACAGTTTTGCGGAATATTTTGAATCAACCTACAATGGTAACAATCCAAGTTCAACTTCTTTTAACTCTATACCACTGGTTGATATTTCTTTTATAGACATCACGATAGGAGATGTTTTTGATAAGTTAAATTTCTTGAATATTAATAAAAGTGTGGGTGATGATGGTATACCACCGATATTCTTCAAATCGTGTAAATTCATCATGTCCAGAATTCTATGGAATATCTATACCAAGTCACGAGCTTCAATATCAGAAGAAAAGCAAGCGTTAACGTATTCCGTGCGAGAGAAGGTGGGCATTACTGTGAAGAGGGCCTCTTCAAGAGAGCAGCCGTTTGTGAGGAATGCAAATCCGAATGGTTCTGATACAATCTGCTCCCTATGATTGAAATTTAGTCTAGCAACTTTCACTCCTCCTAACCTAACCAATCGAACTTGCATCCATCCCAAAAGAACCGGCCATCCGAGCGTAGAAGCAAGTGCGAAATAAAAGTAACGGTGCGCTTCTCAATACCGCAGATGTACCTACCTATGTAGCATTTCTGACGGAAAAAAATTGTCCAGCCTTTGGGCCTGGCGTAGACCTTTGGCAGGTAGGTATCTATTTCAAAAGGCAGTGCCACCCGTGGATCCAGTAAGACCGTCCCCGGTCCGTGCTATACCAGACAGTTTTCTTCCAGTGAAAATCAGTAAATTTGCAAGCGCAATATCTTAAAAACCAGTGAAAATAAAGTGTATACATTAAAGCTTATTGAATTTGTCTTGGAACGCACTATCAACTCAGGTGTTCAAAAAAAATAGTTCCATTTGAAAAACCGAACTTGACCATCGTATCTTTTAAAATAATAATCGATAAAAAAATTCGTTCGCGCTAATTAATTGGCCCCCTCGAACCATGCAATTCCCTATTTTTTTTATATTTTTATCTCCAATAGTTTAGGAGAAAACCGGCTGTCCAGTCTTCCCGCGGACACCCTGCATGTATGTACAAGAAAAAGCAATTCAATTTCCCGATGACTTGAAGCAACATTTCAATAGGTAAATGCATGAAAAGGTGGGATCAGGAATTCCCAACCAAGTGATGCATATGAAAGAACTGGCGATATTCAACAATAGTTTGTCGTCTAAATTTTACAATTAAAATATTTGTTTGACATGAATATAAAGTTTGTCAGCAAAGTCTTTCTCGATTTGAGTTCTATATAAGGCTGACTCTCCTTCGCCATGAAAGGTCCCCTCTTGTCCTGCACGCTGTCAAGAAATCGACGCTCGAAACCAGCGGGGCCATACAATGTTGCGCGCTAAGCAATGACAAATCTGCAGATCTGCATTTCTAATCAGATCTTTGCGAAAGTGACGTCAGTCGATTCCTCATGTTTTCTCGATCAAATTGGCCCCAAAAATTATATAATTCCGACCAAAATTAAGGAAATTACGTGAAAAATTGTTTGCACAATTGAAAGCCCGTTTCCTTAAAAATAATCCGATTTAAATTATTT
The DNA here is from genome assembly GCA_947577245.1 of Andrena bucephala. Lineage (NCBI taxonomy): Eukaryota > Metazoa > Arthropoda > Insecta > Hymenoptera > Andrenidae > Andrena > Andrena bucephala. Next base: position 27,161,952 of record OX387716.1, on the reverse strand, counting down.
TCGGTCAATTTAATCGGGAGAATGCCAGAAATCCATTTGTGGCACTTTCATATTGATACGATGAAAAATAAATAAATTCTGTTTCTTTATAATCGATGACACATCGCCGAGCACGGCGATCTCGCGCGGCTCGGGACACAAAGGTTCTCGTCGGTTATTCGAACTTCTAAGATCGTATTCAGATTTATTGGCCGGTGAGTTTCATAACTAGGGGTGTGCGGTTACCCGATTTTTCGGGCTCGGGACGGGCCGGCAACTTTCGGGCCGGATCGGGCGGGGTCCCGATACTTTCGTATTGCTCGAGATCCCGACAGTTTCGGGACCCCGAGACTCGATTCGGGCTACAAGCATAGCCGCCATGAGCGGACAATTTGATTTCAGGTCGGCTCGGCAAAACTCGGACGCGATCGGACGATATCGTTACCAGTAATAGATTAAAATTATTACCTGAGAACATAGAAAAATTATGTTTCTTACACGTTAATTTGAAATAATAAAATATTCGCCTCCTGTTTGGGAATGCATTAGTTCCCAAAGACGCCACTCTCACTCTCGGCGCAGCACCTCACGGACTCAGCTCAGAATCACAGATCGGCGGTCGATCCGCCAATCGAAGACGCTGAGCGACGGTCGATCACCAATCAGCTGCGCTTCTCAACCGACGATCATCCAATCAGCGCATCGCGTGAAACGGTTTCGGCCGGTTGTAGAATACGCGTAGCTAATCACAGTTCAACACATCTGTGGCTCAACCAATCAGATTTCCCCACGTCGGTCGATCGTCGAGAATGTTCGAGACGACCCGTACCGGAAGTCTGATTGTCCAACGTTCATCAATCTTGTTCACGCTGTATGAAACGCAAGACGTGTTCGCGTACGTTCTCAATCCGTCTTCTCATCACGTGAATTCTCATCGCTCAGTGCATTTAATTGCTCCTTACGATCTCATCTTGTGTTAACAGACAATTATTCTGAACAATTGCGTTTACTGTGTACCAGTTCGTGTGTGAAGTATTCGCTAAGAACCGCGTTCACGTGTGCTCACCACGTGCTCACAGACGCATTGTACTCAACAAGTATTCAAGTGAGAAAAGGAGGCTCAAGGCGCATTGTTTAATGCTCAACTCATTGTTTTAATAAACTGACAAATTACTCATTGCACAAGCTGTGTGACTGCATTCACCCTTCTCGCTGTCGTTCTAACCTCACTTTCAACCAGTACGCTCACCCACCTTATTTTCAAACACCTCCTGTATATTGTTGTTATTATGAAACATCCAGGAAATATTCCTTTTTGTATTCTTATAGTTCGTACGTTTTCTATTTTAAATCTGAACCCATCCGGAAAAAGATAATACCCTATATATTCCCTTTACATAAAGTACTAAGTGTGAAGTATATTTTATTCAGATTTTAAAATATTGTCGATATAAAAATAATCTTCTTCCCAAGTTCTGAACATGGTATTTATTTAAGTACGTATATGGACGTAATCAGTATTCACAGACTATTTGGTAGCAATGAAAATACATATATATGTAAATAAATATTAAGATACAAATTATGATTCAACAGGAGACAGAAAGGTAAAAACTTATCACTCTGGTATCGATATAAATGATATACATAATTCTTTCCGTTTCGGTCCCCTCGTAATAGCTGGCTTTCGAGCCGATCGCGTCCGAGTTTTGCCAAGCCGACCTGAAATCAAATTGCCCGCTCATGGCGGTCATGCTTGTAGCCCGAATCGAGTCTCGGGATCCCGAAACCGTCGGGATCTCGAGCAATACGAAAGTATCGGGACCCCGCCCGATCCCGCCCGAAATTATCCGACCCGCCCCGAGGACCGAGCATTCGAGCCGCGGAACGATCACACTCCTATTCGTAACGCGTCTTCTCTCGTCATCGCAGAAAACGAGTGAGCCAGAAGTGGTGGGGATAGCGCCAAGCTTCTGTCAAGTATAAGCCAAACGGAGCTGCAGCGTAGAAATACATGCATCAGAATAGGTGTGCCTTAGGCCTTAGCTCCGAAAAAATTCAGGAGCTTTATTGGTCAGAACATTGATTCTTTCTCGATAGCTTCATCTCGTATTGGTCTACGCATTACTTCGTGACGCACACAACTACATATGTACTACGCTGACAATAAGAATAAATAACAGCCACACGGCTACGTTCAGACGGGGCCGAGCAGCATTCCCGTTACCCCACCATACCCTTCGGTGGCTAGGGAACTCCAACTGACAAATCCACGATCGTCAGATGGTGATGGCTGATTGCTCCTCGATCGCTGTACGCGAAAACGAATCGACCGGCCAATATATTTGAATATGACCTTAGGATAAAGATATAATGAAAGATGAAAAATTATTCGAAGCCAAGGATGAAAGGCCTTCGAATAAACAAAGGAAACTAATAAATACCCGAAGCTAACTAGAATTTTAGATTTAGGGTACACACACCCTCCCCCCAAACCTCGTGTCGATCGGCCACTGGGGCCATTCGGAAGTATATTCTTTTAATTAAATAATAATAATTGTAATAATATTTATTCATGAGACAAGCCCATTAAGACAAATTATATCAATACAATAATTATAACAGACAGAACAACCAACCGACATCATGTTTAACTCGAACAATAAAGACGGCGTAAAAGTGACAAAGGAGTGGGATACTTAGTATACATAGGAAACACCGTGTAGGTCTAGGTTGTCTTTATATAAAGCCATCCGAAAACAAGGCTATTCGAATGTTAGACTTAAAACTCGAGAAGGTATCAGCAAAGAAATCAATATCCCCGTGATATCTGTTTGCGAGACCACTTAATCTATGCAGGGGATCAGCATGCCCAACCCAGGAGGAGTAGTACAGAGATTTAAAAAGGAGTGTATGCCTAAAAGCGCGTACAGGTACATTGAAATTGACTAACGCCAAAACACGAGGGTTATCAACCATCCCATTCAGTATTCTGTACAGAAAAGCCAGGTCCGTAACTCTCCTCCTATGCTCCAGGCTCCGGATATTAGCTCTGCTCATGATAGGGCCGTAGTTGTGGTCAAAACGAGCAAGAGGCTGGCCAGTTTTGTAAGCTAAAAGGCGCAAGAATCTGTGCTGGACCCTCTCGAGTTGAGTCCTGTATTTCTCACAACGCGGTGCCCAGATAACGCTTGCATATTCGAGTTGAGGCAGCACTAGGGTTATATAAAGGTAACGCAGCGTGGAAGGATCCGCGAAGTCAGCGCTATTTCTGGATACAAACCCAAGGGCTTTATTTGAGACCGCAACGATGTGTTGAATGTGCTGGGTAAATGAGAAGGAAGAGTCGATATAGACCCCGAGGTCGCGAGCACCGTCTACACTTGAGAGCTGGACTCCCGCTATTTGGTAGGGATAACGCGATGGGTTTTTGCAACGAGACAACCTTAAGATGTGGCACTTGCTAATATTCAACTCCATGTGGTTCGACAGACACCATTCGGAAAGCCTATCTAGGTCCGATTGAAGACTTAGGGAATCAGAAGGGCACGCGATGCATTTATAAATTTTTAGGTCGTCCGCGAACAGTAAGTACTCGCTACCTAAAATGATCTGGCGAATGTTATCGACGAACAGTAAGAACAGTAAAGGGCCGAGATGGGATCCCTGGGAGACCCCTGACGTGGCAAAGATCTTCCGAGAAAGGACCTCCCCGACTCTAACCCGTTGGACACGCCCAGTTAAGTACGAAAAGAGCCACCTTAACAGTTGACCCTTAAACCCGATGGCGGAGAGTTTGTCGATGAGTAAGAAATGGTCAACCCTATCAAAGGCCTTCTTGAAATCCGTGTAGATGGCGTCCACCTGCAACTTTTTGTCCAGTCTCCTGGCCACGAAGTTACAGAAGACGGCCAAATTGGAGACGGTGGATCTACCCGATAAAAACCCGTGCTGCTCATCGGATAAAGCGTTCCTAACCAGGCCACTAATTTTCCTAGTGACAATAGCTTCGAGCAGCTTGCTCATAATATTAAGCATCGAAATAGGCCTATAGTTTGAGATGTCAGACTTCGCGCCGGCCTTGTGGACCGGAGTGATAGTGCTGACTTTCCAAGCTGACGGGAAGTGCCCATCGGTTAGAGATCGGTTGAAAATTAACCAGAGCGGACGAGACAGTATAAATTTGCAGTTCTTTATAAAAATTGGAGGGATTCCATCCTCGCCGGGACCTTTATAAATGCTGAGGCTGTCAATTTCATCGAGTACTTCGCCTATGCTGACATTCAGGCCAGACAGATCAAGCGATAATGCCCATCTCTGCATAGGAGTGTAAAGAATTACAAAAAAAATCAAGGAGTCAACTGTTGACCGATTTGGAGACATTTCCTTGTTATATATTATATACAATAGTCGGAAGAATAATAATAAAAGCAATAATTGCAAATAATTGCTGTAACTTCCACATTCTGAAAGTATGATATCAGTAAATCACTACTTCCAGTGTTATTAAAAAATTCCAATCTCTTTTTTTATTTGAAATAATGTGGCCATATAATTATAACATATATTCGGCAGCGGTGATGCATGTGTTACAGTAAAAGCGTGAATTTAGTAAATGTACACAGTTTCCAGCAGTTTCTAGTCAATGTATGCCTAAAATGCATATAATCTAACCTACAATCGTCCAAAAATACATACATTGACTGTATCACGTTTTTGCTGTGGCACATGTATCCAGCTAACGCTTCAGTTTTGCTATGATTCCACGTTGGCAGACCTCCCGAGTAGGCGCCATCTCGCATCCACTACCTGAACTAAATTTGTCACGTGACTTGTTCTGTATTATCGCCAATATGGCGGAACTCGTATTTGGGAATGCAATCACGGGGATACGTTTTTCGTCCTTATATGAACAGATTTTAGGCTGGGTGAGGTCTCATTCGAAAGAGGAAGGTTCGAGACAGCCCGCTCTGGTCATCGTTTGAGCCACAAAACTCTTTTAGTGACATAAAAATACTTGGATTCCTGCGGGTTTATTTTGTCGACTTTTGCTCTACTTTGAACACTCATATTATTAGATATCAACACAATCTCGTCGAACCATGACCAGAGCGGGCTGCACCGAACCTTCCTCTTTCGATTGAGATCTCACCCATCCTAAAATCTGCTCATATAAGGACGAAAAACGTATCCCCCCAAACCCATGTTTCGGGCACATTATGTGGGTATTACAGCGCGCTGCATTACCCGTGTCTACCCCCTTAAGTCAGGAAATAAATCTTTAATCACGAACTATAGACCTATATGAATAATAAACGTCATGGCAAAAATTCTTGACGCCATAATAGCGGATAAAATAGCATCATTGAACACGGAATGTTATCATTGGCGAATAACATGGATTTGTCTCGGGGCGTTCGACAATTACGAACCTCATGGTTTACCATGACTACATTTCGCATGAGATCGAGAAAGGTAACCAGATTGATTCGATATATACCGATTTTAAAAAAGCGTTTGACACTGTTAATCATTCCGTCATTATCAGTAAGCTAGCATCTTATGGCTTCTATGGAAAGATGCTTACCTGGCTTTTGAGCTATCTAACGGGTAGAACTCAAACGGTTAAGTTCGGGGGGTGGGGGGGGGGCACGATCTACTCGATTTGAAGTATTATCTGGGATGCCACAAGGGCCCCATCTTGGCCCCATTCTTTTCATATTGTTCATGAATGACATTGTGGATGTGTTTAAGTATTGCCAATTTTTATTATATGCCGACGATTTAAAAATATTCCGTGCCGTCAGCTCAACAGAGGATGTACATTTCCTACAAGATGACCTACATCGTCTCACTAAATGGTGCCAAGCAAACTCTATGTTCTTAAACGCATCCAAGTGCCATGTTATGCACTTTTACCGTTCAAGAACAATGTTAACTCATCAATACTCCCTCGACAACGTAATTTTAAAGAATGTTCAGACAGTAGTGGATCTTGGCATCGTGTTTTCTCCAACGCTATCCTTTGCTGAGCACTTCGCAAGTGTGAGGTCCAAAGCGTCAAGAGCCTTGGGTTTCGTTATAAAATCCACAGCTGATTTCCATAACCTTCGGACGCTTAAAATCTTATACTTTGCTCCCGTGCTCCCACACCTTGAATATGGAACCCACACCATCACTGCCATGTCAAACGTCTGGAGAGTGTTCAGCACAAGTTTCTGCGTTTCGTTGCGTTTAAAATCGGGTCCCCCCTCTCTAGAACCTGTCATGACTACGAACCCATCTTGAAACTTAGTGGAATGCGCACCCTTGAGCAACGTAGATTTATGTGGGATATGGTATTCGTGTATAAGGTGCTAAACAATTATATACATTGCACCGACATATTAAAACTATTCAACCTACACGTACCATCTAGGATGCTGAGAAGATCTCCCATCTTCCACCTAAATTATTACAGAACAACTTTCAGTAGGGGTATCATCATCAATAGACTATGTAAGTCTGCTTGCAAAGTTGAACCTCTGGTTGACTTTTTTTCCGGATCCCTATATACGTTCAAGAGCGCAATGGCTAACCTAGTAGAAGACCTTATACCTAACTAGCACATAAATTATCAATATTTAATCCCGAATCATATTATGTTCTTTTAAATTGTACACTCGATACCATCTACTCATGTCTGTATCAAAGGGTAGTACCCGTGAATAAATATTATTATTATTATTATAATCCATTGCGCGCCGGGTGCGACGTGCCGCTTCCGCAAGCGGTTGCAACGAAAAAAGCGGTGGTGAACGTTCGGTGCAACGACAACACGTGCTTTTTGTGGTCAGTCGTTGCCAGTCTGTTTCCGGCTACTACACACGGGGACAGGATTACGTCATATCCACCCTATGCGACGGTGCTCCATACGGATGGTGTGAGACTCCCCATGTCCGTGGACCAGGTACAGAAATTCGAGGATGCCAACGACATATCTGTGAACATTTACCTGTGGTCCGACGAGGACGGTTGTGTACCGCTACGCGTGTCCAGCAACAAGCGGGAAGGGAGACACGCGAACGTGCTGCTAGTACAAGATCCGAAGGATTCGAAGCGGTACCATTTCGCGTGCATCCGCAATCTCTCCCGCTTGATTTCCAGCCAACTCAGCAAACACAAATGCCAAGTGTAACGACAATCTCACCCCCCACCATGCGCCCGAGCGCGGCAGCACGCTCTGCCAACGGTCTTGCCCCCCACCACTCGTCCGCGATTACCGAGAACTGGCGCGAGAAGGTCACACAACGAGTGACTCTCTCGCTGCCAAAAATGCGCGGACGAGGACACATAGGCGGGGGGCATAGGCCTATTTGGCAGAGACCGCCTAGAGGGAGCGTACCACCGAGTACACCTCTCCCAGAGACCTCCTGTGCGATTCCACGTTCCTGTGTCGACACTCGTTCTTGCGAAAGACAAGCGCCCGTGTTAACACCAGTTCTAGTGCGTCGACTGACTGAGTCTCTGCGTCTTTATGAATTCACCCCCTCCACGGTTCCCAGAAGGACAGCGTGAGCCATCCTCTGGAGGCAGGCCGTTACCACTTATCGATCTCCCGAACAGATTTATCTCCGTTCTCGAGAGCGTCCTTACAGTCTCCGATTCACCCACGGGTTGTGCCCACGGCGTGACTGGGCTAAAGACTCTCCGCCCAGGGTCTAACGGCAGGATTGTCCCGCCAAGACACCGAACGGTTAAACTGTCTATCCCCTCCCACTTCGCCGCCTCGTTATCGATTCCAATACGCGCCGAGATACGCGCCGCGACACCCACCGACTTGTACGCCGCGATACACACCGACTTGTACGCCGCGATACACACCGACTTGTACGCCGCGATACACACCGACTCGCACGCCGCGATACACACCGAACCGTGCGCCGCGGTACACTCCGAGACCCGCGATAGATTAAGCCGTATACACACTGTGTGCCAGCATAGACCTGGCCGGTATATCTTGTACATAAATCTAAGATTGAATAAACTGTCGTACTCCACACTACCTCTGCGTACGATTATCCGATCGGCAGCCCTGGACCTCCGTCCTGAGCTGGCGATACAGTACCTCCACCGTCCCACCGGTAACCCCGCATTCTACGGTTACACAAGTGCTCGTTTGCGATAGGTAAGCAAATAAGAATAATAAAGCAAAAACAAAATTTCGAGCGATCTCAACTTTTTCTCGTCGGCGGAGCGATTGCAGCGGCACACTGCAGATTGTCTGCGCTTGAACGAGTGTGCGGTGCAATTGCCGTCCGAAGAGGAGAAAATTTTGCGGTTCCAGCATCACGAACGCAAGGAACGCGTACCGTTCGTCATCTACGCGGACTTTGAGTGTTTGCTAGAGGACATCGAGCAGCCAGCGATGGAGCGTCGTCGTCGCACGTACGAGTATCAACGCCACAAAGCTCACAGCGTAGGATACTACGTAAATTTTTCCGACGACCCGGCTCTGTGCAGGTATCGAGCATATCGCAGCGATACAGATTGTGTTCAGTGGTTTGTGTGTGAACTGTGTGAAATTGCGAACGTTGCATACTCGTGGTTGTGCGTCGAGAAACCCATGGCACCGTTAACGCAGCATCAGTGGAGGAGTTTTCACGGGGCGACCGCGTGCCACGTGAGCGGAGGACCCTTTGACCGAGGTGAGGACGATAGGAAAGTGCCCGATCATTGCCACTCGACGGGCGAGTACAGGGGTGCGGCGCACAGATCGTGCAACTTGCGCTACCAACGTTCGTGCACGATACCCGTGGTGTTCCACAACCTGTCCGGCTACGACGCGCACTTCGTTATCAAGGAGTTGGCAGACGCGTTCAATGGAAAGATCAGCCTCCTACCGTTAACGAAAGAACGGTACATCTCGTTTACGATGGACGTGGAGGACCTCAGGGGCGCTGGCAAGAATTGGCGAAAAATGTTGAAGTTTCGATTCGTTGATTCGTTCAAATTCTTGGCATCGAGTCTGCAGAAACTCGCGTTGGATCTCGGGAAAGAGCGACTGACGATTCTACGACGCGAGTTCAAAACATCTACCTGCCGAACACTTCGATCTCCTCACCAGAAAGGGGGTCTTTCCGTACGATTACGTGGCGTCGTACGACAAGTTGAACAACACGCGACTACCGCCTCGTGACGCGTTCTACAATTGATTGAACGATAGTGGTGTGTCGGAGTCTGATTACGCGCACGCAACGAAAGTGTGGAACAGTTTTCGTATACAGTCATTAGGCGAGTACAGTGATTTGTACCTGAAGGCTGACGTGCTGTTGCTCGCGGACGTGTTTGAAAACGTTCGTATAGACTCTATCGCGAGCTACGAACAAGACCCCGCGCACTACTGTACGTTACCGGTGTTCACGTGGGACGCGATCCTAAAATACACGCGTATCGAATTGGAACTGCTCACTGATGTGGACATGCTGTTGTTCGTGGAGCGTAGTATACGCGGTGGCCTGAGCCAGTGCTCGCACAGGTGCGCGCGCGCCAACAACAACTACCTCCCTACGTCGATGTACGACGCGTCGCAACCATCCACGTACTTGATGTACTTCGCCGTGAACAACCTGTACGGATGGGCGATGTCTCAGGCGATGCCGCGCGGCGGATTCCGATGGCTGGACGAGGCAATGGTGTCCAAGTTGAACGTGAACTCCTTGCCGGCGGAAGATGAATCAGAGGGCTACCTGCAGGAAGTGGATCTGGAGTATCCGCGGGACATTCATGACGAGCACGCGGACCTTCCGTTCTGTCCTGTGTGCGTTTCCACCCAAACCGATTCGTGGTTCCGAATGTATCATATTTCGGGATTATTGGTTTCGGTGCAGAGAAAAATTCCTTACGGTGCTTAGCAAAAGGGTCAAGTGTGGTCTTCACATTTCCTTAACTGTTTCCGGCCGCCCTGTGGCCTGCACGGTGGTTCGCTGGGAGGGTTTTAATGCTCACTCCATCTTGCAAAGCTCAAATCGCTGCTATAGAGTAATATCTGAGGCGCAGCGTGTCTGTTGGACTCTCTAAAGCTGACACTAAATGTCCTGTGTGCGTTTACCAGGGACCGATCATTATTTTAATGTCGGTACGGGCGGTTGCGTTCTCGGTGTACCCGAATCGCATGGGGACTGGCATGCGATTTTATGCAAGGCCGTTCCCGGCGACCAGAGCGTCCCTGGTGGTCCCGGGTGAGTGCATGCATCCCAAATAGAGCAGAGAATAGCCAAGGACATAGTCTGGTTGCGAATATATAATATTCCTCGCAACCTGGCATCCTGCTCAGAGAGAAAAATTCCTACAGTGGACGCCGTGGAGTCAAGTGTGGTCCTTTCTCTGCTTTTTCCGGCCCGGCCCTGGCGGTTTCGCTACTTATGTATGTGTTACATGGGCCCTTCTGGCCCTTTCCGTGCTAGCTGTCCGCGCGTCGCTTTATTCCGTAGACGGCGATTCAGCGGAATCGCCTCACGCGTGGCAGTCACGTTATGCTGAGCCGCGTAGCAACAGCCGTAGGGATAACGTGACCGCCGGCGGCCCGGGCCCGGAAATTTCCGACGCGTGCGGCGAGCGACAACTGCCGACGGGGCGGTTTTCCCCATTCGCGCGGTTTGATCGGGGCACGGCCCATATCGAGGATTGATTCATTGAATTCATTCTATTGCGGGAGCTCGAAGTAGGAAGTCACGACGAACCAGAGAGCCGTCCAGATACCGCGACCGCGTCTCCGCGTCAAGTCCGCGAAATACGAACGGCCGAAAGTAATTCGTGCAAGGGGTACCTCCATCCGACACACCGTGAACGGCCTAGCCGGGAGAGCCCTTGCGCGTCGCTCGTGATCGACGTAGGAACGCGTAGAGAACAGACGATTAGAGACCGCGGACAGCGACGAGGTGACCGACTTCCGAGTGCCATCCGAGAGCACAGAAGCGAGCGACCACGACCTACGTTTGGGTCAGCGACACAGCGAGCGACCGACACACGAGCCGGAGAGCGTGCCGTGCGATACAGCGAGCGACAGCTGAGACGGAGCGCCGTCTCAAGGTAGGATAATTCCGTATTATTCATGTAACAATATATTTTGGCGTTATCGTTTCCCCTTTACATGCCTCGTACTCTCTCATTCAACCCCAATCACCTTCCCGATCCTGGTAAGTATAGTCAAGGCGTGCTTTAGCACCTTGATAGAGCAGCGAACCCGGTAAATCATCCCAACCGCTTGGGGTGATTTACAAAAGTCCCTTCAGGACGTAACATATGCTAATAATAATAATAATAATAATAATAATAATACGTCTTTATTACACCAACAAATTGCATTTGAGTAGTACAGATTTAGTGTTTTTTTGTTCCTTCGATTTTTTTTTTGTGGTGTAGAGGGCGGAATTCAGCAAAATGCTGTTTCAAAAACCTACCCCACTTTGCATAGTTTAAATGCTGCTATAGAGGAGACTCTGGGGCACAGCGCGTCAGTTGGACCTTATATGAACCGACACTATCTGTCCTGTGCGCGAGCACGCACCCATCGGTAAGGAAACCAAGCTGATCGCCACGCTCCGCGATTAAGACAGATACGTGATTCAATATCGCTACTTGAAGCAGTGTCTTCGGCATGGACTCCGCGTGTCGCGAATTCATCGCGTTCTGCGTTTCGAATAAAAGCCTTGGTTGCGCGACTACATCAACTTGCACGGACTTGAGACGCGAACCACCAGCGATTTCTAAAAACCACTGTACAAAGTAATGAACAATGCGGTGTACGGGAAGACTATGGAAAATGTGCGAAATCGAGTGGACGTGCGACTAGTGACGCGGTGGGACGGACGTTACGGCGCCGAATCGTTGATCGCGAAACCGAATTTCCACAGTCGAGCGATATTTTCGGAACACTTCGATACACGGAAATTCGATAAACCCATATACGTGGGCATGAACGTGTTAGACGTATCGAAGGTATGCCTATACGAATTTCACTATGACTATATGTATACAAAGTTCGGCAATGGGTGCAAGATGTTGTACACGGACACCGACAGTTTAATGTATCTGCTGCAGTGCGAGGACGCTTACGAGCGGATATAAAGTGACATCAGTGCACGTTTCGACTCGAGCGATTACGCGGTGCACAACCCCTACGGTATGCCGCGCGTAAACAAGAAGGTGCCGGGACTCATGAAGGACGAGAACAACGGTGCCTTAATGACAGAGTTCGTGGGATTGCGGTCCAAGATGTACGCGACTCGAGTGTGTGACGCGTCGGTGGGAACGACCGAAACTAAAAAAGTGAAGGGTGTGAAGAGAATTGTGGTCGCGAACGAGATACGTTTCGAGGACTATGTGCGGTATCTTCGCGAGCACGCGGAAACGACGATTCGACAAAACCATATCGGTGCGCGATTACACGATGTTTATTCCGTGACGGAACTGAAGACCGCGCTCAGTCCGTACGATGATAAACGATACGTACTTCCCGACCAGATCAACACCCTTCCGTGGGGACACTATCGGATTCCCGAGTCCGATAACGATAACGATAGTGATACGTGTATGGATACCTCATAGTGTGTATGTGTGTGTGTGTGTGTGCATGAAAATATGCATATGTATATTCGTTTCATTACTCTCGGGTGCGATGTTTTTCATGTATACAAGTATCCACTGTATGAACGTAGAGGGGGTTTTTAGTGGGTATGCCAGAATTGGAGAGTCCTACATAACCCCGACGTAACCGTTGTCGATGTATGCGTAATGCATTTTCCCCCTCTTTATAAAAAAAAAAGTATGCAACGGATGGACGTAGCGTGGGCAATGACACACTTCATCCTAAATGCTTTCAGTGGATAAGGTATGAAATAGATCAAGTATACCTAAGTATAATAGAAACTGCAAAAGCTAATGTAATTATTTTACAAATGTATGCAAACTATAAATTTTTCTTAATATATACGTATCTATACTATTAAACATTCAATGAAATAATGTACAAGTATCGTGATATATTGATGCTTCATTTTTTTTTTAAATACAAAGAATCGAATAAATGTATGTTTATTTAAATAATGAAAGCCGTTATAATAATAATAATATGGAGCCGTTCTTGTGTCTCACAGAACATCCTTTTCCTGTATCCAGTTCTTGGACGAGTCGAATCCCAACCATTTCACGTACGCTCGATTCCCCTTGCGACGAATAATCTTCTCGATCAGATATACGTCCGGATTCGCAACCGAATGCAGTTCGTGCTCGTTGAATCCGCCGAGATCGGCTCTCCCGCGGAATCGCGTAGAATGTACGTTACAGTGTGCGTTCGATTTACCGCGGTGATTTCGAACACCTCGGTCGAAATCACCCCCAGTTCGGCGTGTATCCCTTCTCGAAGATCGTCTTGAATTTGCTCACACGTATTTTGTCGCCGACGTGGAATGTCGCTGGTCGTCGTCGTCGCTGCTCGACATCCGATGACGATAAGATGAACGGCAAACGAGTCGCGGAAGTCACGTCGACGGGTCGCGTGTTGATCGTGCGATGTTTACGATGATTGTAGGTGTGCAGGAGCGTAGGTAGCAGTTCCAACCAGCGATAGGACGCGTTCAAGGAGAATTGTTTCCAGATCAGATTCTTCAGTGTACGATTGAAATGCCCGACGTTCGACCCTTTCATCACGCTGTACGTCGAGTAGTGGTTGATTCCACGAGACGTAACGCATAGTTGAAACTCCGCGTTGTAGAACTCCTTTCCCATGTCGGTTTGTAGGTTTCGTGGACATCTACCGCTTCGTCGCAACACGGTCGCGAACGCCTCGGTCACGGCGCGCCCGCTTTTCGTTTTCACCGGTACGGCTCACGCGTACTTGCTGAACGTATCGATGATCGTGAGTATGTAGTTGTGACCACGATTGTAGGTCGCGTACGCACGCACTTCCACTAAATCTGCCTACCAAAGATCGTTGTAGCCTCGAGTAACTACGTGTCTCCGCGGGAAATTTCGTCTTGCGGGAGCGTGCAGTTCGTCGATCAATTGTATTCGCTCCTTACTCGTACCCATAGCGGTGATGGCGGTGGCGGCGGTAACGTTCCACGACCAGCAGCAGGTACTGTACCAGGCATTCGAAACACGTTGCTCATCGTCTCGCTTCCTTGCGTTTCTATATTTCCGTGATTGGTATCGCAAGCGCGTCGAGTCTCTCCCTCAAGTGATCGAAGCGTCGTTTAATCGTGGTATTTATCGATTTCTCCCGGTCACGGATACGTTCATCCATCGCAGTATTTATCGCAGTCGTCAAAGCCTCCAGTCGTCTCGTCGTCACTGCATACATGTCTACCTCCATACTGTTGAGAGCACGTCCGATGATACGTTCCATGTCGTCCACGTATCGTTTCGTCGCAGCATCGGTATCCTCCTCCGGATGTGCCACGCGACGCATCTTGCGTTCCATCGCGTCGAACGTTAACCGATCGTTGGCCAGACACAGCGCGTTCTCCCGAACGTATCGCGCGACGTAGAGATTCCGCGAGCGAATCGTCACCACGCGTTGATCGTGGTCGTCGGTGCCGTGCAACGTTGCTCCAAACTTGTTCACCGACATGTTGGGGGGGGGGGGAGGGGGGGACGGTGTTCGCGAACGAGACTGACGCGTCGTCGATCCGAACGATCAATTTACGATGATACCGGCTTCGCGAAGTTCCTCCACGATGGATGCAATCTCGTTATCGTGTCCGGTGTGACCGGCGTCGCGCGACGCCACGAGCAGTCGTAGTCTATCGACCAATTCGTTCGGATCGCCCCAGAACACGTAATCAATCGCGTTATCGGTAACCGTCATCGCGTCGTCGATGGGTAATCCTCGACCTTCGTGTGTGATCCCGCCGACGTTGCGATCTCCACTAATCAACAACGACACGATCTTCCTGTACTTGTAGCCCTTGTTGCCTAGCGTAGGCTTGCTAGCCGAATGATCCCGTCGAAGCGCGTTCGTCGACAGCAAGATGTCGCGGTACGCGTCGAGATCGGTATTCGTGTACGCCTGCTCGTCAGGTATTCGCTTGAACAGCAGTTCGTACAAGCCTCGAGTACCCGCGTATCGCTTGCCCTTCACGCTAACGTCGTCGTTTTCGCCGATTGTGAGCACGGAATCACTGATCATCAGCTGTTCGTCGTCGCCTAGGTACCCGCCGTACACGTTGTCGATCAGTTTCTTGGTGTAGGTGAAGAACAAGTGCAGATATTCGCGCGACAGCGGTCCGCTAGCGTTTCGGGTGTACGCGTCGAGGTTGTAGACGGTGGTGGTTTTTGGATCGAGAACTTCTCGAATCGTTTCGTCCGTTTCACCATGGTCATGTTCCTCGGTTGTTTCGTAGTCGGCGCTGTCGTCGTCATCGTCGTCGTCGTCGTCGTCGCCGTCGTTCGAATACGGAAGCGAAGTCGTTTTGGGACGTATCGTCGCTTCGGCTGTGGACGGAGTAAAGGATAATCGTTTCTTCTTCAAACGTTGTTGTTGCTGCTGTTTCCGCTTGACGAGCGATGGTCGTGGCTTCGATGGTATCGCTGGACTTGTTTTCAACGTCGCAGTGTTCTCGACCAAGTGTTTCAGCGGTTCGACGATCGGACGCGCGGATCTCTCCTCCGCAGCATCTTTCGTCGCCATTTTATCGAGTTTCAGGCTCATATATTTCTTTCGTATAACGTCGCTGATTTTAGCAATTTTCTTCTTCGTCTCGTCATCTCCAGGCTGTTGTCTACGACCCCGTTTCTGTTTCATTTGTTGGTGTTGTTGTTGTTGTTGCTGTTGCGCGATCTCCATATTGACACCGCTAGTCGCTGCTTCGTTAGACTTACTGAGGTTCGCGAGCTGCCAGGAACTCGTTAAATCCTCGTCGATACCGACCATCGTACATGGCACGATCCTTATTGATGACCACGAAGTCGTATCGTCGTCTCCAACCTCTCGCGCACAGGCCGTTGAACGCTTCGAACGTCATGTCCGTGTTCACGTGATCGTTGTACACGCGACGCAAGTACGTTCCGTCCTGTTTGAACAGCACGAGAAAATTCATGTTGTCTCTAATCAAGTGTTTCGGTATTCGCGCGTATGATTGACACAGGTAAAAGCAATCCACGCTCGCGTGCCTGCCCCTGGAGAATTATTCGCGAATCGCGGTCTATTCGTCGCACGCCACGTCGTCGAACACGAAGATCGACTCGGGTGGAGCGTCTCTCGGCAGGTCGATCTCGGCGGTGTCCGAGTAGGGAAAGTACCCGAGTCCGCCGACGCGGGACTGCACTCGCTCCAGATACCGATACATTGGTTGTCCCAACGATTTCGAGTACACGTACACGTTCTCGAAGTGCAAACCGTTCGGACTCTCCTGCAGGCTGAGAAGCACGTTCGCTTTCCCGCAGCCGGACGGACCGCAGATCACGGCTCGCACGCTGTTCGGCAACAACGAACCGTGCCTACGCGAACGACTCTCCTCCCACGCCAAATCCTCCAACGTCCTGTTCGCGGTCATGCGAATAGCGTTCGGTTGCTTCGCGAATCGCATTCTCTCTCTCTCTCTCTCTCTCTCTCTCTCTCTCTCTCTCTCTCTCTCTCTCTCTCTCTCTCTCTCTCTCTCTCTCTCTCTCTCTCTCTCTCTCTCTCTCTCTCTCTCTCTCTCTCTCTCTCTCTACTACACCACCACTACTACAAGTACTATTATTGTTATAATATAATCGTAGTAAAATAGTAATGGTACTATAATACTATTACTATTCAGTTGTCTCGTCAATCGATACCACGGTTGAGGTTTCTTTCAATATCCGCCGCTTTTTAATTTGTACTAATGCAGGAATGTCAGCAACTATGTTCTGACAAGTGGATAAAACGAGGCAATTTTTCAAATTTGAATCGGTTAATCTACTTCTGTGAGCTGACTTCACTCTTTTCATAGCAGAAAAGAGCTGCTCACACACATACGTTGAGGCAAAAATGGATTTTATTGTCGCGGCAAGCTGGTGGAGTTTAGGAAATCTCGTCCGTGGTAGATGTTTGTACAATTCTAAAACATTTTCGTACTGTCCATATTTAAACCTGAGCAATCTATTATTTTGCAAATCTAATATTTCTAATTGTAAATGCGCTGGAGCCAAATGCGCGTCACATTGAAATGGAGCTACTATAATACTTAATTCTTTATATATTTTCATGACATCTTGAAAACGTGAAGAAAATTCATCATGCAGAGTTTGTAATATATCGGCGTATCTATTGAAATTGTAATTATTTCCTACGGAGACTGATTCTAATTTTGGAAAATGAAATGTGACTCGAGTCCGTAGGTGGCCCATGAATAAATGCAATTGTGCTTTAAGTAATTGAATGCTATCAAAAAGTTCTATAATTGTTCTGTCTCTACCTTGTAACGATACATTGAGGTTACTCAAGTGATCGACAATGTCGGATAAGAAAGCAAGGTCCCTTATCCAGGCATTATCCTCAAGTTGAGGAACTGCACGTCCCGCACAATTCATAAATATATCAATGTCCTCACGAAGGTGAAAAAATCTATCCAAAACTTTTCCGCGGCTGAGCCAACGAACTTCTGTATGATACGGCAGTTCGCCATACTCAGCGTCCAGTTCCTCCAAAAATGTTTTGAATTGTCTACGTTTATTTCCATTATGTCTAATAGAATTAGTAGTTTGGACAACAACTGTCATTACATCGCTTAATTCGACGCTTTTAGCACATAAATGCTCCTGGTGAATTAAGCAATGTATAACAATTATTTCCCGAGGAATTACTAAATTTTTTACCTTCGATTGAATGCGGCCTACTAATCCGATGAATCTACCAGCCATAGCGGGGGCTCCGTCAGTTGTTACTGACACAAGCTTATCCCACTGCAAATTAACGCGTTCTAAAACCTCTTCTACGCATGAGAAAATATCCTCGCCTGTCGTACCTTCTTTCAATGGAAGGAAATCTAGCAATTCTTCGGAAACTACTAAATTTTCATCTACTCCGCGGATAAAAATGGCAAGTTGTGGCGTACCAGAGATGTCCGTGCTCTCATCCAGAGCTAAAGAATACGAAACAAAATTACTTGTGACGTTTCTTAATCGGTCCGCCACATTGTTTGCCATTTCTTCTGTCCGGCGCAGTATCGTCATACGTGAGAGATTAATTGATTTATATTTATTTACCTGTGTTGGACTTACCTCGTGCACCACCTTCAGTAGCAGTTCCTTGAAAAACGGGCCTGATGTAAATGGTTGACATGTCTTCGCAAGCTCGAATGCGACGATGTAACTGGAACGTAATGCTGCTTCGTTGATGGGTCCCTCTTCCTAAGAACAAATTAAACAATGGTTTAGCATGCCACTTCATGTTCTTCAAAAACTGACAATCATACAGTATTCTTAGAAAGATAACTTACTTCGTCCTGTGATTCTTCGTCTGCTACTATTAATGCTGCCTTCAGCGTTTCAATTTCCTCAACTCGCTCCTCCGGTGACAGATGAACGTAGTCCTTGGAATGAGACCCCGTATAGTGCCGCTGGATATTATATTTTTTTAACTGTTTCATTTGTTTGTGACACACTAAACACACTGCGGCACCTTTATGTTCCACGAAAAAAAAGGCTTCTTCCCACAATGGGTTGAAGCTGGCGCTACACCCCGCACTTTTCTTCGCGTTGGAACTTCCGGCCATGATTAATATTCGAAGTGATGTTACTCGGGTCACTAATGAATACGAACTGACAAGCCTGCTCAAATTGTTTCACCTCGAAACTGTTACCTGCTAATTTGTCCGCTGCGTGGGGGTAAGGGTGGGAAAATCCCTAGCCCTGGATCCCTGCAAGCTCATTTAGCAGGTCAAATACAATTAATTTCGCGGTACCTAACAGAAATTGGAGCGCAGCGAAGCATACTCGACAAATACACACACGACCATCGTCATTTTCATTTTGGAATGCGGATTGAGTTACATACATAGCTTAAATTTTATTAAAAACACAAAACTATTTAGTTTCTTGGTGTCAGCCTACTACAATGGACCCTAAACTGCGCGCAGCTGAACAACTTTGAACGCAATTGCCGCGTTTTTATATAAAAAAATGTTTATTCCCTTTTCGAAATACATAATAATGTGGCCTGAAGGTTTTAAAAAGACTGCATGTATAGTTTCCTTACAAAAACTTCCCCATAAGAACCTTGATTTTTGCCGATTACGACGCCAACTGATTCCTTATGACCATAATGAAGGGAATTACATGAACAATTGATTTACATAATTTCAAGTTAACTTCGTTAAAAATAGCCATAAGCGTCCTCTCTTCGGGTTCAGTCACATATTTCTATTAAAATTACCATCATTCAGAGAAATGCATTTTGTGGGAAGAACATAGAAAAATACGATAACCTTCTCCTGGATTTTTAAAATTACAACATTTAGCTAAAATATTTCACTGCCATAACAGCTTCTTTTCTTTGGTACCAAATGTAATTAAATACGGCGATCTTTCTTAATTATAGGGAAAAAATTCAATACTATTAGTAGGGTAGACCAGGGCGAACGAATCACTTTGTGTTTCATGGTAAAAAAGTAGTAGTTAAACATTAGAAATCTAATTTTTTATTATAATATATTCGTGACCTTTGTAGTACACCTTTGGCTTGAACATAATATATAAAAATTGAAATTAAACAGAAAAATCTTTCATTTATAAACAAAACACGAGAAAGTGAGAAATATCCGATGTGCCCCGAAACTCGAGGCAAATTAGTGTCAACATAAACAAATCTAATGAAAGTGAAGTCAAGTGCCACTATTTAGAACACAGATCGGAAGTATATTGCCGTTTTCCGCTACCTCTATCAGCACAATTCTCGTGGCATTACTCTTCTCAGACAATCTTCAGAAAGTGATTTCTCACCACAGTAAATACATTTCTTTAGATTTAATTTTTATCACAGCTTCCTTTATTTTTCTTTTGCATACCATGATCCCCCATTGCTCTTTTTTATGTATCTACGAACCATCTGTATATAAACAATTATCATATTTATAATCATAAAAATACTAAAATGAAAAAAAGGAGTGATCCGTTTCGCCCCAAATGACGTCATCCGATTCGCCACATACATATATAAGTATTTCAAAGGTTGTACATTACATAAATATATTATGATATAATAGTCTAAAATACATCAAATACTAAACTTTGACACCGAGCAAACTAATAACAATAAACACATTTGAATTTTCAAACTCACTATTTATTTTAAATACGAAATTGCAGATTACGGTAGGTTATATTCGGGCCAAAATTGTAACGTTCACGTGCGTCCATCTCACTGAAACCGTATGTCAGCTCTAAACAATGACTTAAAATAATTGACGGGCTATTGCGGTAGGTGCGGGTTGGGAGGGACGAGGTACTACGAACGATCGGAATGCTCATTGCTATCGTGATGTAAGAAATATAGACTAAATTCTTATTTTGATTCGATTTGCCCAGTGATCCGATTCGCTGTAGTCTACCTTATAAATTAGTATAAATGGTTTTCCTTATAATAATTCACAAGTACAATCCGTTTCCTTAAAAATAGGCAAGCATGGGAGAATTGAAAGCCCTATATTTTTTAAACCAATTCGAAAGCAGTAGAATAACTTATATCACATTTTATTTCAATCAATATGCCTGACGTAGGCCAGAAAAGTAATGGATATGTAGTGAAATAATCTACTCTTCTTTCACAGTAATTGTAACTGCCCAAAACTATTTTCCAATTTAAACCCTGTTTATGTTCCACAAATTTAGTTATGTATAACATCTTTTGGCATTTGGGAACGTACCATTAGGCCACCATACACTGGTATTCATTCTGTACGGAAAGTAGTTTACCTTTTCCGTGATCGTTTTAGTGCTTTACAATAGGGTAGGTACTAATTATGTCGTTACCCATAAAAGTCCTAAGCAGAAGAATCCTTTCAAAGCGGGCTAATTACCATACTCTCTGGACACATTTTGTTTTCTCCAAGGAAAATAAGGTATTGTCTCGAGCTGCCCACTGTTGCCCCAACACGATCACCGAAAAGGCCCAGTTTATGCTTTTAGGACACCCTCGACAGCTAAATAATCGCTTGGCCGCGACTGACATTCACAGCTCCGTCGCTGTGTGCGTTAGCGATCTCAAGGGGTGGGTGACTCAGGCACCTGGATACGGAGGGTTAATTGAGATTTGAAAAATGTTTAAATTTTTGTATGCAATAATAATAATTTTGTTCAAAGTTATAATGACAGCAGTAAGAAGGGTTTAAAAAAGTTTGTGGCTGGCGTAGTCATCAATAACAAAAACCGCAAAAATTTTCTAAATCTATATAAGTGTGGTTATCGCGTAAACTAGAATGAAGTAAATATTTACGTGTCACGTCCCGCGACGTGGAGTCTACTATTATCTAACCCTTTAAATCGAATATATTTACTATTTCGTACTTTGGTGTATTGTAATCACCTAGTATACAAGTGTTGCCGATAAGGCATTGTAATCCGTAATCTACAAGAAGAAATCAAGTCAAGAATCAACGGACGGCAACAGTGAGCAGGAGGACCAGCATGAAGGAGGTAGCCGCACAGCTACTAGCCGCACACCAGCTAGCCAGTCGTGCGCACACAAAGGGGACCAGTGGACGCCAGCTGATGGGTCAGAGGCCCCTTCCGCCAGCGGAGTCGACACCTTCGCGAAGCTGCGCTCCTGATCATCGCCACAAATTTGCCCTCCCTATTATATCCCGTAAATCGAGCTCCAATACGGAACCGATGTATTTTAACTTCAATCCCTAGTATGTGGGCTGTACGAAACCAATCGTACAGAGCACATCGAAAACCCAGTAGCGTAAACTTCTAAAAAGGAATTAAAATAAGAATTTAACTATCGACGCTACTGAGGGTTTCGTATAACTGCAGAAATACGTCTTAAGTAAAGCAGAAGACACCGAAATAGGCGCGCAATAGCTCAAATTCTGCAGTAAACAAAACTCTCGGATAGCCCGCTGGAAATAATTCTTCAGGTGGATCCCACGGCAGATGATTGGGCGATTTCATCTCCCACCGTCTTAATTGTCATGTGACAAACCTGGAGAAGGAGTGACCAATTGCCCTATAAAAAGGGATCGGACCACCCGCGGAGATTATTACCATGTTATAAAAGTTATCATGTTCAGTTATTATATTAATTCCTCATCAATCACACGTTAAAGACTACAAGAATCTTTTGAATCGAGAAAAAACAAAACAGTAATAAAAGTTGAAGTGTAGACATCGTAACGGTAAATAAAATTGATTTTTGTTACATTAAATCAGTGAGTGAAGTGTTCTACCTCAAATTCCAATCCTCTTTGATTTGACGTTTGTCTTTTGCTAAAATGAAATAAATTACGAAAATGTACACTGATAATTCACGGGTTGCGTTGAATGATGGTATTACCTATGAGCAGAACGTTGCCCGCGGTTTTACCAGAAATCAAGCGTAAACCTTGAGAGACGCGATTTGTAAAATATTAATAAATTCTAATGAAATATTTGCAATTACATCGAGCTTGCCTTCCCCGATGGTGCTGTTGAAGAGCAGAACGTTGCCCGCGGTAGCACCTGGTGCGGAAGGTGGAGATTGATGCATCGGTCAATTAATAATTGCTGGTTAAAATACCAAAGGACAAATGCCAAGGAATCATCGTGCGGGGCGACGAGTGCAGCTACGAAAACTGAATTGTTATTATCGTGAAGCGCCGGCGACCGGCGACGAGCTTCTTGGTATCGCTACACCTCCGATCGTCAGGCAAGAGATCGAACCCCCTGCATTTGGGCGAACCCTGGTTGTTGGCGAGTGGACCACCCCGAAGCCCGACCAGGCCCAGGAGATATCAGGGGTTTCATCAGGTCCCATCTCGTGGAAGTTAATCCCAATCTCATAATAAGAAAGGTAGGGTACTTCACAGAATAATAATATTGAATATCAAAAACGTTGTCTCGACTATCCCAGAGCGTAAATCCCTGGATTAGCTCAAAAGCGGTTAAATACGTAACCTCCCAAAAAATCGCGGCCCCGAATAGGAAGTAGGGACGTAACATACGAAAATCCAATTTTGCACCACAGAAATCTAACAAATGCTTTTCCAAGAAACTAATGTTTCCATTTGAAATATAACCATTTTTGTGCTTTTCAACATTATTCATTCGACATAAACTAAAGTTCATACGAGAACCACACTCATATAGATTAAGAAAAATTGTAGGTTTTTTGTTTCAGACGATTACGACAGCCAAAAACATGCTCGCCAGCAACAAACTTTTTTCTCAAACCCCTCTTACTACTACCATTATAAATGTGAACCAAAGTATTATTATTGCATACGAAAATTTGAACTCATTTTTTAAAATTCAATTAATAAAAGTACAGAGATTGGAATTATAATACTCAATACTTTTCTTTTAAAAATTTCCCAAAATGTGCCTTATTTTCGGAGCGTCAAACTCTGGAAATCCCTGCGGCAGCCTGTGAGGCTCCGCTCCCACTATTCCAGCCGCTCCCCACTCCGTTGCCGGACGCGCTTCTACCTGAACGAGCTTGGATCTGAGCTCGCGCCCGGAATTGGGGGTCCTGTGCATGCCTGCCCTAGACGCTCAATATATTGTGCAATATTCAATATTGCACAATATTATTGACCGTGTGGGGCACACAGCAAAAATATTGTGCAATATATCGCACAATAATATTGAGCGTCTACAGACCGCTTTAGATCGAAGAATGTTAAGCGGTCTGTAGACGCTCAATATTATTGTGCAATATATTGCACAATATTTTTGCTGTGTGCCCCACATGGTCAATAATATTGAATATTGCACAATATATTGAGCGTCTAGGGGCTGCTTACGGTAAATATTATTGTGCTATATATTGCAGAGTGTCTAGATTAGAATACCCCCTTAATTTGAAGAGAGGACGACGCTGGCGGAATCACGCGCAGTCAGCGGACTACGTCACGGTCAACGTTCCGACCATACTTATCATTCTTTTATACTGTAGCGAAACACGGTTTATTGCCTGCCGAACGTAGAGGAATTAGCTTGTAGCAATTGGGGATTAATCCTAAAAATTGTTCCGATGTTCTGCAAGTTACTTGACAGATGGTTCTGAATTACTTTATATCGTGTAGGGGGCCGACGGACTAGTGTCATAAAGCTGTAGTAAACCGTGACCCGCTAACAATCCATTTAGGGCATCAGTCATCACGCTACATCATGGAACACTGCACTTTCCATGGCATATTTATCAAATTCTTGTAGTTTTATTGAAACTATTGACGCCAATTCATGACGAATTGACGTTATTTTCTTAATAACGTCAAACTTATATATTAACACTTTTAGTATCAATTTCCTTAATAATATTCGGCATTTTTAAATGCAAAATACAGGACGTTGCATTTTTTCCCATTTTTGGGGATTTACCTCCACTGTGCGACATAGAATACACGTACTTAATCTATAACTGCCAAATATAAGCGGTATATGCTTTTTCCGTAGTAGCAAGGCCTAGATTATGTTGATTAGAAAACAAACAAAAAATTTGTTCAGAAATTCCCGGAAGTGGAACTAAAAAGGGGATGATTGCTGACAATATTTCAATTGGTTTCGTATGGAAAAAAACTGTATGTAACTAATTATTTGCTATTACTTAACAGAATCGACACTACTCATTTGGGGCCCCCAAAATTGTTTTCTTTTATATCACCAAAAATTAAAACACGCGATTTAAAATTCTGCACGAAAAATACATATAATCATAGACACGTGTTTGCACACAGATCAGAAGTAGACGTCATGATATGTTTATCGCTTTTAGGTGCTCATATTAGTAGTCTACAGGTAACATAAAAATACATACTCCCATATCTTTTGAATTCTGACTTCTTTCCTTATTTCTTGGGATTCTGTCACACTGTGGCAATGGGTCGCAGTTGCGACTGGTCGCTAGACTCCCTCCGGGAGCAGTCTCGCGACCGGTGGTCGCAATGCTCAGCCTGCGACTAGGTATAATGGGAAACAGACCCTCATCGCATTGTGTTGCCTCTCGAGTAGCCTAGACTGGTACTCAAACAGACTTGCGTCAGGCTCCTACGTCTGGCGTAAACCCGACGATCGCAGTCGCTTGTAGGAGAACAGGTACATGCTTTCCCATTGCACCAGTATACTGCGACCAGTCGCTGCGACCAATCGCGGGTAGGAGATCCCGCCTTTAGGAGCTTCACCGCATGGAATCATCGGTCAAGAGGGTATTGTGGAAATTAAATGCCCCAAATCAGCTGAGAACTTTATGCCGGAAGAAGCTATTGAAAAAGTTTCCGCTGTCCGGCGCATGTTCACACGTAAAACAGGTATTTCAATGAACAAAATGCATCACTATTATCATCAAGTACAAGGTCAGTTACATATTACTGACAGATAGTTCTGTATATTTTGCGTTTGGACCCCAAAGGGGCTGAAATCTATAAAAGTAGAAAGAGATGATGCGTTTTGAAAAAAAGAAATGGAGCCATAACCGGTTCAATTTTATATAGAATGCATGCTACAAGAATTAATAGATAGTCGGTACAAGAGGTGCATGCCTATTCGGGAGCCTCAATTTATATTAGCAGAAAAAGCGAAAGAAAAAGCGAAAAGCTTGAAAAAGCGAAAAAGGTCTCCCTCTGAAAATATTGAAACTATTGCATCGGTCCGGCCTCGCACCGCACTGTAATCACGCGAGTCAATTCACGCCGGTGTAACTTTACCAAGAAAATGAAGCAAGTAATAAATTTTATCAGACTTTGTCAATGGTCACAAGTGCCAGCAATGGCACTTGTACTCGCGGATCGTACGATCACGCGAGTCAATTCACGCCGGCGTAACTTTACCAAGAAAGTGGAAAAGGAAATACTAAATTTAATTCACCCTTTAATTTTTTCAGACACATTTCTAAGTGCACAGGAGCAGACAGACGGAATCTGGTTCGGTCAGAGTGCGCCAGGCTGGTACATACGAGAGTCGCAGGTATGCATGATGTTCGACGAATTATTGAAACTAACGTTTACTATTATACCAAATTTACTGAAATGTCTGCGATCATTTCTTACAGGCGGACTTTTTACAAAATTACTGCAAACGTGGTGTATGGGACAGTAATGCCAGGGCACATGGAATAATAAGCACCATATTTCAGGTAATATTTGACACCTTATAAATCTACAGTAACTTTTTGTAGGCTTATAAAACAACAATTACGTATTTCCATTACATAATGTGTTACAGATCTACACTGCATACGTCACATTTCATTACGAGGGACCTGGCAAAATTGTAGGAAGACCGTCAATGGAGAAGAGGAATTACACAGAATGAGAGAAGATAATAATCTCCAATGAACAGACCATTGTTGTTGATAGAAAAGATAATTTGATGTATAGCTTGATAAAAAAGAAAGCGTCATATGTTTTCAGAAGTATTATAGCATTCATAAATTTCATTACGATCGGCCTGTTACACTTCGGTGATGTACCTTATTCAAATTGTATGCTTTGAAATTGAAGGGTCGGATGCAATAAGGGGATTGGCGCTCGAAAATGAGAAAAATTATTGTCCAAACGCTAAGAAAAATTGGAAAATTACATGTTGTTAAACTGTATTTTAAAAAATATAGTGTTGTGCCGTGACGCCGGGGGTCGAGATTCTGGGTACGAATCTCGGGTGCTCCTGGGCGTCCTTCACTATCGTCGTCCACGGGCTCCGAAGGTTGGGGTGATTATGCCGGGACGGGAGGATTCGGTTTAGAACCCGGAGGTAGGAGATCGTTGCAGGTCGAAGAGTTGGAACTCACCGTAAGGTTTTAACAAGTTTATTTTATCCCGATCTGGGTGACAATGACACTGTGCCTAGTTTGGCATGAGTCTCGAAAATCGGGTGGTGTTCCCGTAACAAAGCTTTATCAAGTCTGAGCTCGCATTGCTCGTACGACGTTATTATATTATCGTCGGGACGAAGCGGGGACCATCGGGGTCTCCGCCTTCGGCCTGGTTTTTTGGTGTTTCGCCATCTGCTGATGGTCTCTCTGCGCTTCCGAAATCCCTTACGCGGTTGTGCCGGATTTCGGCCGCTCGATTGTGGCAATCAGTATGTGCGCGGTGTCGACACGCTCAGATGTCGGCTCGGGCACAACATCCCCTCCCCCCCTTATGGGAAGGGTGCCTAGGGAAATTTTCTCTAACGCTTACAAAATTTCCCGGAACCCTATATCGTCAAGGCTTCGGTGTATTCGCTGTCCTCGGCTGGTCCTCTGGACTTTGTCGCTTTTGGTGGTGTAGGGATCTGTATTTTATGGCGCAGTTGATAGTCGCGTGTTAACAAATATATGACTAATACGCTAAGTACTACTAGTACAATAGTTGTTGTCGTTGGATGCACAATTTGCCAGGTCGCTAGCCCTGGTTGCGAGTTGTTATTTTCTAAATTATTTTCTACTTGTTTAAGTTGGTCGTACAGTGCTGAAAATTCAGATGGATTTTTCAGGAGCTTGTCTAGCTGAAACCGCGAGAGGGGTTGCGCTGGTTCGCCCCTTTGTGTCGCATTTAACGCTGCTATTATGTCGTAGCGTGGTGCCGTTGGCACTTTGAAATCTTGACTATATGTTGTTCGCCGCTTTTTTAGAACTACGTCTCTACTTCGAATATTACAATTTCCCGTAATTTTGAGAATCCCTGTCCTATCTATATCGAAGTGCTCAGGCTGTCGTTCGTCACACTGTATAGTCAGTGTCTCGAGCTGGTGCGTCGCAAAAATCCATGTTTCCGCGTGTGAGGTACCTATCCACATTGTGTGATTTGCCGCAATGTACTTTATCTCGCAATTTCTGGGGGACTTATCCGCGGGTTGCAGCCATAGGCTTGCTTCGCACTCGAGATCGTTGTTCACGTTGTGTGCTAGCATCGGTTGTTCACAGTAATATTGCGCGGCTACTTGCTTGCATCCCCTTAGCTCGTCTTGCTCGGTAAGCATATATTGATTCCTGCTCGCGTCAATGACGAGTATCGGCGTTCTTATAATTAACACCGCATATGAGTTCCCGTGAACGTGGATTGGGGCTGGCGTTGCCTCGATCACTGTGAATGTTTGTGAGGAAATGAGGAGGACGGTTATTACTGCGATCAACGTAGTCCTATCGAAATACGCGGTAACCGATGACAATTTCTCGATCACGTTAGTATTTTCTAAGCTGGGTGCTATCGGGAACGCGAGTCCATTCGGGAGATGCTGTACCGCAGTTTGTAGTAACCTAGTGACCTGCGCGCTCGACAGTACGTTTGTGCTGATGATTCCTCCTTTGAGGCCGGTGTAATATTGCAACACATTGTCTACGTCCTGAGTCAGGTCGGCCAGTAGGGCATTCAATGTAATAAAATGATCTACTAAGTTAGCTCTTCGCGTTTGTTGTAATATAGTCGTCTCGATTTGCGTACGTAATAGTCTCGTCTGTCTCGCTAGTATTTCCTCGTTACGCTGTATCGTCCTCTCCGCGTCATGTAAGTGATGCAGCGTGTTATTTGTTATTTGGACCTGCTTTTTCATGGCAGCCATTAACGTATTTTGTGTTCCGTCTAATTGTGATAAGTGGTTGTTAATTTGTTCGGCGTCGTCCGCGTCCATAGTCCCGAATATGGTTTTTGCTAAGGTCCCTAATCCGTTGATTAGCCCCCGTCGTCTATTCGGTACGTAAGTGGGCATCTCTGATACTTGGTCTACTCTTCTATACAGTTTTTCCGCCCTTCTGAGTAGAGGGTCCAGGTGTTCCCCACATGTCGGTTGGATCGCGATTTCGTTCTCACAACGCCGTTGTAACTGGTTTATATAAGAAGTTACCTGCCGATTTCTTTCGAAGAGGGTGTCCATTTTTAGGTGGGTCACGATCTTCCACGAATCGGTTACCATGTGTAGTTCCCCGGGGTGCGTAAAGTGGATTCCTGCTTTATGCTTGATCGGTGATATCGTATAAGAGGCCTGGCCGCCAGTTGGCGCCGCTTCGGTTAGGCCTCCCGCTAGGGCGGTCATCCTGAAACAGTGAAGTTGGATTCTATCCCCGCCCAATTTGATTGATTCGGGCCTGCTATATATATTAGGTTGATCGCGAGTTTTGCTCATTATACACGTTTTGTGGCCTGAGTTCGTCCTGTCATGTATCCTGAGACCTTGCGCGCGGTAAGTATCATTACTGGTTACCAATTTCTTACTATTTGGTTATCTCTTGATTTTAATTACTGATTCCCGCTTTTCTGTCATTCTTGTTAGATGTTTGTCAGACGCCGAATTATCGGATATTTGTACATCCAGGAGATGTGCGCTCTGCGATTGCAGCGGCAGCAGCACCGCCGTTTCCTTAATATGTTGTGGGAGGAAGGTTATCCCGACTACTATCAAACGTCGCATCTATTTAACCTTAGGCGGCTCTTTGGAGAGCCCCTTATGAGAGTGGAAGTAAGTATCCTCTTTTGTGGTGACACCTTACTGGTACCCTCCGTTCTCTTCCTGATTTTAATTGTCCTTTTCCCCTTTTTGTTTCAGTTGGAGGATGAGTACTGGGGCCAATGAGGCTATCGCCCCCCCCCCCCCCATTGTATCTTATTTTATTCTATTTTTATTGAATATACTCAATTTTCCCCTATATTTGTGTATCCCCTCTTACTTTCCTTCACAACCAGTTCCTTGCTCCCACCTGTATTGTTTAAGATTCGTAAACGCGTGTCCATGTATTTCCGAGGCGTTTTTTGTTTTTGTTGTTATTCAATGAAATGTTTAAGTCTATTTGCGTGAGTGCGTAGGGTTTTCCGTCCTTTTTTAATGGGCACGTTGACTTTTGAGTTATTTGCTATAATTACGTAGGGGCCTACCCATTTGTTGTCTAGTTTTTTCGATCTTCCGCGACGTACCGATTCGTCAAAGAGCCACACCTTATCGCCTACCTTTAATTCTATTTCGCGCGCTTTTTTATCGTATCCTTCCTTGGTCCTTTTTTTTGCTTCTTGGAGTTGCTCCCTAGCTGCTTCATTTGTTACCCTGATACGTTCTCTTGTTCGCTGCGCGTAATCTGCGTAATTATATGTTAGTTTAGGCGGGTTTTTTAGTGCGGTCGGTATTGACGCTGTCTTTCCATAGACTAGTTCGTATGGCGTAAACCCTGTTGTCGTATGTGGGGTTGTATTATATGTAAACATTGCGTAGGGTAGCCATTTATCCCAGTCGGATTGGTCATTATCTATGTAGTGTCGCAAATATTCTACTAGGGTTTTATGCGATCTTTCTAATACTCCGTTAGACTCTGGATGGTACGCGGTTGTCTGTATTTTCGTGATTCGGAAAAGTTTGCATATGTTTTTAAACATTTCACTTAGGAAATTTCTGCCTTGATCTGTTAGAATCTTTTCGGGTGCGCCGTATTCGCAGATAATTTTCTCGACCACTGCTTCCGCTACTGTAGCTGCTTCTTGATTTGGCAGGGGAATCGCCCTGCTAAATTTCGTGAGGAGGTCCTGGAAGGTTAATATGTAGATATTCCCTTGATTGCTCTCTGGCAGGGGCCCCACTATGTCTAGCGCTACTTTTTCAAAGGGGGCCCGTGATGTATCGGTGATCTCCATTGGTGCCCTTTTCTTTCCTAACTTATTCTTCTGGCAGGTGCTACATTTTTGTATGTACTCCTCAATATCTTTATTCATTCCTTCCCATTTGTAATTTAATTTTATTCTGTTTGTGGTCCTTTTGATACCTTGATGTCCTCCTATGGGTGTGCAATGGTATTCATAAAGAATTTGTTGTTTTGTTTCTTCGTCGTAGACGTTGGTTGTCCTTGTTTCTTCTTCCTCGTTTTGCAACGCGTGCACGTTTCTGCTTAACGCGTCCGCGTTCGTATTGTTCTTTCCTGACTTATGTACGATTTCGTAGTCGTACTCGGCTAATAGAATTCTCCATCTTATTAATCTGGATCCTGGGTCCTGTACCCTAAATAGCCATGTAAGTGCTTTGTGGTCCGTAACTACTTTGAATGGGGTACCGTAGACGTACGGTCGAAAGTGTTTAACTGCCCAGACGATAGCTAGCAGTTCCTTTTCCGTTGTACTATAGTTTCTTTCGGCCGTGTTTAGTACTCGGCTCGCGTATGCGATTGGTTTGTCCTCCCCTATTTTCCCTTGTGACAATATCGCTCCTATTGCTACATCCGATGCGTCGGTTGTTACTACGAATTCTTTCGTAAAATCTGGATAAATTAATAGGGGGGCCGTAATCAGTGCTTCTTTTAATGTGTCGAAAGCGTTTTGCTGCTCGGCTGTCCAGATGAACTCGACCTTGCTGCTCGTGATGCTAGATAGGGGTTTAGCTATTTTCGAATATTCTGGGATGAATCTGCGGTAGTACCCTGCTAACCCCAAGAATGCTTGTAGTTCTTTTAATTTGGTTGGAATAGGGAATTCTTTCACAGCTCTGGTTTTTTCGGGGTCCGGTTTGATCCCTTCAGGGGTAATTATGTGTCTCAAAAATCCTACTTCCTTTCGTAAAAACGCACATTTTTCTGGTTGTAGTTTTAGGTTGTTTTTTCGGAGAGTATCTAGAATTTTCCTCAGTCGTGTGTTATGTTCCTTTAAACTGGCTCCGTAGATGACAATATCGTCAAGGTAAACGAAACAGTCTATCCCCTGTAACCCGATAAGCGCAGCGTTCATTGCTCGCTGGAATGTCGCCGGTGCATTTTTCAGTCCAAACGGCATGCGATTGAATTCGAAATGCCCTTGAGGAGTCGAAAATGCTGTCTTGCACTTATCGCGTCCGTCCATAGGAATTTGATGATATCCAGATGCCAAATCTAGGGTGGTAAAGTACTGCGCTTTTCCTAATTGATCTAGTATGTCCGTGATATTGGGTAGTGGGAATGAGTCGCCTATGGTGACTTCATTGAGTTTCCTATAGTCGACTACTACGCGGTATTTCCTATTCCCCTCGTTGTCAGTTTTTTTAGGTACTACTAATAAGGGTGCGTTCCATGGGCTGGCGCTATGTCGGATGATGCCGTCCTCTAGCATTTTTTCTACCTGTTTCCGTACTTCTTGCTTATGAATTTCGGGTAATCTATAGGGCTTGATATTACAAGGTGTCGTGTCGCTTTTTACACGGACTCGGTGGCCGGATACTGTGGCCGTTGATAATTGGTCTCCCGGTAAATGAAACGTGTCATGATATTCCCTGCATATTTCCTCCATAGCTGCCTTTTCTTCTTTATTCATATGCTTGCGGTCTACGTATTCTAAAACTCGGGCGATGCGCGTTGTCAGCGATTCCTTTGCGGTCAACACTCGAACAGCTGCGGCGCTATCGTTGCAGTGAATTATTTCGTTAACCGGTATTTCACTTAATTGGATTCGCGGCACGATCACTGTTTTCGTTTTCGTGGTTGTATTTATAATACAGGCCACGCATTTTCCTTCTTTGGGTCTCGTCAGCCCCTCTCCTAAGTATATTCCTTCGGCTAACCGTTGTTTCTCTATTATTCCGTCTCGAATGCTATCTGTAGGGACCATTATCAGTTGTTGTGTGTGTGCGGGTATCGTTATTTCCATGCTTCTATTTAACGTTTTCCAGGGTTTTCCGTTTACTAGTAAGCTTTGCTTGGGGTAACTAATGGTTACTCCGTTATCTTTAAGGAAATCTACTCCTAGTATCCCGTCCGCGTTTGCTAAAGTGTTTCCCTCTACTATGTATAATGGATGTACTACCCTTTTCCCATTTATTTTAAATGTGGCATCTATTTTTCCAAACGTTCCTGTTTTTTCCCCTGAGAATGAAACTAGCATAACGTCGGACTTTTTTACTTCGATGTTGTCCGGAAGAGCCCTCTTAGCGATTAAGGATACTTCCGCCCCGTTATCTATTAGCATTACGGTTTGTTTGTTCTTGCTGTTTTTTATTTCTACTTCTATCCTATCTGAGGTATGTCCATCTTTGGCGAGAGATCCTATTTTAACCATGCGGTAGGTCTTCGCAGTTTTTTGAGTAACTGGGTCGCGGTCCGATGATTCGGAGCTATCGCGGCTGCTCTGTGCGGAATTTGTGCTCTCAATGCTTCTGTGTCGCGGCTGGTGTCTTTCTTTAGAGACCGGTCGTTCACTCTCTGGTTTACGCCCTGTCGATTTCTCGTTTTTTCCCTTACCCGTTACTGTTCGCACTTGACGGCTGTTTTCCGGAAAATTTTTTTTCCCATTTTGCTTCTCCCTATCTTTGTTTTTCCAACACTCTTTAGTGTCGTGCCCTGGTCGTTTACAATTGTCGCAGTAGCGCAATGCTGTCCTATTTTTATTTTGCGTGGAGGGGTTTGTCCCGCGCGTCGCGGGTCGTTTCGTACTTGACCGCTCTTCGTCTATGGCTATCGTGATCGCTTCCTGTAAGTCGGCGGGTCTTTGTGACTTTACCAAGACCTTTAGGTCATCGCGAAGTCCGTCCCCGAATATAGTCAACGTCTGGTTTTTGAATACTTTCACGGTTTCGTTTTTTTCTATTAGACTGTCCTTGTCGTCGATTCCGGTCGCTATTAGTTCCCTTAATAATTTTGATACACGATTTCCGTATTGGTGCGCGCTTTCATTGGGGCCCTGCTTACTATATACCAATTCCCTTTGGACAGTTGAGGCTGTCCGGGGAGGTTTGTATACTGAAGTTAACACGTCCTCCAAGTCCTGCATGGATGATATGTGGCGCGTCTGTACTTCGTCCAGGGCGTCGCCTCCGACCCGTAACGCGATTATCCCTTGTAGAATCTGGGCTTTTTCTTCCGCTGTTGGTATGTGTGGTATACATACTTGCAGACGGTCAGGAAGCCAGGTAATTCTTTGGGGCCCTTCCCGTTGAACAGGGGTAGGGTTTTTATGGTATGGAATATTTCTCGAGTGCCTGCTACGTTCGGTGCGTAGGTTAGGTCGTTTATCTCGAGGTTGGCGGGAACGAATCGACTAGTGCGCCTCGGTTCCTCCTCTGGATTGCGAAAATCGTCGAAATGGACCGTGGTCCTGCCTGAGGGGTCGGGCGTGACGTGTGTCGAGTTCATCGTTTCCCTTAGTCTACTTATTTCTCTATCTATCGAGTCCTGTAGCGGACCTTCCCTTGCCTCTAGTGCTCCTAATCTGTCGTTTATACCTAACATTCCGTCCGTTACTTGGGCTAGAGTAGTGGTTTATCCCGTGAGTAACTTCTCCACGTTCGCTAGTCGGTCCGCGATACTCGGTTCTACATTTCCG
Organism: Andrena bucephala; assembly: GCA_947577245.1. Taxonomy (NCBI): domain Eukaryota; kingdom Metazoa; phylum Arthropoda; class Insecta; order Hymenoptera; family Andrenidae; genus Andrena; species Andrena bucephala. Next base: position 27,127,597 of record OX387716.1, on the reverse strand, counting down.
CCCGCGGATGCTGTGATAGGGGACGACATGTTCGCTATTCCTTCGCTCGGGATTAAGCTATAATCTAACTCGTTGAACGGGTATAGCCTCCTAGCGGTTAGGTGTCTGGACGTAATCGGTAATCTAGTCGAGACGCGACGTTCTTCGCTAGTTCCGACGTCTAGAGCAAGTCGCGTACGCTCTCCGATTTCGCGAAAGGCTTCGAATGTTGCGTCGAAGATTGTTTCGTCGGGGAGCCGTTTTGTACGGACTTTAAAGAATCTACGGGGAGCACTTCGGCGAATTGCTCTAGGCGAAAGAAGTTCCTTTCGCTCGGCTAATTCTAAATTACGCTCGATATCTTTATCTAACGATTTTGCTCGGCGCATGGGAATTGCGGCGTGCGGTCTGAAGTTGCTGACAGTGATATTTCGCACTTACAGTATGTATATCAGGTGATGCATCGCTCGTCGATTATGAGAGGTAGACTGTCCTGGCGGCGTCCTCTGCTGACGTCCGTCGGTACTGCGGAGTGACTGCCCCTCTGATTAAGGGGTCGTTGTCTCTGCTGAGTCCTGTTGTCACCGTTGATCAGGCTTGGTCCTTACGTTAGCAGGATCCCACCGCTGCCACCAATTGTTGTGCCGTGACGCCGGGGGTCGAGATTCTGGGTACGAATCTCGGGTGCTCCTAGGCGTCCTTCACTATCGTCGTCCACGGGCTCCGAAGGTTCGGGTGATTATGCCGGGACGGGAGGATTCGGTTTAGAACCCGGAGGTAGGAGATCGTTGCAGGTCGAAGAGTTGGAACTCACCGTAAGGTTTTAACAGGTTTATTTTATCCCGATCTGGGTGACAATGACACTGTGCCTAGTTTGGCATGAGTCTCGAAAATCGGGTGGTGTTCCCGTAACAAAGCTTTATCAAGTCTGAGCTCGCATTGCTCGTACGACGTTATTATATTATCGTCGGGACGAAGCGGGGACCATCGGGGTCTCCGCCTTCGGCCTGGTTTTTTGGTGTTTCGCCATCTGCTGATGGTCTCTCTGCGCTTCCGAAATCCCTTACGTGGTTGTGCCGGATTTCGGCCGCTCGATTGTGGCAATCGGTATGTGCGCGGTGTCGACACGCTCAGATGTCGGCTCGGGCACAACAATAGTGTTGTAAAGCTCGCCAGGACACATTTTTTTCTATTTACAGTTTGTTTATCCAATCATTACTATTCGAGCTACAAATTATTAACAAAAAATTTTCACCGTCCGAAATCATTATTTCTTTAAACATAAATTGGGATAACGTGAGTAAATATTAACGGATCGTTATGAGACTTGAAATATAACTTCAGAAGATTCTAGCGAAGCCTTAAAATGTATGCATAAAACACTTATGATGAAAAATGTAATAATATTTAATTAAAAAGTAATACTGCACATAACCCATGTTTTTCAACGTTCGTCGCTAAAAAATATCGAGGCAATTTTTAGGTACGTATAACTTGCAGCGGCAAAGTTTTTCCTTAGTATACAAGGAAGATTTTCACCAATTTTCACACTGATTAATAAATAATTGTAGAATATATGATGATATATATATAAATCTCACGCGTCACCAACAGTTAGCAGCCGCGTATCTAGAGACGCGGTAGCGTCTCGAAGCCAAGTACAGGAAAGACACCCTGTATATGTCGACTATCGCTAGCGCTATCATTTACTTGAGAAACGGTTATTCCAACCTAACCTGAAAATTATTTCATTAATATCTCATCACGCCTGCAATATTTTCCAAATTTAAAGGCACTTTTCTTATGTAAACCGCATATAAGCTTTCGAATAACACCAAATTCAATAAAATCGGTCCACGCATGACAGAGATATCGTAATATCGTCTCATGGATCAGTCGGAAACTGGCAGTGGCAGTCAGTGCTGGCAAAATTGAAGAATATTCCAAGTAATTTCATCCATCAATATCCAGACAAATCATCTCGACGTATCCAGAAGGCAAACGGAATTATGCAATTGAATAATTTCCAATTATCTACGTCGCGAAAATCGAGTTTCACATTATCTGCAAGACAGAAAAGTATGGTTATGCACGAAATGCGAATGTTTAGCGTCTTGTTTAGTAGATAATAATTAAACACATGTTTTATTATAAATGTTAATGTTCGCAGGAGCATGCATGATCCCCTGGGGTGTGTGCTGTGCGGAGATGCAGCTGAAGTAAGTATCGCATGTATCCTGTTTATTCATACCTTACGTTTAATTTTATACTAAATTTTATAATGTAATATTTTGTATAATCATTGTGCAATTGAAGGGTCGGGTGCAATAAGGGGATTAGCGCTCGAAAATGGGAAATATTATTGTCCAAACGCTAAGAAAGATTAGAAAATTAAATGTTATTAAACTGAATTTTAAAAAATATAGTGTTGTAAAGCTAGTCAGGTCACATTTCTTCTATTTGCAGTTTGTTTACCCAATCATTACCATTCGAACTAAAAATTATAAACAAAAAATTATCATCGTCCAAAATCATTATAAACATAAATTGCAATAACTTGAGTAAATATTAAGGGATCGTTATGAGACTTAAATCGTAATTTCAGAAAACTCTAGCGAAGTCGCAAAGTGTATGTTAAAAACGATTATGTTAAAAAATATATTAATATTTAATTAAAAAGTAATACTGCATTGTGTGTATATGCTGATTGCATATCGACTGATTGATTTGATTTGTGGTTACAGGCTGATTTCAAGTCATTTGAATTTGTGGTTATGAGTGTTATTTGTGATATACAAACAGGAAGCAATTCAAATTTCGGCAACTTACCTTGTGTTTGAGACTGCATTTTGGTTGCAATTCAATGGTTACAACGATACATATTTGTAAAAACACGTGGCATGTCAAATTTTGACAACCTACCTTATTTCACACTCGCCAGGTTATAACCTGACTGTAAGCTGTCAAAATTTGGAGTAGATTGCATAGTGAAGATAGCGATTGACGAACGAAACATGTATTAGTTCATTCTGGCTGAAGGTGTGCGTGTAACGCGTGTATACGTACTATGTTGATGAAAATTTGCCTGGAGAAGAAGGAGAAGAAGGAGAGTAGTAAGGCTAAGGGGGTTCTAACGCAGGACCTCTGAGGGGAGCGCGGGGCGGGGGGGGGAGTGAGCGCGCGCGGGTGAGCGCGGCGGAGGGAAACATGGGCGCGGGGCCTGCGGGGAGAGGAAGACAGATTGCGCGCGCACGAGCCGCGGAGTGGGGGAAGCCGCGATGATGGAGGGGATCAGTCCGGGCCGAACCGCCGCGGAGACCTCTCCAGACCGGACCCACCGTCGGAAATTTTTCAGAGGGGGAATGACCCCCGAAAACTTTTTCAAACCCCCACCCACCCCCGAGACCTTTTTTAGAGGGAGGGAAGACCTCTCCAGACCGGACCCACCGTCGGAAATTTTTTAGAAGGGGAATGACCCCCGAAAAATCTCTTTCAGACCTTGGCCCACCCCCGAGAACTTTTTCAGAGGGAGGGAATGTCCTTGGCCCACCCCCAAATATTTTTCCAAACCAATATGTGATGAAATTTTCCCCCCAATGCAGAGAAATAATAATTTATTTTTATCGGATGAAGTCGGGAAAGATCGGCTTTTTCACACCGCGTCTTCGGGGACGGGAAAGAGACAGAGCATTACTTTAAAGCTAAATTCTAGGGAGGGAAAGAGACAACACTACATAGGGGTACAATCGCTTTCGTTCTAAAGCTAACGAGTTTTCTCATGATGTTTTTTTCAATCTTAGCGTCGCGGCGTATCGCGCAATCGCGTGTAATTTGACTCCTCTGGAGCAGCCGTGCAGGATGATACCATTATCACGGCGTGAAGAAGGCGCGAAGAAAATGTAATACCCGAAAAATCTCTTTCAGACTTTGGCCCACCCCAAAAATTTTTTCAGACCTTGGCCCACCACCGAAAACTTTTTCAGAGGGAGGGAATGACCTTGGCCCACCCCCGAAATTTTTTATCAAACCAATGTCACGTCCCGGGTTGAGTTTTCTAGGGGAATGACATAGTGGGGGTTAGGGTAGGGGTCTTGGCACAAAAGTGGATTTCGCGACACAAGCAGGGTAGGAGTCTCGGCACGAAAGTTGATTTCGCGGCACGAGCAGGGTAGAAGTCTTGGCACGAAAGTTGATTTCGCGACACAAGCAGGGTAGAAGTCTTGGCACGAAAGTTGATTTCGCGACACAAGCAGGGTAGGAGTCTTGGCACGAAAGTTGATTTCGCGACACAAGCAGGGTAGGAGTCTTGGCACGAAAGTTGATTTCGCGACACAAGCAGGGTAGGAGTCTTGGCACGAAAGTGGATTTCGCGGCACAAGGCTGGAGGGAGTGTTTCGGCACGAAAATGGATTTCGCGACAAAAGCGACCAGGGAAGGTTTAAATGATTGTTGCGTATTTAAATGACACCCGTTAGAGCACTTTGTTTTGGTGCGGTAACTGAATTCCCCGTTGCTTTCGTATAAGAAGTCACACGTAATATTTCCGAGAAATATGTCTAGACGTATGGCTATACGCGGCCCATGCGAAAGAACGTTGGTAAACACTATAAGAACACTTGAGTTCGCGAACCGAGATCAGCTGTTGCTGCAGTCCGTTATGGCTTGGAATATTCGCGACCACAGGATAAACACAATAATGCGAAGCGAGGGTTAAAGCAAAGCGGTTTACTAACTTTACGCACGAATATATGCACAGTGATGGCGATTTATATAATAATAATTATAGTAATGTAAGAAGATGAACATGAATACATGCGAACAAACCAAAGAAATTCTATGAGATGCAATAAGCGCTAATACAAGTAAATAATATATGAAACGCAATAGGCGTTAATAAAGTTCAATAATATGAGCAATAAGCTTTAGTAAAGAAAACAAATACGAAATGCAATAAGAGTTAATACAAGTAAATGATATAGGAAACGCAACTGGCGTTAATAAAGTTCAATAATACGAGCAATAAGCTTTAGTAAAGAAAAGAAATACGAAATGCAATAAGCGGTATTGATATAAAATAGTAAATGGTATGGAGGTGATGCACAATGTAATGATAATTAGTAATAATCGCTTACGGTAGTTGCCGTAGATCGCAGAAGGTAACACTGTTTTAAATATTTCCGAACTTTTCGATAACACTGGTTATTTGACACTGGTGTCAGTAGAAGAGAGGTTACGGCCTCTTGGGCCCGGGTATTTACATGATTTTCGGAAGATTGTTACGGGTGAAGGGTATGCGCGGTATGCACCGTGGCACGCGCCGCGGTATCATTTCCGGGGTTTTTAGTTGTATGAAATAAGTGTCTACAATTGGAACGCGTTGACAATAGAATAAGACCTCTGGGGTTTTTCATTTGTACGAAATATTCGCCGCAAGGTCTTCCGGGGTTCTTACTTGGCTTTTGAAAAGTAAATTCTCAACTGATTTGATGGATTTTGGGTGGTTTAATTGGAAAGGGGTGATCGTGGCTTTGGCTTGGAGGGTCTTAGAGAGGGAGTGAGACGTGGTCTCGAATTAAGAGTGATTTGGAACGAGGGACTTGTTTAGATTCGATATGAAGGTGATTATGCTTCATAGGGCGAAGAGGGGGAGGGGGTTTTAGTGGCTGACCGTCTTGAGATGGGGACCACTAAGGTACATCGCCAAGGCGATCAGTGGTTAGGAACAAGGTATGAGTTGAGGCTTCATTGGAGTTGTGGAGTGATTTAGGAGACAGACTTGTTATAATACCGGCGCGGAAAAATAGTGGGACGTTACACCAATATGTGATAGAATTTTCCCCCCAACACAGAGAAATAATAATTCATTTTTATCGGATGATGTCGCGAATGATCCACTTTTTACAATTCATGTATTCCGAGGATGGGAAAGAGAGAGAGAGCATTACTTTTAAAGCCAAATTCGAGGGAGGGAAAGAGACGCCACTACGTAGTGGTACAATCGCATTTTATTCTACAGCTAACAAGTTTTCAAAGCGTTCCGATTTAGCGTCGCAGCGTATCGCGTGATCGTGGGTAATTTGAATCTCATGGAGCAGCCGTGCAGGGTGACGTCATTTGGCAGCGCGAATCATAGAAAGAATTATGCGGCGTCAGCAGAAACTTTTTTCCATACCAATATGTGATGGAATGTTTTCCCCAACACAGAGAAATAATAATAATTTTTTAATCACCGATATAGCGAATTATTATGTGGCAAACAGACATATTTTTCCGAACCATTATGTAGCAAGCATTCTAAAGCTAACATGTTTTTAAAGCGTTCTGATTTAACGTCGCAGCGTATCGCGCGATCGTGTGTGTTAGAAAAGAGTTTAGAAACGGACCGGCGCTAGAAATTAGAGAACACTTATGGAGCAATAACTGTTAGTCTTTAATTGTTCATAGCACAATAATCTGTATTTACAGAAGTCACGAATTCGTCGTGACCATCATCAGACAGATGATCACTCGCGTAGGTATCCATCGTGGAAAATCCTCCTGTATATTCGAGTGCAGTACAGCTGGTAGTACATTCTGGGAGATCGACGTTGTAGCATGTCGAAAATTCGTTTATCCAGGCCCTTGCGGCTCTCCCCCAACGACTCCACGATGATGACTCGCGCTTCCAGGAAGTCCCTCAGCTCAGTGAAGGTCGGAGGTATTCGCGAGAGTGAGGCCTTCGAACGGGCGGCCCCAGCAAGGGGGGCGGATGCAGAGTCCATCGATAGCCGCTGTTCGGCTTGCGATTCCCTCCAGTCTCGTAACCCTGTCTAGCTTGACCATGAGAAGAGCTTCCTGCACGTTGACCCTTCATCCATGGCTGCAGATTCCATCCCTATGATCTTCAAATTGTCGAAAGCACGAGTGATTCGGCCGTTAATCTAGCGCTGACTCGCAATGATGTGACTCATCGTTTGCAGGTGGAGGTCACGCGCGACGGTTACACGGCACTACCGAATTTTCGAGAACTGTTTCACAGGCACCAGATCCGGCTCGAAGGACCAAAAATGTTAGAAAAGAGTTTAGAAACGGACCGGCGCTAGAAATTAGAGAACACTTATGGAGCAATAACTGTTAGTCTTTAATTGTTCATAGCACAATAATCTGTATCTACAGAAGTCACGAATACTTATTTTCACTTATGGCTAAATATATGTACAAAGGTCACACACAGTTTAAAACACAGGGCTATTTACACTAATAATTGTAGCGAACTATTATAAAGGTTGAAAGATTGTAATAAGGCTCAGTTCTTTAGTTGCTTGACGTAATTCAGCGAGAGCAAGTTACCAAGCAGATGCGTAACTTTACCGAAAGCAAGGCGCGAACAAGAGAGCGCAAGGCATAGCGTAAACAATCAGCACGTAAGCACGAACTGTTGCGAACCGCATCTCAAACCTCTCCCAGGAAATCGGCTCTGATTTCCTGGAAGGAAGACAGTCCCCCTTCCATCGATCGCAAGTTGATGGAAGGGGCAGTGATCGACGCTCCGCATGAGTCAGCGCGCCGTTGCCATTGCCTAATTACCGGTGGGCCTAGAACATGGCGTAAGAATGCAGAATTTCTTGAACAGTGTGTAATTTGACTCCTCTGGAGCAGCCGCGCGGGATATCATTTGGCAGCACGAAGAAGGCACGAACAAAATGTAATAATTTTTCGGAAACTTCGAATCTTAGAATTAGTAGGCGAGGAGAGAAGGGGGGTGATGGGTAAATAAAATTGAGAAATAATATACGTTTAAGACACATATATATAGTTACAAAAAATAATATAGAATAATACAAATAATAAAATAAAAGATACTACAATTAAATGAGAAAATAAAATACAATACAATACAATATAAAAACAATATAAATATAAAAGAATATAATAATAAAATAAAAGAACATAAAATAAAATAATAAAATAAAAGAAAATACAATTAAAGAAGAAATATAATAAAAAGAATATAATAATAAAAAAAAATATAAAAAAAAAAATAAATAAAAACCAATATGTGATGGAATGTTTTCCCCAACACAGAGAAATAATAATAATTTTTTAATCACCGATATAGCGAATTATTATGTGGCAAACAGACATATTTTTCCGAACCATTATGTAGCAAGCATTCTAAAGCTAACATGTTTTTAAAGCGTTCTGATTTAACGTCGCAGCGTATCGCGCGATCGTGTGTAATTTGACTCCTCTGAAGCAGCCGCGCGGGATATCATTTGGCAGCATGAAGAAGACACGAACAAAATGTAATAATTTTTCGGAAACTTCGAATCTTAGAATTAGTAGGCGAGGAGAGAAGGGGGGTGATGGGTAAATAAAATTGAGAAATAATATACGTTTAAGATATATATATAGAGTTACAAAAAATAATATAGAATAATACGAATAATAAAATAAAAACAATATAAATATAAAAGAATATAATAATAAAATAAAAGAACATAAAATAAAATAATAAAATAAAAGAAAATACAATTAAAGAAGAAATATAATAAAAAGAATATAATAATAAAAAAAATATAAAAAAATAAAAAAAATAAAAAAATACAATTAAATAATAAATATAATATAAAAAAAAAATGAAAATAGAATATAAATAGAATATAAACACATAAAATAATCAAATAAAAATATAAAAATTCAATATAAAAATACATTATAAAAAGAAAAAAAATAATAATAATTTAATTTATTGCCCACTTTTCTGTTACAATTTAACGATCATATACTATTTCCATTTCATTCCCGTGATTGTGTCAGTGTAAGTCCTACCCTTCTAATGTATCCTGCTGTGTCTTAACAATTTTTTCTATTTTACAAGTGCTTCCTAATCTATTTTATGTTGCATAATCTTCTTTTATCACTTTCCGGTTCTTCCCATCTTTTCCTTCTCCCTATTACCTCCTGTTGAATAGCCAAGTTTGTCCCTTCTCCTCTAATTATCTCTTTCCAATTACTACCACTCTCTCCACTTACTTCACATGCTTCAATCACGTGTTTCACTGTTTCTTCCTCTTTCATACAAAGTCTCTCCTTTTATTCTTTTCCCCCCCATAAGTATTTCGGCTTATCTCCTGGTTTCCTTGCCACCTCTCTTAATTCTCTTAGGAACTTTGACTCTTTTATTTTCATCTCTCTTTCTTGTTCTTGGATGTCTGTACTTATCTGCTCTATTTTGGTTCACACTTCTTCCCCAATAAAAATATAAAAAATACAATTGAAACAGAAAATAAAATAAAATACAACATAAAAAGTCAATGTAAATATAAAAGAAAAGAAAATACAATTAAATAATAAATATAATATGAAAAGAAAAAATAAAAATAGAATATAAAAAGAATATAAAAATATACAATTAGAATATAAATAGAATATAAAAATATGAAATAAAAATATAAAAATATAAAAATTCAATATAAAAATACATTGTGAAAAGAAAGAATATAATAATAAAAATTTAATTTATTGCCCACTTTTGTGTTTCAATTTAACAATCATATACTCTTTCCATTTCATTCCCGTGATTGTGTCAGTGTAAAATCGGCTCGACCATATCAATCTGAACGTGTACAGATCGTCTTTCGCACCACTCGGGACGTGTATCGAACGGGTATTGAACGGCTTTGAACGTGTATCGAAGGGGTTTTGAACGGCTTTGATCGTATATCGAACGGGCATTGAACGGCTTTGAACGTGTATCGAACGGGCATTGAACGGCTTCGATCGTGTATCGAACGGGTATTGAACGAATTTGAACGCGTATCGAACGGCTTTGATCGTATATCGAACGGGTATTGAACGGCTTTGAACGTGTATCGAACGGGCATTGAACGGCTTCGATCGTGTATCGAACGGGTACTGAACGAATTTGAACGCGTATCGAACGGCTTTGATCGTATATCGAACGGGTATTGAACGGCTTTGATCGTGTATCGAACGGCTTTGATCGGGTATCGAACGGCATTGATCGGGTATCGAACGTGTATTCAACGGTTTTGATCGTGCATCGAACGGGTATTGAACGGTTTTGAACGTGCATCGAACGGGTATTGAACGGCTTTGATCGTGCATCGAACGGGTATTGAACGGCATTGATCGTACATCGAACGGGTATTGAACGGCATTGATCGTGCATCGAACGGGTATTGAACGGATTGGAATGTGTATCGAACGGGTATTGAACGGATTTGAACGTGTATCGAACGGGTATTGAACGGCATTGATCGTACATCGAACGTGTATTAAACCACTTTCAACGCCTAACGTACCCCTCTGAACGTGTATTGAACGTGAATCGCACCACTCTGAACGTGGATCGAACGTGAATCGTACCACTCTGAACGTGAATCGAACGTTAATCGTACGATAGGGCCCTCGCAAAAATTTCAGGGGGGGGCGGAAAAAAGATTTTTCAGAAAGACCCGCCCCCCTGAAATTTTTGCGCGGGCCCTATCGTACGATTAACGCTCGATTCACGTTCAGAGTGGTACGATTACCGTTCCAGTCATGTTCAGAGTGGTACGATTCACGTTCGATCCACTCTGAACGTGAATCGAACGTTAATCGTACGATAGGGCCCTCGCAAAAATTTCAGGGGGGCGGGTCTTTTCTGAAAAATCTTTTTTCCGCCCCCCCCTGAAATTTTTGCGAGGGCCCTATCGTACGATTAACGTTCGATTCACGTTCAGAGTGGTACGATTCACGTTCGATCCACGTTCAGAGTGGTACGATTCACGTTCGATTCACGTTCAGAGGGGTACGTTAGGCGTTGAAAGTGGTTTAATACACGTTCGATGTACGATCAATGCCGTTCAATACCCGTTCGATACACGTTCAAATCCGTTCAATACCCGTTCGATACACATTCCAATCCGTTCAATACCCGTTCGATGTACGATCAATGCCGTTCAATACCCGTTCAATACACGTTCAAATTCGTTCAATACCCGTTCGATACACGATCAGAGCCGTTCAATGCCCGTTCGATATACGATCAAAGCCGTTCAATACACGTTCAAAGCCGTTCAATACCCGTTCGATACGCGTCCCGAATGGTGCGAAAGAGGATCTGTACACGTTCAGATTGATATGGTCGAGCCGATTTTACACTGACACAATCACGGGAATGAAATGGAAAGAGTAAATGATTGTTAAATTGAAACACAAAAGTGGGCAATAAATTAAATTATTATTATTATATTATTTCTTTTCACAATGTATTTTTATATTGAATTTTTATATTTTTATATTTTTATTTCATATTTTTATATTCTATTTATATTCTAATTGTATATTTTTTCTTTTTTATATTATATTTATTATTTAATTGTATTTTCTTCTTTATTATTTTATTTTATTTTCTTTTATGTTTATATTGTATTGTATTGTATTTTTATGTTACTTCTTTTTTATATTATATTCTTTTTATATTCTATTTTAATTTTTTTTCTTCATATTATATTTATTATTTAATTGTATTTTCTTTTCTTTTATATTTACATCGACTTTTTATGTTGTATTGTATTTTATTTTCTGTTTCAATTGTATTTTTTATATTTTTATTGGGGAAGAAGTGTGAACCAAAATAGAGCAGATAAGTACAGACATCCAAGAACAAGAAAGAGAGATGAAAATAAAAGAGTCAAAGTTCCTAAGAGAATTAAGAGAGGTGGCAAGGAAACCAGGAGATAAGCCGAAATACTTATGGGGGAAAAAGAAAAAAGGAGAGGAGAATTAGAAAGGATAGGATGATTCATACAGGGTAGTGAAACGAGGGCATGTAAATATTGGCTATCGAAAGAAGAAAGGATATGTAGACTTTGTAAGAAAGCGGAAGAAACAGTGAAACACGTGATTGAAGCATGTGAAGTAAGTGGAGAGAGTGGTAGCAATTGGAAAGAGATAATTAGAGGAGAAGGGACAAACTTGGCTATTCAACAGGAGGTAATAGGGAGAAGGAAAAGATGGGAAGAACCGGAAAGTGATAAAAGAAGATTATGCAACATAAAATAGATTAGGAAGCACTTGTAAAATAGAAAAAATTGTTAAGACACAGCAGGATACATTAGTAGGGTAGGACTTACACTGACACAATCACGGGAATGAAATGGAAATAGTATATGATCGTTAAATTGTAACAGAAAAGTGGGCAATAAATTAAATTATTATTATTTTTTTTCTTTTTATAATGTATTTTTATATTGAATTTTTATATTTTTATTTGATTATTTTATGTGTTTATATTCTATTTATATTCTATTTTCATATTTTTTTTTTATATTATATTTATTATTTAATTGTATTTTTTTATTTTTTTTATTTTTTTATATTTTTTTTTATTATTATATTCTTTTTATTATATTTCTTCTTTAATTGTATTTTCTTTTATTTTATTATTTTATTTTATGTTCTTTTATTTTATTATTATATTCTTTTATATTTATATTGTTTTTATTTTATTATTCGTATTATTCTATATTATTTTTTGTAACTCTATATATATATCTTAAACGTATATTATTTCTCAATTTTATTTACCCATCACCCCCCTTCTCTCCTCGCCTACTAATTCTAAGATTCGAAGTTTCCGAAAAATTATTACATTTTGTTCGTGTCTTCTTCATGCTGCCAAATGATATCCCGCGCGGCTGCTTCAGAGGAGTCAAATTACACACGATCGCGCGATACGCTGCGACGTTAAATCAGAACGCTTTAAAAACATGTTAGCTTTAGAATGCTTGCTACATAATGGTTCGGAAAAATATGTCTGTTTGCCACATAATAATTCGCTATATCGGTGATTAAAAAATTATTATTATTTCTCTGTGTTGGGGAAAACATTCCATCACATATTGGTTTTTATTTATTTTTTTTTTTATATTTTTTTTTATTATTATATTCTTTTTATTATATTTCTTCTTTAATTGTATTTTCTTTTATTTTATTATTTTATTTTATGTTCTTTTATTTTATTATTATATTCTTTTATATTTATATTGTTTTTATATTGTATTGTATTGTATTTTATTTTCTCATTTAATTGTAGTATCTTTTATTTTATTATTTGTATTATTCTATATTATTTTTTGTAACTATATATATGTGTCTTAAACGTATATTATTTCTCAATTTTATTTACCCATCACCCCCCTTCTCTCCTCGCCTACTAATTCTAAGATTCGAAGTTTCCGAAAAATTATTACATTTTGTTCGTGCCTTCTTCGTGCTGCCAAATGATATCCCGCGCGGCTGCTCCAGAGGAGTCAAATTACACACTGTTCAAGAAATTCTGCATTCTTACGCCATGTTCTAGGCCCACCGGTAATTAGGCAATGGCAACGGCGCGCTGACTCATGCGGAGCGTCGATCACTGCCCCTTCCATCAACTTGCGATCGATGGAAGGGGGACTGTCTTCCTTCCAGGAAATCAGAGCCGATTTCCTGGGAGAGGTTTGAGATGCGGTTCGCAACAGTTCGTGCTTACGTGCTGATTGTTTACGCTATGCCTTGCGCTCTCTTGTTCGCGCCTTGCTTTCGGTAAAGTTACGCATCTGCTTGGTAACTTGCTCTCGCTGAATTACGTCAAGCAACTAAAGAACTGAGCCTTATTACAATCTTTCAACCTTTATAATAGTTCGCTACAATTATTAGTGTAAATAGCCCTGTGTTTTAAACTGTGTGTGACCTTTGTACATATATTTAGCCATAAGTGAAAATAAGTATTCGTGACTTCTGTAGATACAGATTATTGTGCTATGAACAATTAAAGACTAACAGTTATTGCTCCATAAGTGTTCTCTAATTTCTAGCGCCGGTCCGTTTCTAAACTCTTTTCTAACATTTTTGGTCCTTCGAGCCGGATCTGGTGCCTGTGAAACAGTTCTCGAAAATTCGGTAGTGCCGTGTAACCGTCGCGCGTGACCTCCACCTGCAAACGATGAGTCACATCATTGCGAGTCAGCGCTAGATTAACGGCCGAATCACTCGTGCTTTCGACAATTTGAAGATCATAGGGATGGAATCTGCAGCCATGGATGAAGGGTCAACGTGCAGGAAGCTCTTCTCATGGTCAAGCTAGACAGGGTTACGAGACTGGAGGGAATCGCAAGCCGAACAGCGGCTATCGATGGACTCTGCATCCGCCCCCCTTGCTGGGGCCGCCCGTTCGAAGGCCTCACTCTCGCGAATACCTCCGACCTTCACTGAGCTGAGGGACTTCCTGGAAGCGCGAGTCATCATCGTGGAGTCGTTGGGGGAGAGCCGCAAGGGCCTGGATAAACGAATTTTCGACATGCTACAACGTCGATCTCCCAGAATGTACTACCAGCTGTACTGCACTCGAATATACAGGAGGATTTTCCACGATGGATACCTACGCGAGTGATCATCTGTCTGATGATGGTCACGACGAATTCGTGACTTCTGTAAATACAGATTATTGTGCTATGAACAATTAAAGACTAACAGTTATTGCTCCATAAGTGTTCTCTAATTTCTAGCGCCGGTCCGTTTCTAAACTCTTTTCTAACACACACGATCGCGCGATACGCTGCGACGTTAAATCAGAACGCTTTAAAAACATGTTAGCTTTAGAATGCTTGCTACATAATGGTTCGGAAAAATATGTCTGTTTGCCACATAATAATTCGCTATATCGGTGATTAAAAAATTATTATTATTTCTCTGTGTTGGGGAAAACATTCCATCACATATTGGTATGGAAAAAAGTTTCTGCTGACGCCGCATAATTCTTTCTATGATTCGCGCTGCCAAATGACGTCACCCTGCACGGCTGCTCCATGAGATTCAAATTAACCACGATCACGCGATACGCTGCGACGCTAAATCGGAACGCTTTGAAAACTTGTTAGCTGTAGAATAAAATGCGATTGTACCACTACGTAGTGGCGTCTCTTTCCCTCCCTCGAATTTAGCTTTAAAAGTAATGCTCTCTCTCTTTCCCATCCTCGGAATACATGGTTTGTAAAAAGTCGATCATTCCCGACATCATCCGATAAAAATGAATTATTATTTCCCTGTGTTGGGGGGAAAATTCTATCACATATTGGTTTGAAAAAAAATTTCGGGGGTGGGCCAAGGTCATTCCCTCCCTCTGAAAAAGTTTTCGGGTGTGGGCCAAGGTCTGAAAAAATTTTTGGTGTGGGCCAAGGTCTGAAAGAGATTTTTCGGGTATTATATTTTCTTCGCGCCTTCTTCACGCCGTGATAATGGTATCATCCTGCACGGCTGCTCCAGAGGAGTCAAATTACACGCGATTGCGCGATACGCCGCGACGCTAAGATTGAAAAAAACATTATGAGGAAACTCGTTAGCTTTAGAACGAAAGCGATTGTACCCCTATGTAGTGTTGTCTCTTTCCCTCCCTAGAATTTAGCTTTAAAGTAATGCTCTGTCTCTTTCCCGTCCCCGAAGACGCGGTGTGAAAAAGCCGATCTTTCCCGACTTCATCCGATAAAAATAAATTATTATTTCTCTGCATTGGGGGGAAAATTTCTTCACATATTGGTTTGGAAAAATATTTGGGGGTGGGCCAAGGTCATTCCCTCCCTCTGAAAAAGTTCTCGGGGGTGGGCCAAGGTCTGAAAGAGATTTTTCGGGGGTCATTCCCCCTCTAAAAAATTTCCGACGGTGGGTCCGGTATGGAGAGGTCTTCCCTCCCTCTAAAAAAGTTCTCGGGGGTGGGTGGGGGTTTGAAAAAGTTGTCGGGGATCATTCCCCCTCTGAAAAATTTCCGACGGTGGGTCCGGTCTGGAGAGGTCTCCGCGGCGGTTCGGCCCGGACTGATCCCCTCCATCATCGCGGCTTCCCCCACTCCGCGGCTCGTGCGCGCGCAACCTGTCTTCCTCTCCCCGCAGGCCCCGCGCCCATGTTTCCCTCCGCCGCGCTCACCCGCGCGCGCTCACTTCCCCCCCGCCCCCGCGCTCCCCTCAGAGGTCCTGCGTTAGAACCCCCTTAGCCTTACTACTCTCCTTCTTCTCCTTCTTCTCCAGGCAAATTTTCATCAACATAGTACGTATACACGCGTTACACGCACACCTTCAGCCAGAATGAACTAATACATGTTTCGTTCGTCAATCGCTATCTTCACTATGCAATCTACTCCAAATTTTGACAGCTTACAGTCAGGTTATAACCTGGCGAGTGTGAAATAAGGTAGGTTGTCAAAATTTGACATGCCACGTGTTTTTACAAATATGTATCGTTGTAACCATTGAATTGCAACCAAAATGCAGTCTCAAACACAAGGTAAGTTGCCGAAATTTGAATTGCTTCCTGTTTGTATATCACAAATAACACTCATAACCACAAATTCAAATGACTTGAAATCAGCCTGTAACCACAAATCAAATCAATCAGTCGATATGCAATCAGCATATACACACAATGCAGTATTACTTTTTAATTAAATATTAATATATTTTTTAACATAATCATTTTTAACATACACTTTGCGACTTCGCTAGAGTTTTCTGAAATTACGATTTAAGTCTCATAACGATCCCTTAATATTTACTCAAGTTATTGCAATTTATGTTTATAATGATTTTGGACGATGATAATTTTTTGTTTATAATTTTTAGTTCGAATGGTAATGATTGGGTAAACAAACTGCAAATAGAAGAAATGTGACCTGACTAGCTTTACAACACTATATTTTTTAAAATTCAGTTTAATAACATTTAATTTTCTAATCTTTCTTAGCGTTTGGACAATAATATTTCCCATTTTCGAGCGCTAATCCCCTTATTGCACCCGACCCTTCAATTGCACAATGATTATACAAAATATTACATTATAAAATTTAGTATAAAATTAAACGTAAGGTATGAATAAACAGGATACATGCGATACTTACTTCAGCTGCATCTCCGCACAGCACACACCCCAGGGGATCATGCATGCTCCTGCGAACATTAACATTTATAATAAAACATGTGTTTAATTATTATCTACTAAACAAGACGCTAAACATTCGCATTTCGTGCATAACCATACTTTTCTGTCTTGCAGATAATGTGAAACTCGATTTTCGCGACGTAGATAATTGGAAATTATTCAATTGCATAATTCCGTTTGCCTTCTGGATACGTCGAGATGATTTGTCTGGATATTGATGGATGAAATTACTTGGAATATTCTTCAATTTTGCCAGCACTGACTGCCACTGCCAGTGACTGCCACCTCGAAAACGAACGCAAACTGGACGTAGAGTCTTGACCAACGCTCTTGAATCGACGCTCGGATTGGCTGCGCCATAGTGCCGAAACTCGTGATTGGTCAAGACTCTATGTCCAATTTGCATTCATTTTCGAGGTATGAGATGACAGTCACTGGCAGTGGCAATCAGTGCCGGCAAAATCGAAGAATAGTCCAAGTAATTTCATCCATCAATATCCAGACAAATCATCTCGACGTATCCAGAAGGCAAACGTAATTATGCAATTGAATAATTTTCAATTATCTACGTCGCGAAAATCGAGTTTCACATTATCTGCAAGACAGAAAAGTATGGTTATGCACGAAGTGCGATTGTTTAGCGTCTTGTTTAGTAGATAATAATTAAACACATGTTTTATTATAAATGTTAATGTTCGCAGGAGCATGCATGATCCCCTGGGGTGTGTGCTGTGCGGAGATGGAGCTGAAGTAAGTATCGCATGTATCCTGTTTATTCATACGTTACGTTTAATTTTATACTAAGGTTCTATTTGTTTTCAGCGCTAACACGTTACGGAATGTGGTGATTCTACAGCAAAAAGAAGTCGAAAATAAAGGAAATTTTCTGATATCGCACCTAATAGGTACCACTGGTTACGGGACGTATTGTATATGGATTTATAAATGTAAATATTGAATGTTCTTCCTCGAATTTATATGCGCTATTTATATTATTTTCTAACAATTGTAATCACCAATCCTGTATATTATTAAATAAAGAATAAATCCTTTTTGAAATTAGTAGAATTAATTATTTAATAAACTGTAGAATCTACTAGGTGATTATGGGGGAGTAGGGATACACCTACAGCAATAACGCTACATTTGTGTTGGTGTGTAGGGACGGCCATGTGACGTCACGCGTAGGGAATTGTTTGCCAATTCTGACCCTCAGATGGCGCTGTTATACGTGTCAGGCGAACAGCAGGATCTGATGCGAATCTGCTGCTCATCTGACGTCAGGCCCTGATGTCAGGCTCTGTACCTTAGACCGCAGCCTAATGCGGACACAGATGACTACGGATCTGACGTCAGGCTCTGCGCTCCAGATCTGGTTATCAGGGTACCTGGTCTGAATTACTATCCTGAAATCTACTGAAGTAATTTACTACGTAGCTTATATCTGGTCGCGAACCTAACATTAGATACATTAAGCACCCTATCAGTTCCTTAACTGGTGCACTCCCTTTATTTTCTTTTGAATCTAACTCTAGTCTCAACTTTGGATCAACTGGTATGTCACATGGTTGACAATTTTCAAAATTAAAGCGTTTTAAGATTTCTTTTAAGTATCTATTTTGGTTTATTCTTAGTGTGCCATTATCTCTATCATAGTTAATCTCTAAGCCTAAGAAATATTTCAAATCTCCTAGATCTTTCATTTCAAATTCATTAAATAGTTTTACTTTACAATCTTCAATATGTGTTAGGTTTGGTCCCGCTAAAATAATATCGTCAACGTATAGCAGTAAATGCATAGTACTCCCTTGGACTGTTTTCGTATACATACAGCTGTCAGCACTTGATCTTTTAAAATCACATTTTAATAGAAAAACATTTATCTTATCATTCCAGCATTTAGATGCTTGCCTAAGCCCATATATTGATTTCTTTAATTTTAATACTTTCCCCTTATTGCATTTGACCCCTTCTGGAGGGTATATATATATATATCTTCCTTCAAATCACCGTTTAAGAAGGCCGTTTTTACATCTAATTGTTTAAAATAATACTTATATTGGTTCCCAACTGATAATAATGTTCGTATTGTAGACATTTTTGCAACTGGAGAATAAATTTCATCGTAATTAAAAGTTTCTTTCTGCTCAAAACCTCTCACTACTAATCTAGCTTTAAACTTGTCTTCGACATTTTTTTTTAATGGTTTTGAGGTAAATACCCATTTAGTGTTCAATTTTTCCGTCCCACTTTGCACATCAATTTCTTCCCATGTTTTGTTTTTTATTATTGATTCTATCTCCTTTTTCATTGCACCTCTCCAGAATCTTTCATCATTTCTATCTTTTAATTCTTGCACTTTAGTTGGTGCTTGTTGTACATAAGCCATCGCATCAAATGCTATATACATTTCATAATCATTATATTTACTTGGTATTCTTCTAGTTCGCTTTGTTTCATTTTCGCTTTCCACATGAGTTTCATTTATTTCCCTGATAGCCATCTGCCGGCAGTCTGCCAGCAGATTGACGGCAGGGTCTGCCAGGAGAGCGCAGGATCTGCCGGCAGCTGCGGCGCAACCTACGTCCGCATTCGACTACGGATCTGCCGGCAGGCCCTGCCGGGCAGAGCCTGCCGGCAGATGGACGGCAGATCGACGGCAGATCCTGCTGCCCGCCTGACACATCCAACAGCGCCATCTGAAGGCCACAATTATCAAACAATTCCCCACGCGTGACGTCACATGGACCTACGCACCCACACAAATGCACATTACTGCTGTAGGTGTATCCCTACCATTCTAGGACGCGTGGAGAATTGATAGCAATTGATAGGAATCAGTGAAATGGAGCAGTGGATTTCGGTCACATAACCTGCGAGCAGATTCTGTAGTTTATTAAATAATAACAATTGTTCTATATTTTTAAAGGTATGGTTTGTTTTTATTAATATGTACATTTGATGCACGTGAGTGATTAAAATGAGAAAATTATATAAGTGGCATCTATAAAAGAAAAGAGAAACTTTCAATATTTACACCGTAAGCAGTGGTGATTCTACATTAAAAAATAAGTCAATTTTCTCGATAACGCAGGGCGATATCAAAAACTTTAATCTTATATTTTCGACTATTTTTTTTGCAGAATCACCATATTCCCACTTGTGTTAGTTCTGAAAATAAGTACAATATTAGTCTAAAATTAAAAGGATGAACGTCGAGAGGTGTATTTTACTTTCAGTTATACTGAAGTAAAATGAGCACTGAAAAGTGCTGTTTGGTTGGTACGTTTTAAAGTAGTGGCGCTGAAAAGTGCCGATTGATGTTCATTGAGAACGTCGAGAGGTAGTTCCCGTTGAAGTCAGCAAAATAAGCACTGAAAAGTACCGTTTGTTGTCTTCGCCGCAGTAAAAGGAGACACACCTCTCCTTTTAATAGGCATATTTCTGAAAAATAACTGCAGTTAATTTTTGTTGTCACGTGACAGTAAATCATGACTTTTACGGTCATGACACTAAATGTCATGACTTTTACTTTCACGTGAAAACGGACCTTCATAGGTCATCTGTTTCTTCTTCGTGTTGTTGCTCTTCGTTCCAGAAACTGCGGGGCATTCGATGTTCCTGGGATGACGAGGGCTTGGTTCTTGGACCACGCTTCCTACCGCGTACCCTCTCCTTTGCCGCCTTCAGTTCCGCTTGCATCCGCAATTGGAAGTCGGATCGAGTGGGCCTGTATAACTTGCGGTTACTACAGACACCGTCTGAAAAAGAAATGTATGCAAAGTACGTTAGGATCAATGGAACATACAGTAATAGTAACAATAATTCTACGTAAAAGGATGAAAAGTGCTTATTGCTTCGTACCAAAAATCGCCATCGCGATACGGGTGTCGTAGAAAGATTTAAGTCCTTCGCGGCCAAACCAAGTGAATGACGACGTTAAGTCGTCTGACAATGCTTCCTTGAAGCAGGACTTGACCACGTCCAACAAAGGGTACCACGAGTTAACATTTTGGCGGTACAGTGGGCTACGCTCGGATTGGCTGCGCCGCCTGCGGACATTCGTGATTGGTCGGGACTCTACATCCGAGTTCGCGTTTGTTTCAAATTCTCGTTCATTCTGAGGTGGCAGTCATCGACGGCAAATCCGAAGAATTTCCAGAGCATCAGAAAACCACGAAAATCATCCCGAGACATCCACGAGACGTAAGTAATTATGGAATTTAATAATTTCAAATTGTCTACGTCGCGGAAACCCGGACGCGCATTATCGGCGAGACAGAAAAGGAGGATTATGCGCGAGATACGAAGTAACTTACGCGTGCGATACCGTTCCGGTTTGAACACGGTCAGTAGAGTAGCGGATAATATTTCTAACGTGCAAGATGCTGCTAGCACATCTGCAGGTTGTAGTTCGTCCGCTGCGGTTAATTTAATCCCCGATAGATTCAGTGCTAGGCGCGATATAAATGTAGAAGACGCCAGTCCTTCTACTTCCACGTCACGCGTTTCTAATATCCACGAGACAGTTTCATTGTCCTGTGGTACTTCCCCCGAGCCATCTTTTCGCCAACGGTTAGCCTCTTGTTTTGTAGACAACAATTTAACTCACGTTCAAGGAAATAATATATTATCTCTCCTTCGAACACATCCCTGTTTCTCCCAGTTGCCTCAGGATGTTAGAACACTTGTATCTACGCCACGTAATCCTGTTGTCACCTTTGTCGTGGCACCAGGAGAATACATTCATTTTGATCTGGAAGTAGAAATTATTAAAAGTCTCCCCAATACTTTGTCCGCAGCAAATGTTAGACAGTTAGAATTAGATTTTCATACCGATGGATGTAGTTTAGACAAATCAGGTTTGATTCATATCTGGCCCATCCAATGTAGGATTTCAAATCTTCCTCGCGTAAAGCCAATAGTGGTAGGCATATATAAAGGTCCCCAAAAACCACACAACCCCGATACTTTCTTTGAGAAGTTTATTGCAGACGTCAGGGTCATCATGTCCAACGGAGGCATAAATTTTCATGGCAGTAAGTTGTCCGTACGACTGAGATGTTTCATAGCTGACGCACCAGCTCGAGCATTTGTGTTGAATCATCGTGGGCATCTGTCTATCCGTCCCTGTTCTAAATGTACTGTTACTGGTACCCTGAACGGTAAGCATTACGCTTTCAATGGGGTAAATCATTCTCCTCGAACCGATGAGGAATATATTAAACGGTTAGGCGCGAAGCATCACAAGGAAGGTACAAGCCCATTGTCATTGCTACCGATGGGAATGGTTTCGCAAGTTCCTTTCGAGTATATGCATCTTGTATGTTTGGGCGTAGTAAAGAAACTCTTGTCTGCGTGGGGATTTGGAGAGCATTCACGTCTCTCAAAATTGCGCCGCAGGGAAATTTCTATACTGTCTGCGAGACTGAATAGTCTTAGCAGATATTGCCCCTCAGACTTTGCCAGACATCCCAGAGCTATCGAACAATGCTCTAAATATAAGGCGACCGAATTTCGACAGTTTCTCTTGTATACAGAGCCAGTTATACTGTATCGTGTACTGGAAAATACCGTATACCAGCATTTCTTATTTTTACATGCGGCCATAAGGATTTTAGTTTCAGAATCTCCTTCGATCCCACACTTGAATTTTGCAGAGTTAGCTTTGAAAAAATTTGTTCTTCGTAACGAAGAACTTTATGGCCCAACTTTTAATAGTTATAACGTCCATGGCCTTCTTCATTTAACCAACGATGTCAAACATCTTGGTAATTTAGATTCATGTTCTGCTTTTCCATATGAGAACAACATGTCCATTTTTAGAAAATATCTTAGAAAGCCAAGTCTTCCTCTCCAACAATATTCCAATAGGATGAGGGAGACACAACTTTATGGCACAAATATTCATTCTAATGTCGATTTTTCTATTCGCGTATCTAGACCGCTTAGTAACGAGCCCAATTGTTCTCAATACCATAAGATAGATTTCAATGGCATATCTCTGGGCATAAGTGTACGCGATAATTGTTGCATCTCAGTCGACGGCTCGATCTGCCTAATTTTCAATATTAGCATAGACTCTAATAACTCCCATCGTTTAGGTATTAAAAAATTTCTAGAGGTCGATGATTTTTATGATATCGCCTTAAAGTCTTCGGCTCTTGGCGTATATAAATGCGCCACATTGAGCCAGGACATTTCATATATCTCCCCCGATCAGGTTCGCGCCAAATGTTTTAGAATGCCTCTTCAAGGTAATATGCCCACTGGCAACAACGACGACCCCATCCCCTTAGCAACCCGTAGCTATGTCGTTGTCGTTATTACACACAGCGAGAAGCCGTAGTGTTCAAATTCTTTCATCTTCATTATCATTAAAAGTATCTCGCTGCAGTCCCTCTCCTTTGTGTAAGCCTCTCGCGTCAGGCGGTCACCATGGTGGTTTTAGTGTGTGCAAGCCCCACATAATCTCACTCCTCTCGCGGCGGGTGAGGTATCCGTTAGGGATTTCCACCATGTAAAAAAAAAAAAAAAAAATCTTTTCCCCTTTCTAGTTTCGTCTCTTGTTTTTGGCAAGTTACGACTATTTTCTGGTGAGTGACGTGCTATAATATTTACATTTTCTTCTTTTGTATTGCTCTTAACAAGTAAAGCCATATTTACATGTATCCTTGTTAATCTATGGTGATGGGTAATTTTTTCACGTTTTCTACTGTTAAAGCCTTTGTCGCGTTACACTCGAATTATTGAATAGTACGTTAAATAGGTTCGTCTTGAGGTTTCGTACAATTAAGATACATAAAAATATAATATGGAAAAGGTGAGAATAGTTGGTGCATAAAATATTGCATGTAAAATGGAAAACATATCTAACACGCCTTTGCTAAGTATCGTAATATGTACTTTTTTTACTTACAGGCTGGCATGGAGAAACGAGAGAAACGTGTGGTCGTGAAACCCACACGATACCAAACGACGTCTTCAGAGGAGGATATTCCGAAACGGCGAAGGACGTCGACCGCGCAGAGACCAGCAATTGAGCAGGACATCCAGGATCTGGCGACAGTCCTGCAGGAATACGATCCAACAACGTCGAAGGGTGTTCCTACTCTTAATCAAAATGTTATGTTTCAGGATACGGATGCGGCCAATGTTCCTGCCCTCGAAGGATACACAGATCCAGGGACATCGTCTGCACGCGCCACTGTGATCCACGGTGAGCCGTTGCAGCATAATACAGCGCCGACACAACACAATGGGTAAATTTACATTTTGCTTTATTTTTGCTATAAAAATATTACTGTAAGGATATTTTCTTATAAATGTTAATGTTCGCAGGAGCATGGAAGATCTCACGGGACGCGATCGGAGGATCGAGGCAGAGCTAACGTAAGTATCGCATGTAACGTGTTTATTAATACGTTACGTCTCTATCCGTTCTGTTTGCAGAAGAATGAATACTCTCTTGATGAGTATACAGAAATCTGTCCAGACCACCCATAACACTGGTCGACTGACGAAGCCAGCAGTCCTCCCCTTGTCCTCAGTGCAGGAGGTCGAATGCTTTGAGGACATCGATGACGACACCTATTACAAAGTCGTAAGTGAAAACGAAATTATTCTTTTATTTACTATTATATATAATATATACTTACATCAATCTTTACTCGCTTTGTTTAGGTAAAGTATTTCGAATACGTGGGCGGATTCGATTTCAAGGGAGCGGTCAAGTCCTGCTTCAAGGAAGCATTGTCAGACGACTTAACGTCGTCATTCACTTGGTTTGGCCGCGAAGGACTTAAATCTTTCTACGACACCCGTATCGCGATGGCGATTTTTGGTACGAAGCAATAAGCACTTTTCATCCTTTTACGTAGAATTATTGTTACTATTACTGTATGTTCCATTGATCCTAACGTACTTTGCATACATTTCTTTTTCAGACGGTGTCTGTAGTAACCGCAAGTTATACAGGCCCACTCGATCCGACTTCCAATTGCGGATGCAAGCGGAACTGAAGGCGGCAAAGGAGAGGGTACGCGGTAGGAAGCGTGGTCCAAGAACCAAGCCCTCGTCATCCCAGGAACATCGAATGCCCCGCAGTTTCTGGAACGAAGAGCAACAACACGAAGAAGAAACAGATGACCTATGAAGGTCCGTTTGCACGTGAAAGTAAAAGTCATGACATTTAGTGTCATGACCGTAAAAGTCGTGATTTACTGTCACGTGACAACAAAAATTAACTGCAGTTATTTTTCAGAAATATGCCTATTAAAAGGAGAGGTGTGTCTCCTTTTACTGCGGCGAAGACAACAAACGGTACTTTTCAGTGCTTATTTTGCTGACTTCAATGGGAACTACCTCTCGACGTTCTCAATGAACATCAATCGGCACTTTTCAGCGCCACTACTTTAAAACGTACCAACCAAACAGCACTTTTCAGTGCTCATTTTACTTCAGTATAACTGAAAGTAAAATACACCTCTCGACGTTCATCCTTTTAATTTTAGACTAATATTGTACTTATTTTCAGAACTAACACAAGTGGGAATATGGTGATTCTGCAAAAAAAATAGTCGAAAATATAAGATTAAAGTTTTTGATATCGCCCTGCGTTATCGAGAAAATTGACTTATTTTTTAATGTAGAATCACCACTGCTTACGGTGTAAATATTGAAAGTTTCTCTTTTCTTTTATAGGTGCCACTTATATAATTTTCTCATTTTAATCACTCACGTGCATCAAATGTACATATTAATAAAAACAAACCATACCTTTAAAAACATAGAACAATTGTTATTATTTAATAAACTACAGAATCTGCTCGCAGGTTATGTGAGCGAAATCCACTGCTCCATTTCACTGATTCCTATCAATTGCTATCAATTCTCCACGCGTCCTAGAAAGGTAGGGATACACCTACAGCAGTAATGTGCATTTGTGTGGGTGCGTAGGTCCATGTGACGTCACGCGTGGGGAATTGTTTGATAATTGTGGCCTTCAGATGGCGCTGTTGGATGTGTCAGGCGGGCAGCAGGATCTGCCGTCGATCTGCCGTCCATCTGCCGGCAGGCTTTGCCCGGCAGGGCCTGGCGGCAGATCCGTAGTCGAATGCGGACGTAGGTTGCGCCGCAGCTGCCGGCAGATCCTGCCGTCCGATCTGGTTATCAGGGTTCATTTTCATCATTTATTTCTGTATCTACGTCCGTTTTTAAATCAATACTTGCAGTCTTTCTTTTATAATAAAATTCATCTTCTTTAAAGATAACAGCCCTAGCATTTACTACCTTTTGTTTTTCAATATTCCATAAGCCAGGCGTGCACAGCTGAATGCTCGCCGGGCAAAAATTTTCGGACGCGTGCGGAAAGAGCATCGTAAAGCACTAGGCCACGCCTTTATGAGCGACAGTGCCGTGAGGGCCGTGGTGGGGAGTGTTCGTGAGTGAAGTGTGCCGCGGAACATCAGCAACACACATTTCAGTTTACACGCATACTACGACAGCTATTGGCCACAGGGTGGGGGAACTGCTCACGGCGTCGCTCTTCGCTTTGCTCACGAGCAATCGAGAGCGCTCTTGCCCGCCACAGCCTTGCTGTGCAGGCCTGCCATAAGCGATACCCTGTTGTACTATAACCTATCATTATACATTTTTCAGATTTATTATCAAATTTGCTCCTTAATTCTTTAGGAACGTGTGCAAAAACTGTTGAACCAAACACTCTTAAATTACCTATATTCGGTTTACTACCATACCATTTAAATGCCGGAATTTCATCATTCAAATTCCCTGCGCTAGGACTACGATTCATAGTGTATGCAGCAACTCTCACTGCTTCTCCCCAAAAACTCTTTGGCATGTTTGCTTCATGAATCATCGCTCTAGCTCTCTCTACTAGGCTTCTGTTAAATCTTTCAGCCTTGCCGTTTTGTTTCGGTGTATAAGTAATCGTGTAGTCTATAAACGTCCCATTTTCTTTACAAAAATCCCTAAATTCGCGAGAAATATATTCCCTACCATTATCACATCTCAGCTTTGCAATTTTTAAATTAAACTTTGCTTGAACCATCTTCGCATATGCTCTAAAACAATCTAAGGCATCACTCTTATTCTTAATCACATATACTTGAATAAAGTTTGAAAAATCATCTACAAAAGTTATAAAATATTTTTCCTCACTATGCGTTAACGGAGTTATCGGACCCGCTATATCTGTATGAATAATTTCTAACAACCTTTTCGCTTTGGTTCTAGTTTCAAATTTGGATCTAGTCATTTTACCATTT
Source organism: Andrena bucephala (assembly GCA_947577245.1). Lineage (NCBI taxonomy): Eukaryota > Metazoa > Arthropoda > Insecta > Hymenoptera > Andrenidae > Andrena > Andrena bucephala. The sequence continues at coordinate 27,100,373 of OX387716.1, read as the reverse complement.
ATACATGATTCACATAATTCTACTTTGCTTATCTTCAACTTTCCAATACCATCTACCATTTCTCTTTTAATTACTTTTTCCAAATTTGACTGGCAAATATGGCCATATCTGTTGTGCCATAATTTAATTTCCTGGTCTTCTGACTCTATAGTTAAACTCTCCGCATATCTTACTTTAAACGCTATTTCATACAAGTTTTTTCTATATCCTATACCTAACACACCTTCATTGTTATATAATTTAACCTGCCCATTATTAAAAACGACTTTAACACCTGCCATTTCTAATCTCTTAACGGATAATAAGTTTCTTCTCAACGTTGGAACGTAAAGTACATTTTTAATAGTACCTTCAACATTCTCGCCATACACATCACTTATAACTTTAATATTGCCAACACCCAATGCACTCATATAATCATTGCTCTTAGCTACTGCTATATTAATCGGCTTGTTTAACATTACCAATTTAAAAAAAAGATTCTCGTCGTTCACCAAGTGATCCGTACACCCAGAATCAATACAAAAAATTAAATTGTCGTCACTCACATTTTCTGAATGTTTAATGAAGTCCGTGTTGAAACATATACCTCCGTTTTCATCTGTATCATCTTCTCTATTTACATAGTTGCCTCGATGACCTCTATTACTAGTACTTTGGCCTCTATTGAAGTTCCTCCAGCCATTGAAACCGCTGCTATGACCTCGATCGCTTCCTCTTCCATATCTGCTTCTACCTCTGTTATATCTGCCATATTGGTTTCCTCGTGCAGCCTGATACTGACTTGATTTGTTCTCTTTTACCTGTGGACAATTTCTATGGAAATGCCCAACTTCTCCACATCCATAACATGCGCCTGGCTTGCATGAAAATGCAGCAGGCTTGACTTCGTTTCCTGCTACGTTCACTGCTCCTGTGGCCTTCCTTCTTTCGATCTCTGCCCTCAGTCTCGTCTTGACCACTTCCAATGTTAATGAATCGGACGGCATATTCTCCAAAATTGTTGTGACTGTCTCAAATGATTTTGGCATCGCTAATAGTAGATTGCATACCATATCCTGCTCTTGTATATCCACTCCAGTGACTTTCAGTTTCCTTATAACTTCATCAAATTCTGTTAGAAATGTTTCTAAATTATCTTGCTCTTGATGCTTCATCGTCATTAACTTTTTCCTTAATACTAATTGTCCTGGTATGCCCTTTTTCTCATACCTATCTTCTAGGCTCTTCCACATTTGGTACGCAGTTTCTTTGTCTCGTACCAGATCTATTTGTGAATCATCCAGGCATTGGACAATTAAGGACTTGCATAAATTATTATTTTTTCTAGCTTTTACTTTCTCTGTTTCCTTACCCACAGCCAAATTTTCCTCATCAAATTCCTCCTTTGTCCACCCAATTACATCCTTCTCTGTTAATAACATGGTCATTCTAAACTTCCACGTGTGATAGTTATTTGCGTTCAACAGTTCGACATTGAGGATATTTGTGCCGTTTAACTTTTTAGCCTCCATACTTAATTCTTATTTTTTATTTTTTTAATACTTATCTACTTTCTTATTTCTTTCTGTCACTGGGCCCATAACCTATTATAATATGATATACTTTATTGTATAGTATAAACGTGGATATACATGAATTAATACGTCTAACGCGTAAAGAAAGAAAAACGTGCTTGCCACGCCATGTCTCGTTTTACAGTACAGTACAGGAAGAATGCACGAGAGGAAGCTCACAAAGACGCATACCTACATCACGCCCTCTATACCGCACGCTACATCCGGTGAAAGCATTATTACAACAATACGCAAATTAGTATTGTTTCATTGACATGTTTCCTAACTTCACTACCCAACCTCTCTATCTTTCATTATTGCTAATCCTCCTTTATGTTCAGCGAGGCTCTGACGCTAGACGCAGCTCTCGTGCCGTATTCTTTCAAGACTTCTCAATAGAAAGAGCTTTGGCAACAGCGCGGCAGAGACAGAGAGAACAGAATACGTGGCAACTATGCGTCAAAAATTCGTCTACATAGAGTATCTGGAGATGTCACCTCTGTACAACTTCTTTCTATCGACCGCAGTAGTTTTATTAGGGTCCGTCTGTTTACAAGGGACGCTTCGATCGATTCGGATCAAAATAAAATTGGGACGGCAGCCTTAAACAAATTCGGAAGATCGTTATTTGGCAGGGATCACGACACAAATTTGGCGCAGTCGGTAGGACCTGTCAACGGTGAACGAATATTAAAACTTTATTTAAAGTATTCTTCGCCTGTGGAATTTTATCCTTTGTGACGGAAGATAATCGTGCCAACCCCGGAAGTCTACGGACCCAGATACTACTACAGCAGAGGAAGTCAACGATTGGCACGTCCAAGGACTCCTTCACGGGTAGAGGTTTGTGTGATACATTCTCGAATTTTGTTGCGTGGTAATTGTCTATAATACTCATTATCCTATCATTATGTCTTTCACAAACCCACCCGATCAATCTGCTACTCTCAATAATTCAACTCCCTTATGCCGGGTTTACACCAAGGCGAACACGAACAAAAACGTTTTTGCCTTTTCTCGCGAACATGATCGCGAACACGCTGTTTCTCATCGGTGTAAACGCGAAATAGCAGTGTTCGCTAACATTTGACCGTACTAATATCCGTGAAATCCTCCGGATGCCCAAATCCATGAAACTTGGGTCTTGGTATCCCTTGCCATTGTGGGACTGCTCGTAAACAGGCGACCCTCTAGGACCATCCGCTAGCAGGTACTCCACAGAAATAGTATGCGTGGCAAGCTTGAATTAAATGTTTATATTTTTGGTTTTAGCATAATGAGAATATTTCCAACGTATGGATGTAATTTTTCTAATAAAAATGAAACCAAACCCGACGCAATTCAGACAAATTTGAGTTCTGCTTATAATATATAATGGCTTTAAAATATCAATATTTTTTAATACTAGTCAATAACAGATTTGCTTGAAAAAGAAGATAAAATTTTTTATTGGAGGTGATTCGTGTTTAAGGGGGTAGACACGTCACGTGGTCTGGCCGATTTGGCCGGTCGGTATTACAGCAGGTTTTTTCTGCACAGAAATGGTAATACCGATAGATCGACGATTGCCCGGTAAACGCGAGAGGGAGCTGTTTGCTATTTCCGTATTCTATTCTGAATAAGGAAAGAAATTCTCAGCTGTTGCGTTGTACTTATAAAAATTTGAACGGAAAGTCGGCTGGTACTACAAACGTAGAAAATTCATTGTAAATTTTAATTACTTGAAATGTGCTTATGCTACAATATTCTACGTTAGCAGTAAGGAATTATAAGTGAAAAGGGAAAATAGATGAGGGGATGTCCCCAGAAAATGAAGTTTGTTAGGTTAGACATTTTTTTACTAGCAAAGCACCGAAACAGAACATGAAATACACTTATTACACGTTCTATGCAGAAAGCAGTTATGAACAAACATTATATATAAAATTGTACGGAATCGATTGACGTCACTTTTGCAAAGATCTGATTAGAAATTGCAGAACTTCAGATTCGTCACTGCTTAGCGTGCAACATTGTATAGTCCCGCTGGTTTCGAGCGTCGAAGCCCACGAAATTCAGCGAGACACATGATTGTTGGCGAGTATCGCGTGTGACGACTCTAGCTAGAAAATCACGCCGTATGAATGCTAAGAAACGATAGTGTGAAGTGGCGTGCGTTTCAATTGCACATTGACAATATCGTAGATTCTAGGGCCTAGAATATTAGCTACGTATTACGATGTTCTTCACCAGAGCACTACATTAATGAATTAAAAAATAAATGAATAGGTCAATTAGTTAAAATTAATGAACTGTGCATGATTTTAATGACGCCTAATTTAATTGCACTTACAAACTGAATTACTAATTGTAATTAAAAGAATTTTTTGACGTGCAACACGAAGCTGCGCACGCAAATGGTTGGGCTCGGATTATCGGGAAAGACCTACCCATCCCACCGTTTTGCTTTCTCGCTGCGAGCGAGGACCTTCGGGCCCCAGTAGACCACCCGTTGACAGTCGAGAGCAATAAAACCGACGGGCCAGATAAAATGTTCATGTTTGATAAGTGTTGAGGAAAGTATTACCAATGGAGTTTTTAGGGTTTCTCGATGAAAATGATGTCAGATATGGAGGAGTTCGGTCCATTTTTAGTGAACGTAGTGTGTGTCCTAATCATGTATTCATAAAAAAAAATAGACCGAATTGCTTTGCGTCTCGACTCATGTTCGTGGACATAAACTCACCAATCCATCGGTGGTAACACTCTTATCAAGGTGTAATGAGAAATATGAACATTTTCATATTCAGTACTGGATGACTCAAGTCGCCGTCGACCGAGGGTCTCTACTCTCTCGCTGGTGCGCTATTTCACTTGCGCTCGATTTACGTCGTTCAATCTCCTTGTCAAGCGGTTCAGACGAGGGCCCTGATAAATGTGAATTTATTTGGGAAACCAAAGTCGCGTCATTCGTGACACCTACTCGCGAACAGATATATGTATGTGCAAGAAAAAGCAATTCAATTTCCCGATGACTTGAAGCAACATTTCAATAGGTAAATGCATGAAAAGGTGGGATCAGGAATTCCCAACCAAGTGATGCATATGAAAGAACTGGCGATATTCAACAATAGTTTGTCGTCTAAATTTTACAATTAAAGTATTTGTTTGACATGAATATAAAGTTTGTCAGCAAAGTCATTCTCGAATGAGTTCTATATAAGGCTGACTTTCCTTCGCCATGAAAAGTCCCCTCTTATCCTGCACGCTGGCAAGAAATCGACGCTCGAAACCAGCTGGGCCATACAATGCTGCGCGCTAAGCAGTGACAAATCTGCAGTTCTGCAATTCTAATCATATCTTTGCGAAAGTGACGTCAGTCGATTCCTCATGTTTTCTCGATCAAATTGGCCCCAAAAATGATATAATTCGGACCAAAATTAAGGAAATTACGTGAAAAATTGTTTGCAGAATTGAAAGCCCGTTTTCTTAAAAATAGTCCGATTTAAATTATTTTCGGTCAATTTAATCGGGAGAATGCCAGGAATGCATTTGTGGCACTTTCATATTGATACGATGAAAAATAAACAAATTCTGTTTCTTTATAATCGATGACACATCGCCGAGCACGGCGATCTCGCGCGGCTCGGGACACAAAGGTTCTCGTCGGTTATTCGAACTTCTAAGATCGTATTCAGATTTATTGGCCGGTGAGTTTCGTAACTAGGGGTGTGCGGTTACCCGATTTTTCGGGCTCGGGACGGGCCGGTAACTTTCGGGCGGGATCAGGCGGGGTCCCGATACTTTCATATTGCTCGAGATCCCGACAGTTTCGGGACCCCGAGACTCGATTCGGGCTACAAGCATAGCCGCCATGAGCGGACAATTTGATTTCAGGTCGGCTCGGCAAAACTCGGACGCGATCGGACGATATCGTTACCAGTAATAGATTAAAATTATTACCTGAGAACATAGAAAAATTATGTTTCTTACACGTTAATTTGAAATAATAAAATATTCCCCTCCTGTATATTGTTGTTATTATGAAACATCCAGGAAATATTCCTTTTTGTATGCTTATAGTTCGTACGTTTTCTATTTTAAATCTGAACCTATACGGAAAAAGATAATACCCTATATATCTAGAGACGCGGTAGTGTCTCGACGCCAAGTACAAGAAAGACACCCTGTATACATGAAAGACACCCTGTATACATGAAAGACACCCTGTATACATGAAAGACACCCTGTATAAAACAGACTGTATAAATGTCGATCGACTGCCCCTGCCGTTTATCCATGTTCCGAGACCCTGCATATATATGTCGACTGTCGCTACCGCTATCCTTTACTCGTCGCCAGGCTATTCTGAAACTTATTTCAATAATACCTCATCACCCCTGCAATATTTTTTAAATTTAAAGGCATTTTTCTTATGTAAACCGCATATAAGCTTTCGAATAAGACCAATTCCGAAATAATTGGTCCACGCATGCTAGAGATATCGTAATATCGTCTCATGAAATTGTCAGAAATGGTAAGAGAAAATTTTTCTTCTTCAGTCGAAAATTTGTCGTCGTCGACATACTACGTATACACATTGTCGTTCGTCGACTCTCGGGATCATTCCGCAGAGTATATATCCTTATATATACCCTTATACTCTTATATACCTACCCTTATACCCTTACACCCTTATATACCGTTATACCCTTATACCCTTATATTCATATATATTCCCTTACACCCTTATACACTTATATATACACCCTTCTATACCTTTATAACTTTACACCCTTATATACCCTTATACTCTTATATACCCTTATATCCTTACATCCTTATGCCCTTACACCCTTATATACCCGTATACCCTTATACCCTTATACCCTTATACCTTTATATACCCTTATATACCGTTACACCTTTTACCATTTACCCTTATACCCTTTACCCTTACACCCTTTACCCTTATACCCTTTACCCTTGCACCCTTTACCCTTACACCCTTTACCCTTACACCCTTTACCCTTACACCCTTTACCCTTACACCCTTTACCCTTACACCCTTTACCCTTACACCCTTTACCCTTACACCCTTTACCCTTACACCCTTTACCCTTACACCCTTTACCCTTACACCCTTTACCCTTACACCCTATACCCTTGCACCCTTTACCTTTTCACCCTTTACCCTTGCACCCTTTACCCTTGCACCCTTTGCCCTTTCACCCTTTACCCTTGCACCCTTTACCCTTATATATCCTTATATACCGTTATACCTTTTATACCTTTAATCCTTTACCCTTATACCCTTATATATTTTCATATTTCACTGTTGAGCATCGGAAAATATTATTCGAGAAATTCGATTTTGAAAAAATTCAAATTTTCAACTTAGAACATCTTTTGAGTTCAAACAGTAATAGTTATTCGGTTGCTTGTTACGTCAAATTATTCTATGAACTCTCGCGATTACAACGATATAAGTTATTATTGCATTATTAGCCGCAACCCCAGACGCAACTTTTTCTCCTAGGCTGTTTCGAGTTTCGAAAATTTGATTTTTTGGCCCACCCTACTACCCATACCGACAAATCAAAAGCATATATATATGTTTAATATTTAATATATATTTATATTTTATTTATAAATTACATTTATAATATATATAATATATTATTTATAAATTACATTTATAATATACAGGGTGTCCGCGGGAAGAATGGACAGCCGGTTTTCTCCTAAACTATTGGAGATGAAAATATAAAAAAAATAGGGAATTGCATGGTTCGAGGGGGCCAATTTATTAGCGTGAACGAATTTTGTTTTCGATTATTATTTTAAAAGATACGATGGTCAAGTTCGGTTTTTCAAATGGAACTATTTTTTCTGAAGACCTGAGTTGATAGTGCGCTCCAAGACAAATTCAATAAGCTTTAATGTATACACTTTATTTTCACTGGTTTTTAAGATATTGCGCTTGCAAATTTACTGATTTTCACTGGAAGAAAACTGTCTGATATAGCACGGACCGGGGACGGTCTTACTGGCTCCACGGGTGGCACTGCCTTTTGAAATAGATACCTACCTGCCAAAGGTCTACGCCAGGCCCAAAGGCTGGACAATTTTTTTCCGTCAGAAATGCTACTTAGGTAGGTACATCTGCGGTATCGAGAAGCGCACAGTTACTTTTATTTCGCACTTGCTTCTACGCTCGGATGGCCGGTTCTTTTGGGAGGGATGCAAGTTCGATTGGTTAGGTTAGGAGGAGTGAAAGTTGCTAGACTAAATTTCAATCATAGGGAGCAGATTGTATCAGAACCATTCGGATTTGCATTCCTCACAAACGGCTGCTCTCCTGAAGAGGCCCTCTTCACAGCAATGCCCACCTTCTCTTGCACGGAATACGTTAACGCTTGCTTTTGTTCTGATATTGAAGCTCGTGTTTATACTCGAGAGGACCACGCATCGACAGCGGGCTACCCCTTTTCTTCCTGTGTCTCTCCACGAGCCGTGTTGACGGTGGATTGTAGGAGCGTAGATATCTCGATGCCAGTTATTGAATTCAGGAGACGATAGAAGCATTTTATTACAAAACACACATGTACTATAATTAAAGTAAATCGTATTCCTCTCGGGCAGGAGTACTGATAATGATCGAACTTGCGCCCCACTTCGCGCAGACCAATTACACGGAGGGTAGTCGGGTCACACACTGCCCAAATGATACAGGGTAATTCTGGAGCAACGCCCGTCAAGGAGATGCGCTGGCACGCCGTGGCGAGGACAGACCTTCGCATTGCCTCACCCGATTTTTATGGTTTTTTTCCGGAAAAAGGTACGAATCCTGGGCCGAACGTAGCGAATTGAAGTCGGCCCTCCGCAGTCGAGGGTGAATTATCCATTACAGCGTATTAAGAAACCCTTTTCTTCATCATATCGAAAGGGAAGTGACGCCAATGGATTCCTTATGTTTTTCTGACGAAAATCATACCAAATGTCATGCAAATCGGACTACTTTGACACAAGCTATTTGTATTCCCTATGTAAAAGTTGTCCGATTTACACGACATTTGCCATGATTTTCATCGGAAATCCCCAAGGAATCCATCCGCGACACTTCCATATCCATACGATAAAGAATAAAGAATTATTTTATTTCCTAACCAGATTTGAAATTTCAACGCCTGTTTATACTTGAGAGATAAGGATTTATACTCAAAAGATAAGGAATCTGTCTTTAATTTGAAAGGAGGACGATGCAGGCGGAACCACGCGCACTCAACGGTGTACCCCTTTTCTTACTGTGTCTCTCCACGAGGCGTATTGACGGTGGATAATACTTTCCAATTCCTATATTTGTGGCATCTTTCTCGCGTGCGTCGGGACAAAAGCGAACTCAGAGCCAGACGAAAATTCATTCGCTCTTTACGATCGATAATTTATTATTTCTCCAAGAACGTTTCGACAATATCTGTTTGCCAAATTTGTAAAGGCCAATAAAAAACGTGGTGACATTGTCCAGTCTGAGTTAATCCTTATATTGCTCTGTCGGTGGGTAGTGCGTACGATGACTTCGGACCCGTACTATGTACCGTTGCCTACCGCCGACGCGCGGAAAATCCGCTCATAAACCGCGACTCTGGCAAGACACCGCGGCCGATCAGTCCGGTTAGTTTTTGGTAACCAGATGTGGCATCCTCCACCTCTATTTCATCAGGGTAATTCTGGAGGTACGCCCGTCACCCCGTGGCAAGGACAACACCCCGCAGTGCTCATCGAATTTTATGGCTTTCGACCCTCGAAGGGTTTGGAATACCATTAAGAAGTGAGAAATGTTCAGGATTTCAAATGTTTGCTTCTTTTCTTCATCGTATCGAAGGGGAAGTGGCGCCAATGGATTCCTGGCGTTCCGTCGATTAAAATCATACCAAATTTCATGTAAATCGGACTATTTTTAACCAAGTCAAGTCAGCTTGAAATGATATAAATCGATATTCCATGGAATTTCCATCATTATGGTCCTAATTACGTCGTTCTAAGTGTCAGCTTCATCGGCGAAACATAAGGAATCGATAGGTGTCGTTTTTGCAAACATCTGATGAGAAATGCGCAAGTCGAAGGTTTCTCACTTCTTATTAGGCATTCGAACCCCTTCGCGGGTGGAAAGCCATAAAATTCGGTCAACCACTGCGAGGGGTTGTCCTCGCCACGGGGTACCAGGCTGCCGCATCTCCTTGACGGGCGTTGCTCCCTAATTACCCTGTATCTGGTTATGAAATAAAATAATTCTTTATTCTTTATCGTATGGATATGGAAGTGTCGCGGATGGATTCCTTGGGGATTTCCGATGAAAATCATGGCAAATGTCGTGTAAATCGGACAACTTTTACATAGGGAATACAAATAGCTTGTGTCAAAGTAGTCCGATTTGCATGACATTTGGTATGATTTCCGTCAGAAAAACATAAGGAATCCATTGGCGTCACTTCCCTTTCGATACGATGAAGAAAAGGGTTTCTTAATACGCTGTAATGGATAATTCACCCTCGACTGCGGAGGGCCGACTTTAATTCGCTACGTTCGGCCCAGGATTCGTACCTTTTTCCGGAAAAAAAAACCATAAAAATCGGGTGAGGCAATGCGAAGGTCTGTCCTCGCCACGGAGTGCCAGCGCATCTCCTTGACGGGCGTTGCTCCAGAATTACCCTGTATCATTTGGGCAGTGTGTGACCCGACTACCCTCCGTGTAATTAGTCTGCGCGAAGTGGGGCGCAAGTTCGATCATTATCAGTACTCCTGCCCGAGAGGAATACGATTTACTTTAATTATAGTACATGTGTGTTTTGTAATAAAATGCTTCTATCGTCTCCTGAATTCAATAACTGGCATCGAGATATCTTCGCTCCTACAATCCACCGTCAACACGGCTCGTGGAGAGACACAGGAAGAAAAGGGGTAGCCCGCTGTCGATGCGTGGTCCTCTCGAGTATAAACACGAACTTCAATATCAGAACAAAAGCAAGCGTTAACGTATTCCGTGCGAGAGAAGGTGGGCATTGCTGTGAAGAGGGCCTCTTCAGGAGAGCAGCCGTTTGTGAGGAATGCAAATCCGAATGGTTCTGATTCAATCTGCTCCCTATGATTGAAATTTAGTCTAGCAACTTTCACTCCTCCTAACCTAACCAATCGAACTTGCATCCCTCCCAAAAGAACCGGCCATCCGAGCGTAGAAGCAAGTGCGAAATAAAAGTAACGGTGCGCTTCTCGATACCGCAGATGTACCTACCTAAGTAGCATTTCTGACGGAAAAAAATTGTCCAGCCTTTGGGCCTGGCGTAGACCTTCGGCAGGTAGGTATCTATTTCAAAAGGCAGTGCCACCCGTGGAGCCAGTAAGACCGTCCCCGGTCCGTGCTATACCAGACAGTTTTCTTCCAGTGAAAATCAGTAAATTTGCAAGCGCAATATCTTAAAAACCAGAGATAATAAAGTGTATACATTAAAGCTTATTGAATATGTCTTGGAACGCACTATCAACTCAGGTCTTCAGAAAAAATAGTTCCATTTGAAAAACCGAACTTGACCATCGTATCTTTTAAAATAATAATCGAAAACAAAATTCCGTTCGAGCTAATAAATTGGCCCCCTCGAACCATGCAATTCCCTATTTTTTTTATATTTTTATCTCCAATTGTTTAGGAGAAAACCGGCTGTCCAGTCTTCCCGCGGACACCCTGTATATAATATATTTTTTATAAATTACGGCCGCCATGACCGCGACCACGGCCCCGGCCACGGCACTGTGCCAGGACCAGCGCTTGGAGCGTGCTCGCTTGCGCGCGGAGGCTCCGAGCCTGCTCCCGCACCACCTGAAGGGCTGCCCAGTATTGCTGCTGGGCTCTATCCCTGCGGCCACTTCTTTTGTGGCGGGGGGTTGCATATCCTCCTGTAATTAGTAAAAATAAAAGAATTGGAGTCAATTTTATTTGATCTGTTATGTAAATTATTTGATCTGTTATCGACGTGCGTTACGAAAAGTAGCACGTTTCAATTTTCTTACGAAAAGTAGCACGTTTGCCTTCGTTCTCACGAAATTTATCACGTTTCGGTTTTCGCTGCGAAAACTAGCACATTTGAGCGGTTTGCCACGAAAAATAGCATGTTTCGTCTTTCGCTGCGAAAACTAGCACGTTTGAGCGTTTTGCCACGAAAACTATCACGTTTCGGTTTTCGCTACGAAAACTAGCACGTTTGAGCGGTTTGCCACGAAAAATAACATGTTTCGTCTTTCGCTGCGAAAAGTAGCACGTTAGAGCGGTTTGCCACGAAAAGTAGCATGTTCGCGTTTACCCCGCGTTCGCAATTCCCGCACCCTCCCTTACTTAAATTATGTAGATTAAAATTTTCATATGTGTTGTCTTTTGGAGATTAGATGGAATTATTATTTATTAAACAATATTTTCAACAGTTGAATTTTTTTAAACTGCCCACGCGCTGAAACGCGATAGTTTCTGCAGTCATATAATTCAAAACGAGCTATTCTTCGTGGCCAAACCGGATAATATGTTAGTTTTCGCCATAAATTCCCAAACGTGCTATTATTCGTGGCGAAACAGTATAACGTGCTAGTTTTCGTCGCAACAGTACGAAATGTGCTATTCTTCGTGGCGAGGCAGTCAAATGTGTTAGTCTTCGCGGCAGAAGACCAAACGTGCTAATATTCGTCAGAAACGATGGAACGTGCTTCTTTTCGTGGCAAACCAAAACGTGCTACTTTTCGTAAGAAAATTGAAACGTGCTACTTTTCGTAACGCACGTCGTTATGTAAATAATTAATTAATGCTCAAATCTGGTTAATTCTTATGAAATTCTATCTTAATTTTTAAACTTGTTTCAATAAAATTCTGCAATGGTTAATTTTCTACTAATTTTTTATCTAATTAAAGTATTAAGGATTAATACCATATGCCGTGGCCGGGCTCTCCGCAGGCTGCTGTGGACAGGCGGTTGTTGGTGGCGGCGGCGCGGTAGTGTCGGCTGCCACTGGCAGCAGAAAGGATGGGCCTCCTTGATATGGCCTAAAGTGAACAATTTTTACATTATTAAAAGATAAAATAAAAAGATATCTAATTTTAATTAAAAAAGTATTAAGAATTAATAATACCGTTTACTGTGGTCAAAGTATCCACAGCTGCCATAATTGTATCATCATCTTCAGAGTCCGGAAAAATAAATTTGATAAATGTATATATAAATTTTTTTATTAATAATTAATTAATTCTTGTGCAGGTTTATCATTAATAAAACTTACCAGGCAGTAGGGTGGCCTCCTGTATGTTCTACAAAAATTAATAAACAATTAATTAGTCAAAAAGATCAAGAGTTCATAAAAGCTGCGTATATACCACAATAAGATATTAGTCACGTTGAAGTATATTTTAAAATTAATTTATTACACCAACGATTAGAAATATCACACATATCTGAGTTAAACATAAACGAACATGTAAACTACAACATTATAAAAGTCTTGGATAGGCGCTTTGCCTACGTTAAGTATCAGTGGACGTAGACCGTAACTGTATAAATAACAAGTAATACAACACGAACATATTGGATACTGTCGTGAACCCGGGGAGGAACAAATTCAACACTTCCTAATAACAATTACTCGTGTTTATTAATCAGCGAATTTGGAGGCGACTTGCCTGTACAAGGTATCAGAGCTTTCTGCCCTCGTCCGCGAGGTTCGAAAAGAAGGTCGACAAGCTAAAGAATGTCATTGGTGGTTGCTGTTGCGAGGGTGAGGAAATAAGAACTGGGATTGGTTATTGGCGAGGGTGGAAGTGGCATTACTGGAGAAAGTTACTTTCGACGGTTGAAGTGATTTCCGTGGGAAGAAGGGCCTTGAGGCCTACGGTCTAATCCGCTTGTTTGCGGCTAAGGCACGTACGCTTGGAAAAGTCTAAGGGTCCAAGTGGGTGACGATGACCCGACATGGTATAAGGGAAAGTCGCGCGGAAATAAGCTAACGGTCGAAATAAATGACAATGTCTAGATATACTGGTTGCGAAGGCTTGGGGTATCTAACACCTCCCCCTTAAGATTAATTTACGGTTCTTTAAAAGTAAATTAATTAGATTCTATGTTATATAGATCGTACAATTTTGAAGTGATATAAGTCGCAGTGTTGTTCAGAATGGTTAAAATCGCTTCTTAAGACTATGTGATTCAAATTACGAGGGAATAGGCTGAAACGAGACTTAATAATCACTAATTCGTATATAAAATAGATAAGAACGCAGTTATAAACGCAAAAGTATTTACTTATATCTAAACAAGAATGAATGTCATTGAATATCATTAACTAAAGAAATTAAAGATAATAATTAATATTGCATACACTAATTTTTATGTTTATGACTATTTTATAAACTATAGATCACGGTAAAAAATACTAAAAACGATAAGAACTTATATTGTATTATAAAGTAGAAGTTCACATTGCTTTTAACTAAAGAAGAATATAAAAATATGTGTATTCTACGTTTTTTTATTTTTTTTATATAGATATAATTTAAATCATTACGAAATTAATCCATGTTTACGGAAGGGGCACGGGCTGTTGATCTTCTCAACCCATGTATTTACAATGGGTCTGGTTGGAAAATCATCTTCATTGCGGTTGTTGGTGTTGTGCATCAATTGTGGATCGAACGCTCTTCCTTCCGATCCCCACCTGTTGTCCTCTTCCAAGGCTTGTGCCAGTTGAGTCCTCGCCACAGGTCCAGCGTTGACGTGGGTGTTAATGGCGTGAAGTTGGCAGGTACTGCCTATTGACCTCGGTCCTTTGGGGAGGCACAGGTACCTAATTATTGGGCGTAGTATACCGCACCAGCGTAAGAAGTTGACAATAAGTATTATCCCGGCAGTGGATATTATTACGCTTAGCATAACCATATACCATGGGCTGTACTGAGCTATAATTGGTTTATTTAGCTGTTCCTGTAGTAAAATATCAAGTTGTTTGTGTTTATAATTGACATATTTAAAATCCTCGGCTCCGATGTTGGTGCCTTTGATTGATGCTAATTGTATAGGAGTAATCGTGAAATTTCCATGGTGCTTGGGACAACAATTGTCTTCAGCATTTTTGTACATCATTAAATTGTGGCTACGATTTGTAGTAACTCCCTGTGATGATTGTAGGATGGTTGTCTCTGTATAACCCTTGCACTGAGGCTTGAGTCGAATAATCCCAGCAGACTTTAACTCAACATCCTCGATATGTGTCGAGGAGCAAGTGAGCGTCAGTTGTAATGGTTGCGCCGTGATGAAGATCCATTCGTGGTTTTGAATGTAATACCATATCTCGAAATCAGCTTGAACCATGTGAATCCGACACGATGAAAGTACCCTGCTTGATGTGATTAGCGTTGTCTCACACGTTGGTCGCTCAGCTGTCCGAGTTACGTATTTGATACGGCAGATGTGTTCACTGGTATCGGCCGTTGGACACACTTCGAGATTTTCGAGCAGTACATAATATACCTTATTTGTACTCAACAGGATATAAGGAAAACTAGGTTGAACATAAGAATAGGTATTTGGAGAGTTATAAGGAATGGGGAATGGTAACATTTCGTAAAGCTCATACTGCATATCTTCGACTAATGGAATTTTTATAACGAATATTAATGTATTGTTGATATAAGCAACGTTTAACTTGTATAATTTGTCGTATTTATATATGTTAGAAAATGTCAACGAGATAGGCCACCTTAATCCGTTCTGGAGAACAACATTACTCAATTCATGAAACAGATTTCGAGGAGATACTATCTGTGGATGTAATATATTTTGTTTTGCTAAAGTAATGGAAGAAATAACTAAATTGTAATATTCTTCCAGTTCCGATGATATTTGTGATAAGAAAAATAATTGTTCCAAAATAAGATGTCGTGTAAAAATATCATTTAAATAATTGGCAGTTGAATTTGTGAAGTTATTAAGAATTTTTATGTTTTCATTAAACTGATCCTCATTGGCTCGGAGACTCCGAGTGAATGATTTGAAATTCTGGATCACATCGTCTATGATTGCCATCTGTTGCTTCATTAGTAACTTAACACTTCTGTTTTTAGAGATAATTGAATTCATAGCTTGTTCATAAAATTTAACATCTTCAGCGTCTGGAACGCCGAATAGCCAACGCAAAACATAAGATGCACCATTAAATAATGCTCTTTTCACTATTCTATTTCCCTTATTCAGTTTATTGCCGGATGCATACTTTATGGTCTCTATCTTTTCACCAATTACTGAGATTCGCGATTGTAAACTCTGGAGAGAGCTTTGACAAAAATATACGTTACTACCGTATACTGTTTGTTTGGGTGGAGTACACATATACATAGATCTTGTATAAAATCTGAGTAGCTGATCATATTTTTGATCCGCGTCTGTAAGATTGAGGTAAGTTAATAAAGTGTATTCGGAATTTGATAAGCTTGCACTGCCTAGATGATCATAATATAATCCTAAATGATTATCTAAATGTAAGATTTCATAATAGGGTTTTTTAATTTCACGGGTATGATTGGAATTAGGTAGAGTGGATGCTACTATCAGGAAGAATTGGATATGTGATATTTTATTCATCCTGGTTGCCTGAAACAGAAGGTTTCAGCAAGTTAGTATGATAAGTTATTAATTTCCTGTTATTTTGAATCTGAACTGTATTATTAGAATTAATTTTCGTTATCTTGTAGGGACCTTTATAATTAGGTGTAAGTTTCTTATTTAATCCCGGCGTATTTTGCTTATTTAAAATATAAACTAGATCGTCAACTTTATATGTATGTGAAACAATCTTATTATCATAATAATTTTTTGAATTAGATTTAGACTGGATTAAATTGTCTCTAGCTATCTTTTGCGTGTAATTTAGTTTTTGTTTCAAGTTAATTATATAGTCATCATATGAATAATTAAGTGTGGGTTCTCGCGTTATACTAGTAGGTAGGTATGCCTTGCTTCCAAATAGCGTTTCGTAAGGAGTAAACCCAGTTGATTTATGCACATGAGTATTATAAGCCATCATTGCAAAGATTATGAACTCATCCCAATCTGTTTGTTTTCCGCTAATATAATGTTTTAGGTAATCTTTCAAAGTCAAGTGCGATCTTTCCAGAGCACCGTTTGTCTGGGGATGATAAGGAGAGGATAATATATGTTTTGTATCGAATAGCTTAGTCAAATCCTTCATTAACCGCGATGTAAAATCGGTTCCCTGATCAGTGAGTATAGTTTTAGGGATTCCGAACAAGGTTATAAATTTGGATAGTTCTGTAGCAACGGTTTTTGCTTCGTGATTCTGAATAGGTGCGGCATATGAAAATTTAGTAAGGTCGTCCTGCATTGTCAATATAAAGCGGTTATCGTTTAAAGTCTGCGGCAAAGGTCCGACAATGTCGTCTGCGAGTCTTTCGAACGGTTTATTGGATGTGGACGTGATTTCCATTGGGGCTTTAGAAGGTCGAAAATTGGTCTTGTTAACCTGGCAAGACGGGCATTGCTTCACGTATTTCTTAATATCCTTTTTCATGGTATCCCACTTATAAAATTCTTTTATTCGTTTGTATGTCCTAAGGAAACCCGAATGACCTGCTAATTTTGAATCGTGGTTTTCTTGCAAAATTTTATTGACTTCTTCTCTTGACTTAGGAGTGATTCGTTCAGTGTCTAAAATAATAGGAATAACATCTGGTGTGTCCTTGAAGATGTAATATATAATTTCACCAAACATGTCTTTCTTTATATTTTTATTATTGATAGTAACGTCATGAACATAGAGGTTTCCAGAATAATTGTTTTCCTTTAAATATTTGTGCAATGTTTGTAATGAATAAAATACTTCTTTATATTCCAATTTATCAAAATGGAATGCTTTAGAAATGCAAACATATGTTATTTGTGAGTCCTTAACGAACTTGATAAATGAATTTAATTCGTCAGGCTCTTTGACTTTAGACATGTCATATTCGTTTCGTATTGATTCCGAGAACAAATTGTTATCATCTAAATCCTTAGAATAAAACAATACGTTCGGAAAATATTTGAATTTGTCGCATGGAATGGATTTGATCCTTGGAATATTAAGAGTTTTATAGTGAAATTGTATGAAGCTTTCGAAGGAAATCGAGATAACGCGTCCGCGTTCGAGTTTAGTTTTCCTTCTTTGTACACTATTTTATAAGTATGATCTTCTAACTTCAGTCGCCAACGTATTAACCGGCTACCTGGGTCCTTGCAATTGAATAACCAGGTTAACGGTTTATGGTCTGTTACGATCGTAAACCCTCTACCGTACAGGTAGGGCCTGAAATGCTTAACACTCCACACGATAGCGAGAAGTTCTTTCTCTGTTGTACTGTAGTTCTGCTCACTTTTATTTAATGTACGAGAAGCGTACGCGATCGGAAGATCTTTTCCGATCAGGCCCTGACTTAACACGGAACCTATAGCGTAATTAGAAGCGTCAGTGGTGAGGATAAATTCCTGACTAAAATCAGGATACTGAAGAATTGGTCGTGTAGTTAGTATCTGGCGGAATGCATCAAATGATTTTGCTTGTTCAGAAGTCCACTCAAAAGGCATATCCTTTTTTAATAGAAGAGTTAACGGTTTGGCCATTTTTGCGAAGTCCTTTATAAATCTTCGGTAATAACCGATGAGGCCTAAGAAAACTTTAATATCCTTTTGATTTCTAGGAGCAGGAAATTTAGCGATAGCATTGATTTTATCGGGATTTGGCTGTACGCCCTTATCGGATATAACATGACCTAAGTATGCAACCTCTTGTCGCATGAACTCGCATTTTTCTGGTTGCAGCTTTAAGTTATTATTTCTGAGACGTTCGAAAACTGCTTTTAATTTCGTAGAATGTTCCTCGATTGATGACGCGTAAACGACAATGTCGTCTAAATAAACAAAACATTGAAGACCTTGTAAACCCGTAAGAATAGAATTCATGAGCCTTTGGAAAGTCGCAGGAGCGTTCTTTAAACCAAATGGCATCCTTGAAAATTCATAATGACCTAGGGGCGTTGTAAAAGCCGTCTTTTGTTTATCGGAATCGCGCATCGGAATCTGGTGGAAACCTGAAGCCAGATCTAAAGTTGTAAAATATTTTGAATGACCTAACTGATCCAATATATCTTCGATATTGGGCAAAGGATATGCATCACCGACTGTTACATTATTTAATCGTCTAAAATCAATTACGATCCTCCACCTTTGTTCGCCAGATGCGTCTAATTTCTTTGGTACAATCCACAAGGGAGCAGACCACGGAGAGATTGAAGGTCGTATTATCCCTTGTTTAAGCATTTTATCAATTTGCTTTTTCACTTCATGTTTATGAGCTTCTGGATATCGATATGATTTCGTGTAAATAGGAGTCGGGTCGGTTACATGAATTTTATGTTCAATAGCATTTGTAGTAGTTAAAATATCATCCGAGAAATGGAAAATATCCTTGAATTCCGTACAAATATTCAAAACTGAGGTTTTCTCGTCTGAATTCAAATGCTCTAACCTTAAATTCTTCTTTACTAAATTTTCCCGATTTGATTGTGAGGAATTCGAATTATCTAATAAGAAAATTGCAGTTTCTGGAATTTGTTCCAAACGTACAGTGATTGGCTTTATTTGCTGATCCGTTACTCGCGTATTCAAAATTGTAGCATAGACTTTATTATCCTTATTTACTTTCGTTATTGCCCTTGATAAATAAACACCCTTAAGTAATTTTAATTCTGGAATAATACCCTCTTGAATTTCAGGGTTTTCCACTTCGATTTCGATCAGAGTTTCCGTCCGAGCTTTAAGACAAACAAAATTCACACTCGGATGTTTGGATTTTTCAGAATTTAACTTAATTGGAGCTGATACTGATTTAAGTGTTAATGTGTTAGATTGGTAGTCAATAGTTGCGGATTCTCGTTGCAAGAAATCTTTTCCTAATAAGCCGTCAAATGGGACGTTTATTGCTTGATTTAGGATATAAAATTTTACGTTAATAACACTACCACAAATTTGTATGGGAATTTGACAACTACCTTCAGTTCCTACAGGAATATTCGGACTAAGACCATGTAATATCAGTTTATCATTTGAATTAAAACACGTGAAATAAGCTAACGGTCGAAATAAATGACAATGTCTAGATATACTGGTTGCGAAGGCTTGGGGTATCTAACAATACATAGAAACTAGAGGTCGTGGCTTTTCACGTGTGTCTAAATACACGTGTAAACGGGACACGTGTAACGTGTATTAAGGAATTAAAAATCCGTGTTCTTAATACACGTGTACATGGATTATAAGTACACGGATGTATGGTCGCCAAATACCGCCTCGTAAAATACAACTAAATAGAAATACATACTTTGTTGTCACGTCGGCATGGCAACGTTCACGTTGCTCGTGAACAGAACTATATACACGGATATCCGTGAACAGAACTACACGGGTATCCGTGTATTAAAAATTACACGGATTCAAGTTCGGATACGTTTACTACACGTGTACACGTGTATGTAAATACACGTGAAATAAGGACCTCTAATAGAAGCATATTTTAACTCAGATGTGTTTCATATTTAAAATCGTTGGCGTTACAAGTTAATAGAATATGCTTCAACGTGTCTAATATCTTCTTGTTGCTTTATTTGCTATATAAATATGGCTTCCACTTATACTTAACATAGGCAAAGTGCTTACTCAAGGCTTTCAAAATGTTGTTGCTTACATGCACATTCATTAGTTTTATTCGTGACATTTATTCATCACTTTTATCGTGGGAATTTATTCGTTAGTTTTATTCGTGACAGAGAATAAATTCAGATTTCCCCCGAACTAGATGCTCCATGACAAAGGATCTTGTGACGAATGAATTTCACGAATCACGAATAATAAATGTCTCACGAATAAAACTAACGAATACAGATAACAGGACTAGAGTATATATATGAATAATAATAATAATCTGCTACGAGTATACACTTACTGACAAAAGTTAAGAAACAAAATAGTCGTTTAGGATTTACCGTATATTCTTCATCTTCTGAGATATATACATGGGAAATAAAATTAGCACAAAGAGATAATATTTCATACGTCAATATACAATAAATGTTTTTTTGAATATACGTGTCTAAAGACTACAATTAATTTTGGTCGCAGAAACGAAACACACGTCTTGTGACAAATGTTAAGAAACATGTGTACTTCTCGAAATAAGTCAAGTTCGCAATGTAAACAAACATGTTTGGAGACGGTCACTGACCGTCGGTCAGTCTCCTCCCTGATATCATCGAAAGTGGTTTGTATTATAACCTGGATTGAATATGGCAAAAAGGCAACATTTAACTGAAACCGTGAAAGAAAGACATTGCAAAAGTGTTTGGTGTGAATCGTTGCGTTATCACGAAGATTATAAAACGATTTCAAGAACACAGAACTATTAAAACGGCGCCACGAACCGGTAGACCGCGAAAAACAAGTAAATTTGTTGTTAAAAGTGATTATAAATTATGTTTCTTAACTTTTGTCACGTATGTTTCTTAACTTTTGTCACAAGGCGTGTGTTTCGTTTCTGCGACCAAAATTAATTGTAGTCTTTAGACACGTATATTCGAAAAAACATTTATTGTATATTGACGTATGAAATGTTATCTCTTTGTGCTAATTTTGGTTCTAATGTATGTATCTCAGAAGATGAAGAATATACAGTACATCCTAAACGATTATTTTGTTTCTTAACTTTTGTCAGTAAGTGTATATGAAAATAGTAATTCTATTACTTACATTGTCTTGCTTCGACATGATGATATTTACTGATCGTTTGAAGACAGGGATACGTTAGTTAGCTTCGCTGATGGAGGGGGAAACACCTACAGGAGGCTCCTGTAGGTATTTCCCCCTCCATAAGCCCGCCGATCCCTGTCTAAAGGCGCGCAGAAGAACCACAACAAGCTAAAGGTGGCCCAGATGCTAGTTAAACATTCGAAACATTCGACAATGCAAGAGCATTGTCAACCATACAATCATAACAGTAAGTATTTAGTGAATATCGATCTATCGATTGAAATTCTTCATTACGTTTCGCGTTAAGGGGGTAGACACGTCACGTGGTCTGGCCGATTCGGCAGGTCGGTATTACAGCAGGTTTTTTCTGCACTGAAATGGTATTACCCATAGATACGCGGCTGCCTGTGCACGCGAGAGGGAGCTGTTTGCTATTTCCATATGTTATTTTGAATGTGGAAAGAAATTCTCAGCTGTTGCGATGTACTTTAGAAAGTCTACTGGTACTGCAAACGTAGAAAATTCGTTGTACATTTACTTGAAATGTGCTTATGCTACAATATTCTACGTTGGCAGCAAGGAATTATAAGTGAAAAGGAAAAATAGATGAGGGCATGTCCCCAGAAAATGAAGTTTGTTAGGATAGACATTTTTTAATTAGCAAAACACTGAAACAGAACATGAAATACACATCCTATGCAGAAAGCAGTTATGAACAAACATATATAAAATTGTGTTTGATGATCAATCCAACGCGTGATTATTATGTGGTCCCTCCTCGAAGTGACAGAAAATATAACCTATGTATATGCTATAAGACAATAAATATTTAGCGGCTATTTCGTTGTATTACGCTACATATGTGAACTTTTCATCATCCTTCCGAAACATTATTATTACGCCGCAACAGTATCTTTAGGAAATCGGGTATAGCATATAGGTTATATTCTCTGTCACTTGGAGGACCGGATTTTCTGTCCTCGAAGTGAGAAGTGACAGAAAATATAACCTATATGCTAGACCCGATTTCCTAAAGATACTGTTGCGACGTAATACTAATGTTTCGGAAGGATGATAAAAAGTTCACAAATGTAGCGCAAAAGATAGCGTATACATAGGTTATATTTTCTGTCACTTCGAGGAGGGGACCATAGACATATATAGACGGCGGAGCGTAAGCTGAGGGGGGTGGCAAGGTTCGCGGTAAGGGGAGCGATACGAGTAAATCGGATAACGCTGTGGTTATGCATGCCGAATGCATCCGAAGCTATCCGACGTGCCTGTATCTGAACCTATGCCTTTACCCTTCCAAGCCTTCCTTCCCCACGCCGATAGTCCCATCTTCTGATCCGTCTATATATGTCTATGGAGGGGGCCACGTAATAATCACGCGCATCCAGCCTGCGCATTTTTTTTATGAAAAAGTTATTTAAATCGGACTATTTTTAACGAAACGGGCTTTCAATTCTGCAAACAAATTTTTCACGTAATTTCCTTAATTATGGTTTGAGTTGTATCATTTTTGGGGCCAATTTGATTGAGAAAGTATAAGGAATCGATTGACGCCACGATCGCAAAGATCTGATTAGAAATTGCAAAACTTCAGATTCATCAGTGCTTAGTGCGCAACATTGTATGGCCCCGCTGGTTTCAAGCGTCGAAGCCGACGAAACTCAGCGAGACACATGTGTAAAATAACATATTTGCAGTTTTATAATTGAAGATGTAGTGAACGTTACAGGACTGTCTTTATATATGGCTCTCACAAACAAAATCGCCTAACTTGTTAGACATGAAACCGGGCATACAAATGGTTGCGCATATCGCCGAAAGCATCAGAAAGAATATGTACAGTCTTCCAATGTTTCAATTGTTGAGAAGCCTTTGGGCTCAGTTTATCGGGAAAGACCTACCCACCCCACTGTTTTGCTTTCTCGTTGCGAGCGTGGACCTTCGGGTCCTAGTAGACCGCCCGTTGACAGCCGAGAACAATAAAACCGACGAGCTAGATAAAATACCCAGTACAGAAAAATAAAATGTTCGTGTTTTTGATAAGTATTGATGAAAGTATTACCGATGAATTTTTTAGGATTTCCCGATGAAAATTATATCAAACATGGAGCAATTCGATAAATTTTTATTGAACGTAGAGTGTGTTCTAATCATGTATTCATAAGAAAAAATAGACTGAATTGCTTCGTGTCTTGACTCACCAACAATCCATGAATGGTAACACTCTCATCAAGGTGTAATGAGAAATTTTGAACATTTCGTATTCAGTACTGGATGACTCAAGTCGCCGTCGACCGAGGGTGTACCGCTGGTGCGCTATTTCACTCGCACTCGGTTCACATCGTTCGGTCTCCTTGTCAAGCGGTTCGAGCGAGGGCCCTGTTAGGGGTGAATTTATTTGGGAAACAAAAGTCGCGTCATTCATGACACCTACTCGCGAACAGATATACATATGTACGAGAAGAAACAATGCAATTGCCCGATGACTTGAAGCAACATTTCAATAGGTAAATGCATGAAACTCTGGGATCAGGAATTCCGAACCCAGTGGGGCATATGTAAGAACTGGCGAAATTCAATAATAGTTCGTCGTCTAAATTTTACAAGTATTTATTTGACGTGAATATAAAGTTTGTTAGCAAAGTATTTCTCGATTTGAGTTCTGTAGAAGGCTGATTTTCCTTCGCCATGGAAAGTCCTCTCTTGTCCTTCTCGCTGGCAATCATGCGACTCGCTGAGTTTCGTGGGCTTCGGCGCTCGAAACCAGCGGGGCCATACAATGTTGCGCGCTAAGCAGTGACAAATCTGCAGTTCTGCATTTCTAATCAGATCTTTGCGAAAGTGACGTCAGTCGATTCCTCATGTTTGCTCGATCAAATTGGCCCCAAAAATGATATAATTCGGACCAAAATTAAGGAAATTACGTGAAAAATTTGTTTGTAGAAGTGAAAGCCCGTTTTGTTAAAAATAGTCCGATTTAAATTATTTTCTGCCAATATAACCGGGAGAATGCCAAGAATCCAATGGTGTCACTTTCATATTGATACGATGAAAAATAAAAAAATTCTGTTTCTTTATAATCGATGACACATCGCCGAGCACGGCGATTTCGCGCGGCTCGGGACACAAAGGTTCTCGTCGGTTATTCGAACTTCTAAGATCATATTCAGATGTATTGGCCGGTGAGTTTCGTAACTAGGGGTGTGCGGTTACCCGATTTTTCGGGCTCGGGACGGGCCGGCAACTTTCGGGCGGGATCGAGCGGGGTCCCGATACTTTCGTATTGCTCGAGATCCCGACAGTTTCGGGACCCCAAGACTCGATTCGGGCTACAAGCATAGCCGCCATGAGCGGACAATTTGATTTCAGGTCGGCTCGGCAAAACTCGGACGCGATCGGACGATATCGTTACCAGTAATAGATTAAAATTATTACCTGAGAACATAGAATAATTATGTTTCTTACACGTTAATTTGAAATAATAAAATATTCGCCTCCTGTATATTGTTGTTATTATGAAACATCCAGGAAATATTCCTTTTTGTATGCTTATAGTTCGTACGTTTTCTATTTTAAATCTGAACCTATCCAGAAAAAGATAATACCCTATATATTCCCTTTACATAAAGTACTAAGTATGAAGTATATTTTATTCAGATTTTAAAATATTGTCCATATAAAAATAGTCTTCTTCCCAAGTTCTGAACATGGTGTTTATTTAAGTACGTATATGGATGTATTCAGTATTCACAGACTATTTGGTAGCAATGAAAATACATATATATGTAAATAAATAATAAGATACAAATTATGATTCAACAGGAGACAGAAAGGTAAAAACTTATCACTCTGGTATCGATATAAATGATATACATAATTCTTTCCGTCTCGGTCCGCTCGTAATAGCTGGCTTTCGAGCCGATCGCGTCCGAGTTTTGCCAAGCCGACCTGAAATCAAATTGCCCGCTCATGGCGGTCATGCTTGTAGCCCGAATCGAGTCTCGGGATCCCGAAACCGTCGGGATCTCGAGCAATACGAAAGTATCGGGACCCCGCCCGATCCCGCCCGAAATTTTCCGACCCGTCCCGAGGGCCGAGAATCCGAGCCGCGGGACGATCCGCACACTCCTATTCGTAACGCGTATTCTCTCGTCATCGCAGAACACGAGTGAGCCAGAAGTGGTGGGGATAGCGCCAAGCTTCTGTCATGTATAGGCCAAACCGAGCTGCAGCGTAGAAATACACGCATCAGAATAGGTGTGCCTTAGGCCTTAGCTCCGAAAAAATTCAGGAGCTTTATTGGTCAGAACATTGATTCTTTCTCGATAGCTTCATCTCGTATTGGTCTACGCATTACTTCGTGACGCACACAACTACATATGTACTACGCTGACAATAAGAATAACAGCCACACGTCTACGTTCAGACGGGGCCGAGCAGCATTCCCGTTACCCCACCATACCCTTCGGTGGCTAGGGAACTCCAACTGACAAATCCACGATCGTCAGATGGTGATGGCTGATTTCTCCTCGATCGCTGTTCGCGAAAACGAATCGACCGGCCAATATATTTGAATACGTCCTTAGGATAAAGATATAATGAAAGATGAAAAATTATTCGAAGCCAAAGATGAAAGGCCTTCGAATAAACAAAGGAAACTAATAAATACCCGAAGCTAAATAGAATTTTAGATTTAGGGTACACACACCCTCCCCCAAACCTCGTGTCGATCGGCCACTGGGACCATTCGGAAGTATATTCTTTTAATTATATAATGCCCATCTCTGCATAGAAGCGTAAAGAATTACGAAAAAAATCAAGGAGTCAAGTGTTGACCGATTTGGAGACTTTTCCTTGTTATACAGTGTGTCCGCGGGAAAGCTAAACAGCCGGCTTCCTCCTAAACTATTGGAGATAAAAATATAAAAAAATAGGGAATTGCATGGTTCGAGGGGGCAAATTAATTAGCACGAACGAATTTTCTTATCGATTATTATTTTAAAAGATACGATGGTCAAGTTCGGTTTTTCAAATGGAACTATTTTTTTTGAACACCTGAGTTGATAGTGCGTTCCAAGACAAATTCAATAAGCTTTAATGTATACACTTTATTTTCACTGGTTTTTAAGATATTGCGCTTGCAAATTTACTGATTTTCACTGGAAGAAAACTGTCTGGTATAGCACGGACCGGGGACGGTCTTACTGGTTCCACGGGTGACACTGCCTTTTGAAATAGATACCTACCTGCCAAAGGTCTACGCCAGGCCCAAAGGCTGGACAATTTTTTTCCGTCAGAAATGCTACTTAGGTAGGTACATCTGCGGTATATTTATTTCGCACTTGCTTCTACGCTCGGATGGCCGGTTCTTTTGGGAGGGATGCAAGTTCGATTGGTTAGGTTAGGAGGAGTGAAAGTTGCTAGACTAAATTTCAATCATAGGGAGCAGATTGTATCAGAACCATTCGGATTTGCATTCCTCACAAACGGCTGCTCTCTAGAAGAGGCCCTCTTCACAGCAATGCCCACCTTCTCTCGCACGGAATACGTTAACGCCTGCTTTTCTTCTGATATTGAAGCTCGTGTTTATACTCGAGAGGACCACGCGTCGACAGCGGGCTACCCCTTTTCTTCCTGTGTCTCTCCACGAGCCGTGCTGACGGTGGATTGTAGGAGCGTAGATATCTGGATGCCAGTTATTGAATTCAGGAGACGTTAGAAACATTTTATTACAAAACACACATGTACTATAATTAAAGTAAATCGTATTCCTCTCGGGCAGGAGTACTGATAATGATCGAACTTGCGCCCCACTTCGCGCAGACCAATTACACGGAGAGTAGTCGGGTCACACACTGCCCAAATGATACAGGGTAATTCTGGAGCAACGCCCGTCAAGGAGATGCGGCGGCCTGGTACCCCGTGGCGAGGACAGTCCTTCGCTGTGCCTCACCCGATTTTTATGGCTTTTTCCGGAAAAAGGTACGAATCCTGGGCCGAACGTAGCGAATTGAGGTCGAGCCCCCGCAGTCGAGGGTGAATTATCCATTTGAGCGTATTAAGAAACCCCTTTCTTCATCATATCGAAAGGGAAGTGACGCCAATGGATTCCTTATGTTTTTCTGACGAAAATCATACCAAATGTCATGCAAATCGGACTACTTTGACACAAGCTATTTGTATTCCCTATGTAAAAGTTGTCCGATTTACACGACATTTGTAATGATTTTCATCGGAAAACCCCAAGGAATCCATCGGCGACACTTCCATATCCATACGATAAGGAATAACGAATTGTTTTATTTCATAAAAAGGTAGGTACAGGCCGATTCTGGTGCTGCGCCCGTCACCCCGTGGCGAGGACAACACCCCGCAGTGCCCATAGAATTTTATGGCTCTTTTCGGAAAAAGGTACGAATCCTGGGCCGAACGTAACGAATTGAAGTCGACCCTCCGCAGTCGAGGGTGAATTATCCATTTGAGCGTATTAAGAAACCCCTTTCTTCATCGTATCGAAAGGGAAGTGACGCCAATGGATTCCTTATGTTTTTCTGACGAAAATCATACCAAATGTCATGCAAATCGGACTACTTTGACACAAGCAATTTGTATTCCTTATGTAAGAGTTGTCCGATTTCCACGACACTTGGCATGATTTTCATCGGAAATCCCCAAGGAATCTATCTGCGACACTTCCATATCCATACGATAAAAAATAAAGAATTATTTTAT
The DNA here is from genome assembly GCA_947577245.1 of Andrena bucephala. Classification (NCBI taxonomy): domain Eukaryota; kingdom Metazoa; phylum Arthropoda; class Insecta; order Hymenoptera; family Andrenidae; genus Andrena; species Andrena bucephala. Next base: position 27,072,217 of record OX387716.1, on the reverse strand, counting down.
TTCCTAACCAGATACAGGGTAATTATGGAGCAACGCCCGTCAAGGAGATGCGGCGGCCTGGTACCCCGTGGCGAGGACAGTCCTTCGCTGTGCCTCACCCGATTTTTATGGCTTTTTCCGGAAAAAGGTACGAATCCTGGGCCGAACGTAGCGAATTGAGGTCGAGCCCCCGCAGTCGAGGGTGAAATATCCATTTGAGCGTATTAAGAAATTCTTTGCTTCGTCGTATCGAATGGGAAGTGGTGCCAATGGATTCCTTATGTTTTTCTGACGAAAATCATACCAAATGTCATGCAAATTGGACTACTTTGACACAAGCTATTTGTATTCCTTATGTAAAAATAGTCCGATTTTCATGATGTTTGGCATGATTTTAATCGGGAGAACGCCCGGAATCCATTGGCGTCACTTCCCCTTCGATACGATGAAGAAAAGAGTTTCTTAATACGCTCAAATGGATATTTCACCCTCGACAGCGGAGGGTCGACTTCAATTCGTTACGTTCGGCCCAGGATTCGTACCTTTTTCCGGAAAAAGCCATAAAAATCGGGTGAGGCACAGCGAAGGACTGTCCTCGCCACGGGGTACCAGGCCGCCGCATCTCCTTGACGGGCGTTGCTCCATAATTACCCTGTATCTGGTTAGGAAATAAAATAATTCTTTATTTTTCATCGTATGGATATGGAAGTGTCGCAGATAGATTCCTTGGGGATTTCCGATGAAAATCATGCCAAGTGTCGTGGAAATCGGACAACTCTTACATAAGGAATACAAATTGCTTGTGTCAAAGTAGTCCGATTTGCATGACATTTGGTATGATTTTCGTCAGAAAAACATAAGGAATCCATTGGCGTCACTTCCCTTTCGATACGATGAGGAAAGGGGTTTCTTAATACGCTCAAATGGATAATTCACCCTCGACTGCGGAGGGTCGACTTCAATTCGTTACGTTCGGCCCAGGATTCGTACCTTTTTCCGAAAAGAGCCATAAAATTCTATGGGCACTGCGGGGTGTTGTCCTCGCCACGGGGTGACGGGCGCAGCACCAGAATCGGCCTGTACCTACCTTTTTATGAAATAAAACAATTCGTTATTCCTTATCGTATGGATATGGAAGTGTCGCCGATGGATTCCTTGGGGTTTTCCGATGAAAATCATTACAAATGTCGTGTAAATCGGACAACTTTTACATAGGGAATACAAATAGCTTGTGTCAAAGTAGTCCGATTTGCATGACATTTGGTATGATTTTCATCAGAAAAACATAAGGAATCCATTGGCGTCACTTCCCTTTCGATACGATGAAGAAAAGGGTTTCTTAATACGCTGTAATGGATAATTCACCCTCGACTGCGGAGGGTCGACTTCAATTCGCTACGTTCGACCCAGGATTCGTACCTTTTTCCGGAAAAAAAGCCATAAAAATCGGGTGAGGCACAGCGAAGGTCTGTCCTCGCCACGGGGTGCCAGCGCATCTCCTTGACGGGCGTTGCTCCAGAATTACCCTGTATCATTTGGGCAGTGTGTGACCCGACTACCCTCCGTGTAATTGGTCTGCGCGAAGTGGAGCGCAAGTTCGATCATTATCAGTACTCCTGCCCGAGAGGAATACGATTTACTTTAATTATAGTACATGTGTGTTTTGTAATAAAATGTTTCCATCGTCTCCTGAATTCAATAACTGGCATCCAGATATCTACGCTCGTGGAGAGACACAGGAAGAAAAGGGGTAGCCCGCTGTCGACGCGTGGTTCTCTCGACTATAAACACGAGCTTCAATATCAGAACAAAAGCAAGCGTTAACGTATTCCGTGCGAGAGAAGGTGGGCATTGCTGTGAAGAGGGCCTCTTCAAGAGAGCAGCCGTTTGTGAGGAATGCAAATCCGAATGGTTCTGATACAATCTGCTCCCTATGATTGAAATTTAGTCTATCAACTTTCACTCCTCCTAACCTAACCAATCGAACTTGCATCCCTCCCAAAAGAACCGGCCATCCGAGCGTAGAAGCAAGTGCGAAATAAATATACCGCAGATGTACCTACCTAAGTAGCATTTCTGACGGAAAAAAATTGTCCAGCCTTTGGGCCTGGCGTAGACCTTTGGCAGGTAGGTATCTATTTCAAAAGGCAGTGTCACCCGTGGAACCAGTAAGACCGTCCCCGGTCCGTGCTATACCAGACAGTTTTCTTCCAGTGAAAATCAGTAAATTTGCAAGCGCAATATCTTAAAAACCAGTGAAAATAAAGTGTATACATTAAAGCTTATTGAATTTGTCTTGGAACGCACTATCAACTCAGGTGTTCAAAAAAAATAGTTCCATTTGAAAAACCGAACTTGACCATCGTATCTTTTAAAATAATAATCGATAGAAAAATTCGTTCGCGCTAATTAATTGGCCCCCTCGAACCATGCAATTCCCTATTTTTTTTATATTTTTATCTCCAATAGTTTAGGAGGAAGCCGGCTGTTTAGCTTTCCCGCGGACACACTGTATGTTATATACAATAGTCGGAAGAATAATAATAAAAGCAATAATTGCAAATAATTGCTGTAACTTCCACATTCTGAAAATATGATATCAGTAAATTACTACTTCCAGTGTTATTAAAAAATACAATCTCTTTTTTTATTTGAAATAATGTGGCCATATAATTATAACATATTCGGCAGCGGTGATGTATGTGTTACAGTAAAAGCGTGAATTTAGTAAATGTACACAGTTTCCAGCAGTTTCTAGTCAATGTATGCCTAAAATGCATATAATCTAACCTAAAGTCGTCCGAAAATGCATGCATTGACTGCATCACGTTTTTACTGTGGCTTGTGTATCCAGCTAACGCTTCAGTTTTGCTATGATTCCACGTTGGCAGTCCTCCCGAGTAGGCGCCATCTCGTGTCCACTAGCTCAACTAAATTTGTCACGTGACTTGCTCTGCATTATCGCCAATATGGCGGAACTCGTATTTGGGAATGCAATCACGGGGATACGTTTTTCGTCCTTATATGAACAGATTTTAGGCTGGGTGAGGTCTCATTCGAAAGAGGAAGGTTCGAGACAGCCCGCTCTGGTCATCGTTTGAGCCACAAAACTCTTTTAGTGACCTAAAAATACTTGGATTCCTGCGGGTGTATTTTGTCGACTTTTGCTCTACTTTGAACACTCATATTATTAGATATCAACACAATCTCGTCGAACCATGACCAGAGCGGGCTGCATCGAACCTTCCTCTTTCGATTGAGACCTCACCCAGCCCAAAATCTGCTCATATAAGGACGAAAAACGTATCCCCCCAAACCCATGTTTCGGGCACATTATGTGGGTATTACAGCGCGCTGCATTACCCGTGTATACCCCCTTAAGGATGTATTGGATGTACAATATTAGACAAAAGTTGAAATACTTGAATAGCTACGTCTTACGCATAGTAAATCTAGATCTTGATGTAAGGAATTCGATCGATCGGCAGTTGGAGTCTTATTTTTAATCCTGGGAAGGTATTTTTCAATGCTTTCTCAAGCATTATTTGCTAAACTTTTGGCAGTGAAAATGCCCAGAATTCACAATTTTCTCAAGTTATAATTTATTTCTTTAAAACGGTGTAGAGAAAACAATTGAAACTCGGCAGATATTTTCATCTACCCATATACTGCATGTACAAAAAAATTTAAAACATTGGTACTATTTCTTCAACATTTTTTCAGATGATTTATTCGTCAAGATCGTCTCTTTCCATAAGAGTACGTGTAAAATCAGTGAAAATTAAAATCGCTATAACTCAGTAACCGTTTAGTGAAATCGTTTAAAATTTTTGGAGCACATCAGTAAGGTTAAAAAGAATAATCTCACGAATTTTCATCAACTAGGAACTATTTTGAAAATAGGTCCAATACATCCTTAAGTAACATTACGTTTTCTTGTCATTTTATATATATATATATATAAAATCATCGGGACACCTTGTATATAAATTCTCACTGCTATTCCAACTTTCATTCCTACCGCTTATAGCGCTGCACTCTTATTTCATGCTTAGCCGTTAACGTTGGTTGCGACACGGAAATGGTAATGGGGTTCTAGAGCCCCAAAATCGGGGGACACCGAAGACAATAGAGTGAGAGGTCTATTCTATACCTGGTCTGTGGTCCCAGCTTCCGAAAATTTTTCCTTATTTTCTTACATGTAAGTGTGCTTTATTATTATTATTTAATTAAGCTGTGCACATAATGAAACGAACATAAACGAATATAGGTTATTGTTTCATTACACGTGTATACAGACATTATTATTAATTATTAAGCTGTACGCATAATGCAACGAACATATTTTCAACGAATAGGTTATTGTTTCATTACGTGTATACAGATTACGTGTATATCATTACGTGCATACGCATAATGAAACGAATATATTTTTAACGAATAGGTTATTGTTTTATTACATGTATACAGACCCTATTGTTAATTAAGCTGTACGCATAATGAAACGAACATATTTTCAACGAATAGGTTATTGTTTCATTACGTGTATACAGATTACGTGTATATCATTACGTGCATACGCATAATGAAACGAATATATTTTTAACGAATAGGTCATTGTTTCATTCCATGTATACAGACATTATTGTTAATTAAGCTGTACGCATAATGAAACGAACATATTTTTAACGAATAGGTTATTGTTGTTTCATTACACGTGTTAAATAAGTGTCTGCGCAGATTTTTGCTAATTGTGTATCTTTTTAGTATCCAGACCCTTTGAAGAACATATTGTTTTCCGTAGTAGCAGAAACTGTTGAAAGCATGCAATCTCATCCCCATGTGTTTGCGAAAATGTGTGCCTGGAAGTATGGTGCGCATGCGCGTGGACTGCCTTTCTTTTCCCCTCTTCTGAGTGGGCAATGTCTGCCCTCATGCTTCCTTCCCAGGCGGCGTGAATATTTTAACTATTATTTTCGTTCAGTATTATTATGTTAGTATTACGAGTGGTCCACTCAGTGTTTCTTATAAGCTAATAAACAAAAGCTATTTACTCGCACTGCTGGCCACTGTTTAATCACCTTTCATCAGGTTATGGGCCCAGTTAACCTAAAATTCAGCCCGTGGCGAGTAGCTTTGATAATCCAAACGTTCTTCCTTGAGTGACTAGACAGTCAGAGGTGCGATCAAAAATGTTGGAAGAAACGGAACCTAAATATCGTGTCCCTTTGTTCGACGGAACGAATTTCGGAAATTGGAAATTCAGAATGGAAACGTTGTAGAGCGAATTGGAACTGATGGACTTCACGGAAAGAGTTTACTCGGAAATGATTACAATTTTGGAAAAGGACACACCTGCTGAACTGGCCGAAAAGGAAAGGCGATTGAAGGAACTATGTAAGCGTGACAAAAAATGTCGCTCCCAGATCATTCAACGAATAGCGGACAGTCACTTGGAATATGTAAAGGACCAAGTAAGTGCGTTTGATATGTGGAAATCTTTATGTAGCACTTTTGAAAGAAAGAGCATAGCAAACAAAATGCTCCTGCGAAAGAAACTGCTATTATTGAAGTATAATTCGAATAAGGACACACTGGCTAATCATTTTTTGATGTTTGATAAATTAATTCGAGACCTCAGATCAACTGGTGCGACAGTAGAAGAAGTGGACGTAGTATGTCATTTATTACTTACAATGCCTCAGGAATATGAAGGAGTCGTAACCGCGATTGAGACCCTCTCGATGGAAGATTTAACTATTAGTTTCGTGAAGAATAGACTTCTCGATCAAGAAACCAAACGAGTGGATGTGAACAAGAGAAAACAAGTAGACTCGGATAAATTCAACGCATTTAACGCGCAATCGAACAAGGCAGGTTACAAGAAAAATGAAACGAGAAAGAAATTTGTTTCAGGCGGAGAAAAGAAATTTGCTTTCAAGTGTCACCACTGTGGTGAACAAGGTCACAAGCGGGCCGATTGTAGGAAGAGACAAGCTGAAGCTAACCAGAACAATTCCAAGAATTCAGGGAATCAAACTGCATCTGCATCGAGTGCAATGACAGTGGAAAATGCGTCTGGTTTCTGCTTCTCAGCGATAAATGAAACCACAACGGACTGGCTCTTGGACTCTGGAGCAACCGAGCATCTGGTAAATGACAAAGAAAGGTTAGAAAATATTAAAGTCTTACAGAAACCAATTAGAATCAAAGCAGCAAAATCAGATGCAATCTTGCTCGCAAAGGAATTTGGTGAGACTAACGTTATAAGTCTAGTGAACGATGAAGAAATCAGAATTAAAGTTCAGAATATCTTGAGAGTTCCTGGTTTAACACGTAACCTTCTCTCAGTGCGCAAGCTAGAGAGGAACGGATACCGTGTGGTTTCTAAAAACGGTAAAGGAACTATCGAAAGGAACAAAAAAATAATTGCGGTTGCGGAATTAAATGAAATGGAATTGTATGATTTAAAGTTTCACTGGAACTCAGCGACGGCGCTCCTGTGCGAGGGAATAGACGTTTGGCACAAGAGGTTAGGACACCTCAACTATGAAGCCTTGAGGACGTTACCACGATACGTTGAAGGAATGGAAATCAACGATGGAAGGCAATCCTCGGAAATTGGCAGCATATGCGTGGAAAGCAGACAAACAAAATTGCCGCACAATCAGCGCCATACTCGAGCCACACATCCCTTACAGCTCGTACACAGTGATGTAATGGGACCTATCAATCCAATTTCATATGATGGGAAGAAGTACATAGTTTCATTTATAGACGATTACACGCATTTTACCGCTGTCTACCCAATGGAAAACAAATCGGATGTTTTTGAATACTTCAAAATATACGAGGCTATGGCTACAACGCACTTTAATTGCAGGCTTAGTAGATTTCGTTGTGATAACGGTAAGGAATATTTATCCAACGAGATAAAAGACTTCTTTAAAAAAAAAGGAATTCAGTTCGAACTTACTATAAGATATACGCCACAACAAAATGGCGTGGCTGAACGCATGAACCGAAACATTTGTGAAAAGGCCAGATGTTTGTTGCTAAATAGTAAACTAAAAAGGGAATTCTGGTCAGAAGCTGTTTTGACTGGTGTGTATTTGATGAACAGAATGCCAACTACCGCAATAAAGGACAGCTTACCGGCAACCCTGTGGTATGGAGAGAAGCCGAAGTTGCATAAACTAAAAATTTTCGGTTGTCTAGCATACCTTCATTTACCCAAGGAACTGGTTGCTGGAAAATTCGACTCAAGAGTTAAAAAATGTATCATGGTTGGATATTGTGTCAACGGATACCGGCTTTGGTGTCCGGAAACTAATCGTATACTTCTCGGGAAAGATGTGAGATTCGATGAAACCCAATTTGAAACATCACCTGAAGATCAATGGCTACCAGGAGTACATCCACAATTGCAGGAAACACCGGATGACACACAGGAAAAAGATGAGGCCTCATTGGAGAACTACGAATCGGCAGAAGAATTCGCTGAACCTCCAGGATGAAGAGAAGACGAGACACGCAGAGGCACGCGTATAAGGAAAGAACCCGTCTGGATGCATGACTACGCGGCATTGGCCTTCAATGCAGAAACATACGTGGACGATGTTCCGGACACATATGAAGACATCCTTTCAAGAGATGACAAAGATGAGTGGCTTCAGGCTGTTCAAGAAGAAGTCAACGCGGTAATCGTAAATGACACATAGCATATAGGTTATATTTTTTGTCACTTCGAGGACAGAAAATCTGCTCCTCCAGCTGACAGAAAATTTGTTGCTGCACATTTTCTCTAGCCCGGTCGGCGTCATGGAAGGGGGGGAAGTCTTCCACCCTGCATTTGTGGTAGTTGCAACGATATTCCTCAGCCCAATGTACATATGTATACCCTGGTTTGATCTGCAAAAAGAAATAAATTTAATAAAAATTATTTTTGTGTTTATACCACTTGAATGTAAAAACTGATACTTACACTTACTGAAGAAACAATTATTATTGTGTCCTATTTCTCATAAATATTTTCTTGGGATGGCACTGACCCCTTTCGATTCCAGTTAGTTGTCATAGAACCTGTGATAAAAAGTTAGAACAAGTTGTAATCTGAATGCAGTAAAAATGTAAATGTATGTATGTTATTTACTTATCTTTATGCTTGCGGAGAAGACAGCCTTCCTTTCCTCGCTTCATAAAGCATGATTTTCAACGTTGATATTGGTTGGTGAAAATATCTAAAACAAATTCATATATGAGCGAAACATTCATGACGATTTCCAATTAATACAATTATTTGCATGACAAAAGTATGTAATCACTTTATTGATCCCCAATGGGGTTACAATCTCCCATACCATTTCTCCTTAACAATTACCCTTACATCTACCTTAACCTAACTTAAACTATCTTATCTACTACCGTCCGCTCGCTCGCTCCCCCCCTCATCACCCCTCTCTCGCACGCACCCTACACCCCCTCCTCCGCCTCCTGGACATCCGCTTCCGCGCGCTTCCCCTTCCACTCTCAATCCTCCTCTCACTCATCCACCCTTCGTTCTCCCACTCCTCCCCCCCACATTGCTCTTCTTTCCTCTAATCTCCTCATCCACTCCTCCCCCTCTCCCTCGTCCCCCAACACCTCCATCGCCGCCTCTTGCCACCCCCTCTCCGTTCCCCACCCTGTACAGACTTCCCAGACATGCTCCCACGTCTCCTCCCATTGCCCACCAATTCTGCATCTCCTTTCCTCCTCCTCCTCCCAGTATCTCCCCGCTTTCATCTCATTCCCTAATCTAAACCTTACAACCCTTTTCCACCTTTCCTCCCCCCACCCTTTCTTCAAGTAGCCTGGTACACCCACCCCCTTCACCCTCCCATACCATATATTATATTTGGAGTCACCTATCTTCCTCCACCTCTCCTCTTCCTGCAGCCTTCTCTCCCTCTCCACCAGCTCCTCTCCCCTCATCTATCCATCCTCTCCACCTCCTCCACCGTCCATCCCCTGTCCTTAAAATACTGCTCCCTCTCCTCTTTCCAGCCCTGCAATACCTTTCCCCTCCGCCTCCTCCTCTTCATTTCCTCCCAGCACTCCCTCCCAGCACTCTCTCGCCAACTCCCCCCCTTCCCCTCCTCCATCTTCCTCTCATACCCCCATGCCCTTAGCCCCGCCCCTCCCTTTATAACTCCCCTCTGCAACTCTTCCCTAACCATATACCCTGGGGTATTCCTGTCCACTCCCAACACCCACTTCATGTATCGTTCATGTACTGCCTCTATTTTTTCCCTCCCTCTCCACCCCCACATCTCCACCCCATAATTCATTACCGCCCATACCAGCTTATCGTACAGCCATAATCTTCTCCCCCAATCCTTCCCAAACTTCCTTTTCCTAATCCCCCACACCTGCCCCATCACTGCAGCCCCCTTTCTAACCCTCTCCTCTACATGTTCCTCCTGTCCCCCATTCCCCATCACCGTATATCCTAGATATTTAAAACTCCTTACCTCCTCCAGCTCCTTTCCCTTCCACCTCCATATCACCTTACTCCACCTCCCCCCCCCTTCTACACCTCATCACCTTCGTCTTACCCACATTCACCTGTAACCCCTTCCCCTCCACGTACTTTTCTAACTTCCCCATCATCCCCTTCATCCCTTCCACGTTCTCTGCCAGCACCGCCCCATCGTCCACGTAAGCCAGTGTGTAGATCTTCCTACCCTCCAGCCTCACCCCCCAGCCTCCCCTCCCAGCTCATCATACATGTCCGCTATCAGGAGCGTGAACATGATTGGGCTCAGAGGGCAACCTTGCCTTACGCCCCTCGCCGTCCAGAAGCACTCCCCCTCCTCGTCCCCCGCCCTAACCCGTCCTATCGTTTCCCTCAATACCTCCTCACACCTCACCACCAGCCCTGCCCTTACCCCCCTTCCCCTCATAGCCTTTATCAACACCTCCCTGTCCACCGAGTCAAACGCGGCCTTCATGTCAACAAACAACACCACCATTTTCACTCCTTCCTCCCTATTTGTCTGTTAATCAAATCATTCAATGTATAGATATTATCGATGCAACCCACCCCCCTCCTAAACCCCGTTTGACTCGGTGGCAGCATTCTCTTATCTTCCACCTCTACCCTCAATCTCTCCGCCAGTACCGACGCGTAAATCTTGTACGCCGTCTCCGTCAATGTAATCCCCCTGTAATCCTCTACCCTCTCCCCTGCTCCTTTCTTCACCACCGGCACCACCACCCCTTCCTTCCATCCCTCCGGCCACCCTTCCCCCCTCGACACCCTATTGCATAACCCCCACAGCTCCTTTTCCACCTCCTCCCCCCGTACTTCCACACCTCGTTTGGTATTCCATCCCCCCCACGGCCTTCCCGTCCTTTAAATTCTTTACCACCCTTCTTATTTCCTCCCTTCCTATCTCCCTCTCTCCGTCCCTCCCCCTTCCCTTTACCCCCCCCCCTTTCCCCACCCTCCACTCCACCCCTTCCAACAGCCCCCTGAAATACTCGTCCCATTCCTCCATTTTTATCTTTTCATTCACCCTCCTTCTCTTTCCCCTCTCCCTGTTCACCACCTTCCAAACCTGCCCTTCTGTCCTCACCCCCTCCAGCTCTCTTTCCCACCTCTCCACCTCCTTCTTCCTCTTTTCCTCACATAATTTCGCATAGGCCCTTAGGCCACCACCCCTCCCTCCTGTCTCCACTTTCTCAATTCCTTCCTTACCTTGCTCTTCTCCTCTCTACACCCCTGCTCCCACCATCCTCCCTTCCTTTTCCTCTCTCTCCCCTCCTCTGACTTCTCCACCACTCCCTTTATCCTTTCTCCCAACTTTCTCCACTCCTCCTCCACCCCCCTCTCCCCATCTTCCCTCTTCACAAAGCTTTCCATAAATTTCTTTCTCCCCTCCTCTGTCCAATTCCCTCTTCCTCCTTCCCTTCTCCCACCACCCTCTCTCCTCTCTACGCCACCGCCTCCCTCTCCCCTCAGCCAGACCACCACCGGGTGGTGTTCCGACTCCACCCTCTCCCCCACTTCTACCCTCTCCACCTTCTCCCAGGTATCCTCGTTCCCCAAAGCATAATCAATTACCGTATTAGCCCTCCCTCCTGTAAACGTCCACTCCCCCTGCTCATCCCCCTCCGCCCCCCATTTAGTATACTCCACCCCCTTTCTTTCAAGTACCCACACAGTCTCCTCCCATCACCATTCCCCTCTTTGTCCTTCGATCTCCTCCTCCCCCTCCTCCCTCCCTCCTCCTCCCATCCCAACACCCGCCCCCCATCTTCCCCTGTCCTAGCGTGAAAGTCTTCCCCGATTAACCCCCTCACTCCCCACTCCCTCTCTTCCATCCACACCCCTATGTCCTCCAACTTCCTTGTCAGATCTCCATTTACGTACAACCCCACTATCCTCCACCACTCTCCCCCCATCCTCACCTTCTTCGTCATTATTCCCTCTCTTCCACCTTCCTCCTCCACTTCCACTTCCAACCTCTTTCTTACCCCCATTAGCATTCCTCCTATCGCCCTGCCCTTCTTCTTCTCCCTCCGCGCCCATTGCCTATCCCAGACATACCCCCTTGGCAGCTTCCTCTCCACCTTTCCCCATCCCCCCTCCTCCATCCATGTCTCACTCAGAACTAACACGTCCCACTCCTCCAGCCCTCTCGCCGTCTTTATTCCTTAGCCCTGATACGGTCCAGAACGCAACCTTGTACCTACTCCCCCCTCCCCCCTTTCCTCTACATCTACCTCCTCTCCCTCCCCCCTTTCTCTTACCCTTCGTTTCCCTGTTCTTCCACCCATCTTTCCCCCAACTCATCCCACCTCCTCATCTTCCCGTTCACCCAGATCTTCATGTATCGGACCTGTACCTTCTTTCCTCCCTCCCTCCCCTCGCCGCCTCTCTTTCCACCTTCCATCTCGCTTTCCTTTCCTCCTCTGTCAAATCCTCATCTATTCTTACCCTTCTGCCCCTTAGTTTTTTCTTTGCCTCCATCACCCTTATCTTCTCTTCCCTCCCCGCCAACTTCACTAGTATCAACCCGTTCCCTTTCTCTCCCCTTCTCCCTATCCTTTTCACCTCCCTTATCCTCCCCTCCTCCATACCCATCTCTGCCCACAACTTCTTCACCTCCTTCTCTTCCTCCATTTCCTTCGCCCCCAACCACCTTACCACCACATTATTTCTTCATTCCACCCTCTCCTTCTTGTCCTGTTTTAATTCTATCTTTCTCATTCTTACCCTACATTCCTCCACTTCTCCCCCCTCCCAGCTCTCCATACTGCCCCTCCCTTCTCTTTCCCTTTCCCACTTCTCCATCATCCCTATCAACTCCTCCACCCTTCCATCCCTTTCTTCCATCCTCACTAACCTCTCCTCCATCCCCTCCCTCCTCCTCTTATCCTCCCTCCTTTCCTCCTCCCATTTCCTCCTTTCCTCTCTCCATACCTCCATCACCTTCCTTCTTTCCTCCCTTTCCTTCCTCATCTCCTCTTTCACCTCCCTTAGCTCCTTTCTCATCTCCTCTTTTTCCCCCCTTATCTCCTTCATCAGCGTCTTTAGCATCCCCACCACATTTCCCATCTCCTCCCTTCCTTCGCTACCCCCCTTTTCTTCCCTCCTTCCGGCGATCTCAATATCTTCTCACTCCTCTTGAACCCTAATCTACCCCCTTCCTGCCCCGTTCCAGCTTCCTCCTCCCTCTCCTTCCTCTTTTTTCCCCCATATCCCTCCATGCGCCCCGCGTAACTACTCGAGCTACTCCCACTGTCATTCCTTTGCCTTCCCTCACCTTTCACTTTTCCTTTTTCCATTCCCGCACCCGCTCTCTCTTCCTTCCCCCCTGCCTTCCCTCATCACCCTTGTTAGGAATGAAATAAATATATCGAAGTATCTATAGTAGATTGAATTTCTTCTTTCAATCCGGACCATGTGTATCCTTGGAGGTCATAGTATACCATATGGTTGAATTTGTCTTGACAGTCGCTTTCATATCGGATAATCAAATATATAGCATTCCATTTAAAAAACTGAGGGTCACCTTCGTTTCAAGGAAAATATTGCGAACACCAAAATTTGAGTGACCGCATTTTGTTGCGTATAAAAAACAGTAAAAGTTTTCTTTCTTCAGTTTTTTACAAATACTTACCATATTCGAGAAAACTGTATAAGAATAGCACTTGGCCGCTGCGAGTACCGCACGGCTCAGCCAGTCGAGCCGGTGTGATTTGACGCAGCGTCAACTTTCGGCAATTTATACAAGGCCAATTTTAAAATGTCCATATTTTTGAAAATTACTCTATCAAAGGGAAGGATAGAACTATATTCTCCTATTTTTTCAGATTTTTAAAATCACGTCCGATGTTATAAAACAGCATTTGTTTAAAATAATTGCACAAAAACGGTTAAAAAAATTTATTTTTTAAACTGAAATAATTTTTTCTTAAAACTTCAATGTCTTCTGTATAAGTACCGTAAAGCTCATCTCCATCCGTTTACTACTTCCATAGCTATAATTTACTGAAAAAATGTTAGCACTTACCTTCAAACAGCTGTAAAATCGACATTTTTCCAAATTTGGAAAAATCCTTTGAGGTACATTTAAATATCACTAAAGACTACAACATATTCAAATTTCAGCAACATCCGAAATGTTACTCCGAAAAGTGTCCGATTTCGCTTGGAATGACCCTACCACTAAATATCTATTGTTACGTTTCGTAAACGGCATAACGGTTTAATGAGCGACAACAGTAACAGAACATGAACAAGAACAGTAATAGAATACAATCTCTAGTGCAGGGAAATGTAGGTATCGATACGTCTGCTAGTAATGGCGGCTGACTCTCGAATGACAGCTTGATACTTCCTCTTCCCCGTAGTCGCTGTATAAGATCTAGGCATTATTGCGATCTAATGTTATTAATAATATAATGTATAACGTAACAAAGTGACAACACAGGCCTTTTGACAGGCGATTATTGGATATCTAACCGCAAACGTTGAAACAATTGAATACCTAAAATCTCGATCTCGAATGCGACTTTATATGTTCATGCGTATAGGTGCCAATGTAACCCCGGCATGTGCCAATGTTATCCCCTGCTGCCAATGTTCCCCCATTTTACGGTATGTGGATGATGTTGTGATATTTACTAGCAATACTAAGAAATTAGAGTTAGTTAAGAAATTAATAATGTCAGAGTATGAGACAAGAGACTTAGGAGCAGTATCATATTTATTAGGCATAAAAATAGACTATAATAAGGAAAGTATACGATTATCCCAAGAAATATATATAGAGAAACTCTTAAAAGAGTACAACTTGAATGATTGTAAAGGTACAAAGACACCAGTCGAATTAGGTATAAAGTTGTCGAGACTAGATGGCCCATCAAATGAGTTCGAAGTAGAGGAAATGAAAAACGTACCATATAGGCAACTCGTTGGGTCTTTAATGTATATAGCGCAGGCAACACGACCGGATATACTATATATCACTTGTAAGTTATCACAGTTCGTTTCAAATCCAGGTAGGATGCATTGGATGCAAGCTAAAAGAGTTCTAAAATACTTAGGCACAACAAAAAATAAGACTTTAACGTATTGCTCGCGCAACAATGAAGTAGAAATTTTTAGTGACGCAGATTGGGCGGCAGATCTCGATGATAGACACTCTTACAGTGATATGGTGGTATTCTTAGGTAGAAATGCCGTTTCATGGAAAAGTAACAAACAGAAATCAATATCTACCTCAACAATGGAGGCCGAGTATGTAGCGTTAGCGAATGCTGTAAAAGCAGTCACGAGTATGGACATGATGTTCGATGAAATGCGAAACTCATTAAATGTTAAATTACCGTGTAAACCATATGTCATTAGATGTGATGATAAGTCTGCAATTGCTTTCGCGTTGAACAGAGTGGAAAGATCAAGCTCAAGACGCATTGACATCGCGTACCACATAACGAGAGAAAGATGCGAGGATGGATTGATAAATTTAACATACGTCTCATCTAGTGACAATGTGGCCGATATATTTACAAAAGGATTGCCACATAATGTAATGACACCGCATGTAACGAGATTGAGACTGCTCGGATAGCGTGATAATGTATAGGTGTGTAAAGTGTGCCAAAAGTGGGGGGATGATGAGATTTGGTACGCTTAACACCAAGTTCATAATTCACGCCGCGGAATAGGCATACAAAAGGCGCTGTATGCGAGTGGGGAGTGTAACGTTCTCCTCGTTTCCGTTTTTCCGTCTTCCTGTTCTTGCCTGAGTTGAACACGCTTACTAATCACCACGACTGATAGTATTACTTAATAGTTAATAAGAGTATGTATAATCGGTTATAATAAACTTCATTTATAACCATCAACTTTCATTTCACTTTCTGTTCAATTCTTTAAAGTAATGGTGATTGTTATTTTTTCATTGCTTCGTTTCAATGCACCCTGTGATTGGCGTTACATGAATGCTGTTTGTAATGAAGCCATTTTTCATGACTAAAATAATTTATTAATTACTTTTTATAGATTCATTTAGTGAAGAGGAACTGCGGAAGCAATATTTCGATAATGGCGTTGATGATATTAAATAAATTAATGGAGGATTCTGTGGCAGAGAAATATAGTTGGTACGGAAAGTAGCAAAAACAATCATTCAGAACATTCAAACATATAGTAAAATTAGCAATGAGTAAGTAAATTTATTATTTATCATATTTCAGCACTTAAATTTGTAAAATTGTAAAATAAATGCATGTATTATTCCAGGTTCATTACATGCTGCATGCAGTACCTTTTAAGTAAAGAGGGCAGAAGAGCCTGCAACTCCACATACACGGGTTTGGGAAAATTCAACAGAGTCAGTAATATTATTATTTTTATTGTTTTTATTGTTGTTGTTTGGGAATATAATAGTTCCTACTTCTGCCACACTCACTCTCACCGCAGCACCTCGTGGACCGCGATATAATGTTACGTCCTGAAGGGACTTTTGTAAATCACCCCGAGCGGTTGGAATGATTTACCGGGTTCGCTGCTCTGTCAAGGTACTAAAGCACGCCTTGACTATACTTACCAAGGAAATGGAGGATAACAAGGGATTGAATATATCGGTACAATAGGTTTAAAGGGAAATCCAAGATGTAAAGTATATTGTTACATAAATCAGTTAATCATACCTAGAGACGGCGCTCCGTCTCAGCTGTCGCTCGCCGGTTTTCGCTGACTTCGCACGACACGCTTGCCGTCGGTTATTCGCACGCTCGAGGTGTCGGTTGACCGAGCGTAGGTCGCGGTCGCTCGCTGTGCTCTATCGTATCACACGGAAGTCGGTCACGTCGCTGTTCGCGGTCTCTAATCGTCGGTTCTACGCGTTCCTACGTCGATCACGATTAACGCGCAAGGGCTCTCCCGGCTAGGCCGTTCACTGTGCGTCGGATGGAGTTACCCTTTCACGAATTACTATCGGCCGTTCGTATTTCGCGGACTTGACGCGGAGACGCGGTCGCGGTATCTAGACGGCTCTCTGGCTCGTCGTGACTCCCTATCTCGAGCTCCCGAATTAGACTGAATTCCCGAAGTACCGCGATCGAGGTTCATGCCTCGCACTCCCTATCTCGAGAACGGGGGAAATCGCCCCGTCAGGCGCTATCCTTCGCAACTTCCATTGCTCCATCCTCTGGAATCTAGGGCCCGGACCATCGGTGGTCACGTTGTGCCCACGCCGACGGATTCCGCGTTCGCCGACCTACTAACCCGCGTGTTGCGATTCCGCTGAATCGCTGATGGCGAAATGGAAGGCGACGCGGGGACAGCAAGCACGGAATGGACCTGAAGGGCCCATGTAACAATAGCGACGCTGAACGATGAGCGAGCCGCCAATCAACGCCTATCCATCGACCAATCATCGAAGATCGATAAGCCAATCAGCGCGCCGCATCGACGATCCAAGAGAACCGAGAAGACGCGCGAGCGGAAGTCCGCCATGTTCTCACTGTCTTGTGTGCCTACTTGCAAGAACGATCAGTCGAAACGCGTCGCGTTGCATCTCAATACTTTTGCATCTCTCACACTCATTCAGTGTAAAAATCATTGTATTTTCTCATCTCACGTTCAGTGTATAGAACGCTCGGCTCATTTGAACAGTCAACAGTCAGCGATTAATTTAATTGTGTAGACGCCGCGTGGTGCATTCACGCGGTAACTTTCATTCGCTTGTTTTCTCATTCTCTCTGCAGCGCAGTGATAAATATTATCACTGCGCATACTCACAAGCTCGTTCACAGTGCTTCTTTAATAAATCTTCACGAAGTGTGCTCACCGAAACTGTGCACTTTAATACATAACATGCCTAAGATTCCTCTCAACTCTCATCCATACATTCTGAAACAGTTGTTGTTGTTGTTGTCGTCTTGTAGAAAAAATATATGAATATTTACTTGTCAGTATTTATTGTAATTTATTTAATAAATTTCCTTAACCGTGACCATTGCTAGAAAATTGCCGGAACGTTGCGGGACAATTGGTATAAAATCTCCGAAACGTTGCGAGACAATTGCTGTAAAATCTCCGAAACGTTGCGGGACAATTGCTGTAAAATCTCCGAAACGTTACGGGACAATTGCTGCAAAATCTTCGAAACTTTGCGGGAGAATTGCCTATAACATCTCGGAAACACTGCAGAAATATTTCATGCAATGTTGCACACGGGCAGACATAGGAAGTTTCCTGCAACATCTCAGAAATATTACCTGCAATGTTTCAATCTTGCACCGCAACGCAACTGCAACCTTCCTGCAATCTTTCTACAACGGAGTGTGCTGTATGGGTAGTACCTACAAAACAAAAAAGAAGACAGTTAGATAGGGATTGGGAAAGTTAGATGCAGATAACTGGGAATATATACAAAGTTTCGATATAGTTGGACTGACAGAAACATGGGTAGAAGGAAAAAATATTGATATGTACGAGAAAATCCTAGGAAATTTTGATTGTAAAGTGATAGGAGTGGAAAATCGGAAAAAGAATGAAAGGGCAAAAGGCGGAATACTAATGGTAATAGGAGGAGGCATTAATAGGAGGAAAGAATTAATAGGAGGAGGCATTGAAACAGAACAAGAGAAATGGATTATTGCAACAACGTACATGAAAGAAAAGGGGTGAAAACTGGGAATTAATACAGGAGATGGTAGAAGAAAATCCAATAGGTAAAATAATTGTAGGAGGAGATTTTAACGCAAGAACGGCGGAGGAGGGAGGCACAGTAGAAGAAGAAGAGAGAAGGAGAAAATCCAAAGATGAAGTATTGAACAGTGAGCGAGCAGTTTTATTAAATAAATTAAGCGAAAATGGGTTAGAAATAATTAACAGAAATATACAAGGAGATGAGGATGGGGAATTAACATATGTAGGATGAAATGGGTGTTCGACTATAGAATAGTGATAACAAATATGTTAGCAAGAGAACGGATAAAAGAAATGAGAGTAGGAGAGAAAATGGATGCAGATCATATGCCGGTAGAAGTACAGATGGTGGAGAGCATAGAAGATAGAGAAGAGGGGAGAGAATAAATAAGGTGTATGGACTGGTCAGACAAAGGCAAGAAGATTGTTTGGGACTGGCCGCGGCGATGGGGCCAATCGTGCACGTTCTCACTGCCGCGAGGAGCACGATCTTTGAACGCGCTGCCGTTACCGGTGCCGCGGCTGGGCGATCGCGGTGATCGCCTGGTCGGGCCATCTCGGGGCTGACACTTAGAGTAATTACACTGTCCAACACGATTTTTGGTCCGCAATATCCGCTGGGTGATTCTTGTATAGTTTTCAGCCCTGAACACGGATCCGCAAGCAGAATTGCTCTATCACCCTCACTTTTTGAGAAAATCGCTTTTGAAAAAAACTGCAAATTTTCAAATTTGAACATCTTTTGTGCCGAAACGGTAATAGTTATTCAGTTGCTTGTTGATCGTTGCACGTCAAATTATTCTATGAACCCTCCCGAACACAACGATATAAGTTATTATTGCATTATAATCATTTAAATATGTTTAAACAAGGATCAAAGCGATAATGACACCCGAAATGCACTCATTTTTTAAGTAATCTTTCAATTTATTTCAAAACTAAGGGTCTAGGAGAAAATCTGACCATTCCACGCGATGCAGCCGACATTTCTGCTTCGGAAATCATCAACAAAAGTGGTAAGTTACGTTTCGTTTTCAATACAGAAGCGAAATAGTTTGGCAAAACGCGCGGTGTCGACAATGGTAGTCAACGGCGGCGAGCGATCCACTGCCGCTAAGCGTAACACAATCGCTTAAGGGGGTAGACACGTCACGTGACCTGGCCGATTTGGCAGGTCGGTATTACAGCAGGTTCTTTCTGCACAGAAATGCTAATACCCATAGATACGCGGCTGCCAGGTGCACGCGAGAGGGAGCTGTTTGCTATTTCCGTATTCTATTCTGAATAAGGAAAGAAATTCTCAGCTGTTGCGTTGTACTTGTAAATTTTTTAACGGAAGATCTGCTGGTAGAGCAAACACGGAAAATTCATTGTCAAATTTAATTACTTAAAATGTGCTTATGCTACAATATGCTACGTTGGTAGTGTCACGTCCCGGGTTGAGGTCTTTTAGGGGAATGACATTGTTGGGGTTGGGGTAGATTGAGAGGAGGTTTTGGCACGAAAGTAAATTTCGCGGCACAAACCAGGGTAGGAGTATTGGCACGAAAGTTGATTTCGCGGCACAAGCAGGGTAGGAGTCTTGGCACGAAAGTAGATTTCGCGGCACAAGGCAGGGTCGGAGTCTTGGCACGAAAGTTGATTTCACGGCACAAGGCAGGGTAGGAGTCTTGGCACGAAAGTTGATTTCGCGGCACAAGGCAGGGTAGGAGTCTTGGCACGAAAGTAGATTTCGCGGCACAAGGCAGGGTAGGAGTCTTGGCACGAAACTTGATTTCGCGGCACAAAGCGACCAGGGAAGGTTTCAAATAATTGTTATGTATTTAAATGACACCCGTTAGGACGCTAATAGTTTTGTTGTGGTAATTGGATTTACCGATGCATCTATATAAGAAATCACACGTAATGGTTCCGCGAAATCCGTCTTGGCATACGGCTGTACGCGGCCCAGGCAAAAGAACGCTAGTAAACACTATAAGAACACTTGAGTTCGCGAACCGAGATCAGCTGTTGCAGCGGCCCGTTATGTTTGGGATTTTCATAGCTGAAGGATTGACACAATAATTCAACGAGTGATTGAAGCAGCTGTTTATTCAGTTGCAAACACGAATATATGCCATGCACTGTTATTGTGGTGCATTGAACAATGAGCATTTGGGTATAACATTTAAATAAAAGATATAAAGTATACGGTATATGTATGGACATGAAATACAAATTACGATAATAGAATGATATTAGCAATAAGCGTTAATAAGACAAATAATATGATTTCAAAAGCAAATAAGAATAATAATACGAAATGTGGATGGTATACAATGGTAAATAATAATAATAATCGCTTACAATGAAGACTGTAGAAAGGCGATCCTCTAACGAGGAGTTGCACTGATTTTATGAACACTAATAATAATGATGATGAATAACCACAGAAATGGTGGGTGAAATATAATAAATGTAACGAGAATGACACTTTAGTAACACTGTTCGCAAAGAGAATAATCGGTATAGTTACACAGTTTGAAAAAATGGTAATGAGCTCCGGCCTCAAGGGCCCTTGTATTTATGCTATTTGCAAGATTGTTAGGGGTGAAGGGTGTGCGCGGTATGCACCATGGCACGTACGCCAAATATGCGTCGCAGTATTATTTCCGGGGTTTTTATAAGTACGAAAGGTGAGGTTATAATTAGTTTCGTAGACAATAGAATTTCGGACTTCCGCGGTTTTTACATGCGCTTGTACAGAATATGGTTTCTGGGCTTTTGCTTTAGGAATAATCGACCCATTTGATGGATTTTGGGGGTTTGATTTGGGAAGGGGTGTGTGTGGTTTTGACTTGGAGGGTCTTAGAGAGGGAGTGAGACGTGGTCTCGAATTAAGAGGGGTTTTGGGACGAGGGACTTGTTTATAATTAAATATGAGGGAGGAGATGATGCTTTGTAGGGCGAAGGGGAGATGGGGATTTCGTACTTGACCATTTCGAGATGAGGACCTCTAAGGTACATCGTCTAGATGGTCAGTGGTTGGGGAAAGGGGTAAGACTCGAGTTCGAGGGATTTAGCGGTGTTGTGGAGTGGTTTATGAGAGAGACTTGGAATAGTACCACACGGAAAAATAGTGGGACGTTACAGTAGTAAGGAATTATATGTGAAAAGGAAAAATAGATGAGGGGATGTCCGCAGAAAATGAAGTTCGTTAGTTTAGATATTTTTTCATTAGCAAAACACTGAGACAGAACATGAAATACACTTATTAGAAGATAATTAAACGTCCTATGCAGAAAGCAGTTATGAACAAACATTATATATAAAATTGTAAGGAATCGATTGACGTCACTTTTGAAAATATCTGATTAGAAATTGCAGAACTTCAGATTCGTCACTGCTTAGCGTGCAACATTATATAGCCCTGCTGGTTTCGACCGTCGAAGCCCGCGAAACTCAGCGAGACACATGATTGTTGGTGAGCATCGCGTTTGACGACACTAGCTAGAGAATCACCCCGTATAAATGCTAAGAAACGATAGTGTGAACTCAGTGAAGTGGCGTGCGTTTCAACTGCACATTGACAATATCGTAGATTCTAGGGCCTAGAAGAGTAGCTCCGTATTACGATGTTCTTCACCAGAGTACTGCATTACTGATGAAAATGATGCCAAACATGGAGCAATTCGGTCTTTTTTTAGTGAACGTAGTGTGTGTGTCCTAATCATGTATTCATAAGAAAAAATAGACCGAATTGCTTCGCGTCTCGACTCATTTTCGTGGACATAAACTCACCAATCCATCGGTGGTAACACTCTTATCAAGGTGTAATGAGAAATATGAAAATTTTCATATTCAGTACTGGATGACTCAAGTCGCCGTTGATCGAGGGCCCTAATAAATGTGAATTTATTTGGGAAACCAAAGCCGCGTCACTCGTGACACCTACTCGCGAACAGATATCTAGAGACGCGGTAGCGTCTCGACGCCAAGTACATGAAAGAAAAGACACCCTGTACTACGTACATGTAAAAGACACCCTATATACATAAAAGACACCCTGTATATGAATGTCGACTGCCCCTGCCATGTATCTCCATTTTCCGAAATCCGAAATTCCGAGCCCTGCATATATCGTATCGACTGTCGCTACCGCTATCCTTTACTCGTCCCGAAAATATTCTGAAACTTATTTCATTATATCTCATCACCCCTGCAATATTTTTTAAATTTAAAGGCATTTTCCTAATGTAAACCGCATATAAACTTTCGAATAAGACCAATTCCGAAAAAATCGGTCCACGCATGCTAGAGATATCGTAATATCGTCTCATGGAATTGTCAGAAATGGTAAGAGAAAATTTTTCTTCTCCAGTCGAAAATTTGTCGGCGTCGACATAATACGTATACACACTGTCACGTCCCGCGACGTGGAGTCTACTATTATTTAACCTTTTAAATCAATAAACTTACTATTTCGTTCTCTGAGGTATTGTAACCACCTCATATGAATATTATACAAATATTGTGCAACAAATAGCCGACACGGCATTATCACTATAAACAACGATAAGAAGAGATCGAGCGAAGAAAACACGGACGGCAGCGAGCAGGACAGCCAGATCGAGGTGGTGGCGGACAGCCAGCTGTATACCACGTAGCTGACCGCACAAACACCAAGAAGGTCCAGTGAACACCAGCTGATGTCCGGCGTGGTACACAGGCCCATATCAACCAGTGGAGACGACACCACCTTCGAGGAGCTGTGCCCCTGGTCCTCGCTAGAAGATTGCCCTCCCGTCATATCCCGCAAACCAATCTCCAAAATAATATGTTTAACTTCATCCCCTAGTAAATAAGCTGTACGAAACCGATCGTATAGGAAATATTGTAAACGCATAACATATAAATCAAATGCGCAATTATGTAAGAATCTTGCTATCGTCGCTGCTGGGAATCAGTTAAATGGAACGTGCCTAAGTAGTAAACAAAACTCCCAGAATAGTGCGATGGGAAGATTCTTCCTGGAAGATTCCAGGTAGAGGCTGTGGGATGGGGTCTCCCACCTATGATTTGTCATTTGACAAATCCTAGAGAAGGAGTGACCAATTGCTCTATAAAAAAGGATCGGACCACCCGCGGAGCTTATTACCATGTTATAAAAGTTATTATGTTCAATTATTTCTCGAGGATCTTTTGAATCAAGTAAAACAACCCAGTAATAAAAGTTGAAGTGTAGACATCGTAACGGTAAATAAAATTGATTTTTGTTACATTAAATCAGTGAGTAAAGTTTTACCTTAGTGATCCTATCCCTTACTTGGGCATTGACACCTTTTTCCTATAATCAAATTTTACAAATCGTGCAAATATGAACAAAGTTAATCGTGATTTGCGCCCGTCAAAGATGACACTAATAATCAGGACAGCCGCCCACGGTGTCATCAAACAGTGGTAGTAAAAAGCGATTCGCGTGTTTAATCAAAACCCCAAAAACGGTTAATAACCAATCTAAATGGTTTACGAGTGGTCATGTTTTGCGCCTGTCGAAAGTGACTCTAATAAGCAGGACAGCCGCCCACGGTGTCACTGGAGATTAGACGTGAGCCATGATCCCGGGAAAGAAAGTAATTAAATCTAACAAATTCCCTACCTAAAAGGTGGCGAAGCCTAGAGGCCACAGGGCCGGAAGAAAGTATCAAATAAGAAAACTGGCCTTCGCCTTCAGAAACTCACCGGCGGAAAATTTAAACTTGTTGGGAGTCCCAGCGCAACCTTTTGGGAGCACGATTGAACCAGGAACCTGGGTAGTGCCCCATCCAACCCAAGCGCCAGAGATAGACGGGGTTTCAGAGACTCCCATCCCCTGGCGACTCGATACAATCGACTATTAAAAGGTAGGCAGTGTAAAATCCCGAATTAATACCTTAGAACTATCAACTATCCCAGAGCGTAAATCCCTGGATTAGCTCAAAAGCGGTTAAATACGTAACCTCCCTAAAAATCGCGGCCCCGAATAGGAAGTAGGGACGTAACACACACACACCTATCAGTTTCGCACATATGTTTCGTTCGTCGACTCTCGGGATCATTCCGGAGTGTATATACCCTTATATACCCTTATACTCTTATATACCTACCCTTATACCCTTATACCCTTATACACCCTTATACACCCTTATACCCTTATACCCTTATACCCTTATACACTTATACGCTTATACCCATATACCCTTATACACTTATACACTTACACCCTTATATACCGTTGTACACTTATACCCTTATACCCATATACCCTAACACCCTTATATACCTTTATAACCTTACACCCTTATATACCCTTATACACCCTTATACCCTTATATACTTACACCCTTCTATACCTTTATAACTTTACACCCTTATATACCCTTATACCCTTATACTCTTATATACCCTTACACCCTTCTATACCTTTATAACTTTACACCCTTATATACCCTTATACCCTTATACCCTTATACTCTTATATACCCTTATACCATTACACCCTTATCCTTTTATATACCCTTATATATCCTTAAAACATTATATACCGTTATGCCCTTACACCCTTATACACTTACACCCTTATATACCGTTATAGACTTATACCCTTATACCCATATACCCTTACACCCTTATATACATTTATAACCTTACACCCTTATATACCCTTATACCCATATACCCTTACACCCTTATATACATTTATAACCTTACACCCTTATATACCCTTATACCTTTACACCCTTATATACCCTTATATACCATTACACCCTTATACGCTTATATACCCTTATACCCTTCTATACCTTTATAACTTTACACCCTTATACCCTTCTATACCTTTATAACTTTACACCCTTATATACCCTTATAACCTTATACCCTTATACTCTTATAAACCCTTATACCCTTATCCTCTTATATACCCTTATACCTGTATACAGGGTGTCCCAACAATGCTGCGGTTCCTTGATGGGCGTGATTCAGGGGGTGATTGCAAACAACTTTTTCCTTTGCGAAAATTCTCTCTGAGGTTTCGTTAACGAGATAATAACAAAAAGCACCTACCAATCAGAGCGCGAGCCTTCTGCTGGAGCTCCCGCGCTAGCGTGGCCGCGCGCCGGGCCGCGCGCCGGGCCGCGCTGCGACTACGAACAAGCAAGGCGGCATACAATGAAGGAAATTGCGTAGAATGGCAAATGAAAAAGACGTAACAAAAAAATCCAAACTTTTGTCAAGGTTTGTTTGCCATTTGAAGTGGACAATGAAAAAAGGATAAATGGATGAAAATCACGTGTAACGTAAAAAGACGAATACCCAGTTGTTTTTTTTTTTTTTTGGATGAATCGAAAATAATAATTATTTGGAGTGAGAGGATAAGGAACACGTAAATTTCCTTTTTTAATAACGTACAAACGAAAAGGTAATGCAACAGGGAACGAGTGAAAAGTGATCGTAGTTCGTTATTGTAATAAAAATCCGTAGTTCCATAACGGCCAACACTGTTGTTGATAATGAATAAATCCGTTTAAAAACTGCGAAGAAAAATTTACGTACGGAAATTTGGAGAATTATCGCCGGAAATAAGCCATAGCCTGCGTTAGGCTTAAAAAATAATAGTTGCCAATAATGTAATTAAAACTCACCCTTTTGGAAATTGACCTGCAGCTTGAAAACCTGTGTCACTAGGTCACTGAACCGATCCTGGTCATCGACAGACGCGCCAAGTGCACAGCTGATCTCAGGTACACGACACCATCCAAAGTTAAGGGTCGCAACGTCAAGTACGTCCGGGTTAATGCACCGAATATTCACTTCACTGCACGCCTACTAACACTGACCACTTAATTTATTATTCATGGAACGTGTTGTTCCTACGTTATAAAAATTGGTGGAAATGAATTTTTACTTGGCGTTCGGAGCCGTGGGTATTCTCGCACAAATTCTCACGCTGCAGCACTTACGTCCCCGTTGTTTGGGGGGTACACCCAGAACATCGCGTAATACTCTTGAGCAGAGAACATTTCTGCGACGTGATTGCTTGCTGACTGACAAGATTTTTTCCAAGCGACTTCTTCTACCCCCAAAAAGTTTCTCTCGTTCCATTATGAGTTGATCCTCACCAGGCCAAGAGGCTTCAGGTAAAAAGAAGCCAGCACATTTTCGAAGCACACGTGCTTCGCAGAAGTGCAACGAACGGACTATCGTGCACTTTTACAAAAGTCCGCGTTCCGTCCTTTTACTGCCAATGTACCACCCATTGCGTCGAGGTAGGCAACAGACACCACGTGTTTCGGTTCGAAAGGGTCCGAAGAGAAGAGAAACAGAAAGTCCTCGAGTTGCTATAAAGAAAAAAATTCTGTTTCCTGTTTCCGATACCCTGAGTTCACGTCTGCTACGAGGCGGAACCAACTAAGCCATAAATTACCCAAAAATGTAGGAAACCGTTGTCTACCGTCGACTAGCGAGACAATACGGTCATAAACCGCGACCCTAGCGAAATGCTCTGGCCGATCAGCCTGATTAATTTTTGGGAACTAGCAATTAAAAAGTATTATTCAACATCAATACGGCTCGCGAAGAGACACAGGAAGAAAGAGAGCATGTATTTCGCTGACTGCGCGTAGTCCCGCCCGCTTCGTCCTACCTTCAAATTAAAGACGGATCCCTTATCTCTCGAGTATAAACACGCGCTCGAATTTGAAAACAAAAGCACATGTCGACGTATTTCGTGCGAGAGATGGCGGGCTTGAAGTCCGATTGGCCCTAATCTAACCAATCTGCCCTGCATCCCTCCCAAACGGCCACTGTCCTCAAGAGGCCCTCTTCACAGCAATATCTCCTCCCCAAGGCCCACCTTCTCTCGCACGGAATACGTCGACGCATGCTTTTGTTTTGAAATTCGAGCGCGTGTTTAGACACGAGAGAGAAGCAGGCCCGATTGGTTAGTTTGGGACCAATCGGACTTGAAGCGGACCTTCTCCCGCACGGAATACGTCGACGCGTGCTTTTGTTTTGAAATTCGAGCGTGTGTTTAGAGACGAGAGATAAGCAGGCCCGATTGGCTAGTTTGGGACCAATCGAACCTCAAGCCCACCTTCTCTCGCACGGAATACGTCAATGACATCGAAAAGTCCTGCGCCCCGTCTCAGGCAAAGCAACCGCGCGCGATTACAGTCACCTGACCGTACCGCTACAACCCCATATTTCTTCAGTGAGGTCAAATAACAGGTCGACAGAAGAATTGCAGGAGAATTTGACTTACCCAATCTTGGCCAATGACACTACTTTTATAATAATCAGATGTGTAAGTTCCAAGCTTGACCTTATCTCGATTATTTATTGAAAAAGTGTCATTGCACAATGGAAACCAATTAGGGCCAATCGGACTTCAAGCCCGCCGTCTCTCGCACGGAATACGTCGACATGTGCTTTTGTTTTGAAATTCGAGCGCGTGTTTATACTCGAGAGATAAGGGATCCGTCTTTAATTTGAAGGTAGGACGAAGCGGGCGGGACTACGCGCAGTCAGCGAAATACATGCTCTCTTTCTTCCTGTGTCTCTTCGCGAGCCGTATTGATGTTGAATAATACTTTTTAATTGCTAGTTCCCAAAAATTAATCAGGCTGATCGGCCAGAGCATTTCGCTAGGGTCGCGGTTTATGACCGTATTGTCTCGCTAGTCGACGGTAGACAACGGTTTCCTACAGTTTTGGGTAATTTATGGCTTAGTTGGTTCCGCCTCGTAGCAGACGTGAACTCAGGGTATCGGAAACAGGAAACAGAATTTTTTTCTTTATAGCAACTCGAGGACTTTCTGTTTCTCTTCTCTTCGGACCCTTTCGAACCGAAACACGTGGTGTCTGTTGCCTACCTCGACGCAATGGGTGGTACATTGGCAGTAAAAGGACGGAACGCGGACTTTTGTAAAAGTGCACGATAGTCCGTTCGTTGCACTTCTGCGAAGCACGTGTGCTTCGAAAATGTGCTGGCTTCTTTTTACCTGAAGCCTCTTGGCCTGGTGAGGATCAACTCATAATGGAACGAGAGAAACTTTTTGGGGGTAGAAGAAGTCGCTTGGAAAAAATCTTGTCAGTCAGCAAGCAATCACGTCGCAGAAATGTTCTCTGCTCAAGAGTATTACGCGATGTTCTGGGTGTACCCCCCAAACAACGGGGACGCAAGTGCTGCAGCGTGAGAATTTGTGCGAGAATACCCACGGCTCCGAACGCCAAGTAAAAATTCATTTCCACCAATTTTTATAACGTAGGAACAACACGTTCCATGAATAATAAATTAAGTGGTCAGTGTTAGTAGGCGTGCAGTGAAGTGAATATTCGGTGCATTAACCCGGACGTACTTGACGTTGCGACCCTTAACTTTGGATGGTGTCGTGTACCTGAGATCAGCTGTGCACTTGGCGCGTCTGTCGATGACCAGGATCGGTTCAGTGACCTAGTGACACAGGTTTTCAAGCTGCAGGTCAATTTCCAAAAGGGTGAGTTTTAGTTACATTATTGGCAACTATTATTTTTTAAGCCTAACGCAGGCTATGGCTTATTTCCGGCGATAATTTTCCAAATTTCCGTACGTAAATTTTTCTTTGCAGTTTTTAAACGGATTTATTCATTATCAACAACAGTGTTGGCCGTTATTGAACTACGGATTTTTATCACAATAACGAACTACGATCACTTTTCACTCGTTCCCTGTTGCATTACCTTTTCGTTTGTACGTTATTAAAAAAGGAAATTTACGTGTTCCTTATCCTCTCACTCCAAATAATTATTATTTTCGATTCATCCAAAAAAAAAAAAAAAAACAACTGGGTATTCGTCTTTTTACGTTACACGTGATTTTCATCCATTTATCCTTTTTTCATTGTCCACTTCAAATGGCAAACAAACCTTGACAAAAGTTTGGATTTTTTTGTTACGTCTTTTTCATTTGCCATTCTACGCAATTTCCTTCATTGTATGCCGCCTTGCTTGTTCGTAGTCGCAGCGCGGCCCGGCGCGCGGCCACGCTAGCGCGGGAGCTCCAGCAGAAGGCTCGCGCTCTGATTGGTAGGTGCTTTTTGTTATTATCTCGTTAACGAAACCTCGGAGAGAATTTTCGCAAAGGAAAAAGTTGTTTGCAATCACCCCCTGAATCACCCCCTTCAAAGAAACGCAGCATTTTTGGGACACCCTGTATACCCTTATAACCTTATATACCGTTATGCCCTTACACCCTTATACAGTTACACCCTTATATTCCGTTATCTAGAGACGCGGTAGCGTCTCGACGCCAAGTACATGAAAGACAAAGACACCTTGTATATGCTTGTCGCTGCCGTGTATCTTTACTCGAAGCACAGCTATTCCAACCTAACCTGAAACTTATTTCATTAATATCTCATCACGCCTGCAATATTTTCTATATTTAATGGCATTTTTCTTATGTAACCCGCATATAAGCTTTCGAATAAGACCGGTCCACGCATGATAGAGATATCGTAATATCGTCTCATGGATCAGTCAGATCCGATAAGATTCTTCTTATGATTCTTCAAGGAATTTTTCGTCAAACATAATACGTATATACGCATTACTCACACACGTTCAGCCAACACATGTTTCGTTCTTCGTTCGCCTATTCTCGGGATCATTCGGCAGGGATCGCCGTCCGTCATTGTATATATATATATATATATATACCTGTACAATTTTGATTTTTATAACCTACCAAGTGTCAATCACTTTTAACCTGCTATGCGTAAAATAAAGTAAGTTGTCCAAATTTGAAATGTCACGTGTTTTTACACTAATAGGAGACTGAATCATTGTCTCAATTAACAAGGTAAGTCGCCAAATTTTTTTTAATTGATTTCTTATGTAGAGTCGCAGACTTGGAAGTTGTCCGGAGAAGGTTCGACAGAGAAGCATCTTCTTTCACATAAGTATCTGGAAATTTGTACCATACCATGCATGTACAAAATAATATATTGTAACAAATTGCATTGCATTTAAATTGCCAGATATATTTATACCAGTAATTTAAAGTTTTTATGTAAAGCTTATAGAAATGAAGGGGACGCACAGGCTTGGATAGTAGAATTGAAGGGAACGCACAGGCTTGGATGGATAGAAATGAAGGGGATGCACAGGCTTGGAGGTTGTCCGGAGAAGATTAGATAGATAGACAGAGCATCTTGTTTCGCACAAGTTTCTGGAAATTTGTCAAATCAGGTAAATCGAAAAAATTTGTCAAAAGACATAGCATTAAGTATTATTAAGAAAATAGATTATGGTGGATTGCTTGCAATGTAGAGCAAGTCACATTAGTGAAGAAAGTACGCTGAAAACACATCTCCCTTGATGCTTTTCAATCTTTTGTGAAAGACATTCGTGATACTTTAATATAAAATCCACAGTAGTTGCCATATATTCATTAATTCATTAATTTTTTTAGGTTCCCATTAACAATATTGCAATTCACCAATAATAAACATACTAAACTAATTTTATTCCAAAACCAATCGTGTGTTGAAAATATTGGATCTCTTTGTTCATGTTCGCTGAATTACTACCATTAGCATTTATTTAAATTTTTTGCAACAAGATTTTCTGCCATACGCTCTCACCTCCTTCTGACACATTTTATAGTCTCTACTCTTACTATAGCAAAATGCCACTCTCTTTCTATAGAAGTTCTACCTTAAGTTGTAACTAAAATAACTAAAATGTGGATTTTATATATTTACAGGTAATCGAAGCAGAAGATGATGGCAGTGTGATCTACGTCAGAGAAAAAAATTTATTGGAACATAGTATTATTATTATTATATTAATTAAACGATTTTATTCATCTTCGATCCTCTGTTTCCTTCTTGTATGATTGCTTTATATCTGAAAATTCAAATTTAAACCAGTTCCACCAATTCAATTGTCTTGAAGCTTTGTAGGCGTGCGTAGTTTGGATGACAATATATTGTATACAATATATTTAAAAAAAAATATGCCCGAGAGGATGAAAAAATTATCCAGTCATCAATTAATAATAATATAATAATAATTTATAATATTGAAAATTATCTGAAATCATTCCCTATGCAAATTATCTTTGTAAAAAGAAGTGAGATCTCCATAAAAAACTTCAAAAAAGTAAAAAAATTACGCTAAGTACATGAATTATCTTTGTAAAAAGAAGTGAGATCCCCATAAAAAACTTTAAAAAAGTAAAAAACAACGCCAAGTACATGAAAAAGTCGATGACGAAAAAAAGTATTATCAAATAAATATCAAATAAATCACAAAAAAAGAAAATAATATAATTACAAAATAAAAAAAAGATGTGAAATCAAAATGAGCTGCAAGTACATAAAGGTGCTTTCCAACTGCGCTTAAGATGACACAACTACATATACACAGCTAAAATGTTGAGTTCATAAATTCCATTACGCATATCGCGGACATTTTTTAATTAACCCATCAAAAAGAATCCCATTTAAAAACATTGTTGTAAATTAATTAATAGCTTTACAAAATTAATGATATACAAAAATTGCGCCAATTATAACAATGACTATTTATACAAAGAAAAAAATGTATTAAATAATATTAAGCAGATATATTTTTATACAAATTGATGTTACGCTAGGTCTTGTTAACGGTACCATAGCTAAACTTGTTTCAGTTACACGAGGTGTTGATAATGACGTTGAAAAATTTAAAATTATATTACCCACTGGGCAAGAACATATAATAGAACGTGTAAGTGTTAAATTTGAAGTAATGGATAGAGCGTTCGTTATTAGAAAACAATTTCCGATTTGCCTCAGCTATGGTATAACTATTCACAAAAGTCAAGGACTAAGCTTGCAGAATGCTGTCGTAGAAGCAGGTAATTCAATATTTACTTGCGGACAAATTTACGTTGCTCTTTCACGGGTGACCACATTACAAGGACTGCATCTTATAAATTATGATCCATCTTCCGTAAAGGCACAAGAATCGGCTATAATAGAGTACAATAGATTGCGAAAAAAATATAGACCTGATCTTATGACTATTTCAATTTCTAAAAACCGCGTTCGCAATGTTCGTGATGCTGTTTGGGCAGTACCTAATTATAATGTTTCCGAATGTCAGAATACTAATGATCACATCGCGGATACCACTCAATACAACGTGAGAGGTCTCTCGCATTCTGATGGTGTGTCTTGTTATGCGAATGCCACAATCCAATGCATGTTATATTGTTCATCTATAAGAGAAAACTTATTTTCGACGGAAAAAGCTGATGATATTATAAAAGTTTTTATGGACCAATATAAGTCGGATCAAAATCCAAACATAATATCATTACGGCAGTTCGCAGGAGAAAAATACGCTTGCAATCAGCTGCATGATGCAGCTGAGTTTATTACCTCTCTTTGTGATCATGAGATTCTTATTAAGAATGCAGTACAACACGAAATAAAAACAGTATTAAGATGTTTAGCGTGTAATTACACAAGTACTACTATCACTACAAATTGTGTGGTACATCTTGCACTGCCCAAGATGTTCAAAAAAAAACATTTGAATTTCAAGATATAATAAAACACAATTTCACAGGATGGAAAAAGCAGAAAGATCCTTGCAATAATTGTGATAATTCAAATTCAAATACAATGAAGAAAATCGATATAACTGCTTCCAAACAAATTCTTATTGCAAAGTTACATTTGTTCGATCACGATAGTAGTGGAACAACGAAAGTTGAAAATTTCAACATCAAAGCAATGCCTACTACTAAAATACAATTGGTAGATCACTGTTATAAACTTAAGGCAGCGATTTTCCACCACGGTAAAACTATTTCCGATGGTCATTACACGGGTATGGTAAGGGGTAAGGGCACAACGTGGGTATTCGTTGATGATTTACGAGTAGAAAAACAAGCTTGGCCACGAAATGCTAAAAATGCATACATATTTTTCTTCGAAAGATGTTAATTGAGGTTGTTATTACAGTTCAATGATACAATACGTTCAGCGCCAAAGGCTGCTTTCAGCGCCATAAGCTGCTTCGCGCACTATGTACTGCACACAAAGTACTATACATTCATATAATACATATACAGGGTGTCCCACCTAAGACTAGACAGCCGGTTTTCTCCTAAACTATTGGAGATGAAAATATAAAAAAAATAGGGAATTGCATGGTTCGAGGGGGCCAATTTATTAGCGTGAACGAATTTTGTTTTCGATTATTATTTTAAAAGATACGATGGTCAAGTTCGGTTTTTCAAATGGAACTATTTTTTCTGAAGACCTGAGTTGATAGTGCGTTCCAAGACAAATTCAATAAGCTTTAATGTATATACTTTATTTTCACTGGTTTTTAAGATATTGCGCTTGCAAATTTACTGATTTTCACTGGAAGAAAACTGTCTGGTATAGCACGGACCGGGGACGGTTTTACTGGCTCCACGGGTGGCACTGCCTTTTGAAATAGATACCTACCTGCCAAAGGTCTACGCCAGGCCCAAAGGATGGACAATTTTTTTCCGTCAGAAATGCTACTTAGGTAGGTACATCTGCGGTATCGAGAAGCGCACAGTTACTTTTATTTCCCACTTGCTTCTACGCTCGGATGGCCGGTTCTTTTGGGAGGGATGCAAGTTCGATTGGTTAGGTTAGGAGGAGTGAAAGTTGCTAGACTAAATTTCAATCATAGGGAGCAGATTGTATCAGAACCATTCGGATTTGCATTCCTCACAAACGGCTGCTCTCTTGAAGAGGCCCTCTTCTCTCGCACGGAATACGTTAACGCTTGCTTTTGTTCTGATATTGAAGCTCGTGTTTATACTCGAGAGGACCACGCGTCGACAGCGGGCTACCCCTTTTCTTCCTGTGTCTCTCCACGAGCCGTGTTGACGGTGGATTGTAGGAGCGTAGATATCTGGATGCCAGTTATTGAATTCAGGAGACGATAGAAACATTTTATTACAAAACACACATGTACTATAATTAAAGTAAATCGTATTCCTCTCGGGCAGGAGTACTGATAATGATCGAACTTGCGCCCCACTTCGCGCAGACCAATTACACGGAGGGTAGTCGGGTCACACACTGCCCAAATGATACAGGGTAATTCTGGAGCAACGCCCGTCAAGGAGATGCGCTGGCACCCCGTGGCGATGACAGACCTTCGCATTGCCTCACCCGATTTTTATGGTTTTTTTTCCGGAAAAAGGTATGAATCCTGGGCCGAACGTAGCGAATTGAAGTCGGCCCTCCGCAGTCGAGGGTGAATGATCCATTACAGCGTATTAAGAAACCCTTTTCTTCATCGTATCGAAAGGGAAGTGGTGCCAATGGATTCCTTATGTTTTTCTGACGAAAATCATACCAAATGTCATGCAAATCGGACTACTTTGACACAAGCTATTTGTATTCCCTATGTAAAAGTTGTCCGATTTACACGACATTTGTAATGATTTTCATCGGAAAACCCCAAGGAATCCATCGGCGACACTTCCATATCCATACGATAAGGAATAACGAACTGTTTTATTTCTTAAAAAGGTAGGTACAGGCTGATTCCGGTGCTGCGCCCGTCACCCCGTGGCGAGGACAACACCCCGCAGTGCCCATCGAATTTTATGGCTTTTTTTCGGAAAAAGGTATGAATCCTGGGCCGAACGTAGCGAATTGAGGTCGGCCCTCCGCAGTCGAGGGTGAATTATCCATTACAGCGTATTAAGAAACTCTTTTCTTCGTCGTATCGAATGGGAAGTGACACCGATGGGTGCCTTATGTTTTTCCGATGACGATCATACCAAATTTCATGTAAATCGGACTATTTTTAACCAAGTCAAGTCAACTTGAAATGATATAAATCGATATTCCATGGAATTTCCTTCATTATGGTCCGAATACGTCGTTCTTGGTGTCAGTTTCATCCGCGAAACATAAGAAATCGATGGGTGTCGTTTTCGCAAAGATCTGATGAGAAATGCGCGAGTCAAAGATTTCTCACTTTTTAATAGGCACTCGAACCGCTTCGAGGGTCAAAAGCCGTACAATCGGGTGAGGCACTGCGGGGGGGTTGTCCTCACCACGGGGTACAATGGCCGACCTTTTCTTGCACCCAATTCTTCTCGCGTGCTTTTGTTTTGAAATTCCAACACGTGTTTATACTCGAGAGGTAAGGATTTATACTCGAGAGATAAGGAATCCGTCTTTAATTTGAAAGGAGGACGATGCAGGCGGAACCACGCGCACTCAACGGTGTACCCCTTTTCTTACTGTGTCTCTCCACGAGGCGTATTGACGGTAGATGATACTTTTCAATTCCTATATTTGTGGCATCTTTCTCGCGTGCGTCGGGACAAAAGCGGACTCAGAGCCAGGCGAAAATTCATTCGCTCTTTACGATCGATAATTTATTATTTCTCCAAGAACGTTTCGACAACATCTGTTTGCCAAATTTGTAAAGGCCAATAAAAGACGTGGTGATATTGTCCAGTCTGAGTTAATCCGTATATTGCTCTGTCGGTGGGTAGTGCGTACGATGACTTCGGACGCGTACTATGTACCGTTGCCTACCGCCGACGCGCGGAAAATCCGCTCATAAACCGCGACTCTGGCGAGACATCGCGGCCGATCACTACGGGTACTTTTGGTAACCAGATGTGGCATCTTCCACCTCTATTTCATCAGGGTAATTCTGGAGGTACGCCCGTCACCCCGTGGCGAGGACAACACCCCGCAGTGCCCATCGAATTTTATGGCTTTCGACCCTCGAAGGGTTTGGAATACCATTAAGAAGTGAGAAATGTTCAGGATTTCAAATGTTTGCTTCTTTTCTTCATCGTATCGAAGGGGAAGTGGCGCCAATGGATTCCTGGCGTTCCGTCGATTAAAATCATACGAAATTTCATATAAATCGGACTATTTTTAACCAAGTCAAGTCAGCTTGAAATGATATAAATCGATATTCCATGGAATTTCCTTCATTATGGTCCGAATTACGTCGTTCTTTGTGTCAGCTTCATCGGCGAAACATAAGGAATCGATACGTGTCGGTTTTGCAAAGATCTGATGAGAAATGCGCAAGTCGAAGATTTCTCACTTCTTATTAGGCACTCGAACCCCTTCGCGGGTGGAAAGCCATAAAATTCGGTCAGGCACTGCGAGGGGCTGTCCTCGCCACGGGGTACCAGGCCGCCGCATCTCCTTGACGGGCGTTGCTCCAGAATTACCCTGTATCATTTGGGCAGTGTGTGACCCGACTACCCTCCGTGTAATTGTTCTGGGCGAAGTGGGGCGCAAGTTCGATCATTATCAGTACTCCTGCCCGACAGGAATACGATTTACTTTAATTATAGTACATGTGTGTTTTGTAATAAAATGTTTCTATCGTCTCCTGAATTCAATAACTGGCATCCAGATATCTACGCTCCTACAATCCACCGTCAACACGGCTCGTGGAGAGACACAGGAAGAAAAGGGGTAGCCCGCTGTCGACGCGTGGTCCTCTCGAGTATAAACACGAGCTTCAATATCAGAACAAAAGCAAGCGTTAACGTATTCCGTGCGAGAGAAGGTGGGCATTGCTGTGAAGAGGGCCTCTTCAAGAGAGCAGCCGTTTGTGAGGAATGCAAATCCGAATGGTTCTGATACAATCTGCTCCCTATGATTGAAATTTAGTCTAGCAACTTTCACTCCTCCTAACCTAACCAATCGAACTTGCATCCCTCCCAAAAGAACCGGCCATCCGAGCGTAGAAGCAAGTGCGAAATAAAAGTAACTGTGCGCTTCTCGATACCGCAGATGTACCTACCTAAGTAGCATTTCTGACGGAAAAAAATTGTCCAGCCTTTGGGCCTGGCGTAGACCTTTGGCAGGTAGGTATCTATTTCAAAAGGCAGTGCCACCCGTGGAGCCAGTATAACCGTCCCCGGTCCGTGCTATACCAGACAGTTTTCTTCCAGTGAAAATCAGTATATTTGCAAGCGCAATATCTTAAAAACCAGTGAAAATAAAGTATATACATTAAAGCTTAATGAATTTGTCTTGGAACGCACTATCAACTCAGGTGTTCAAAAAAAATAGTTCCATTTGAAAAACCGAACTTGACCATCGTATCTTTTAAAATAATAATCGATAAAAAAATTCGTTCACGCTAATTAATTGGCCCCCTCGAACCATGCAATTTCCTTTTTTTTTTATATTTTTATATCCAATAGTTTAGGTGAAAACCGGCTGTCCAGTCTTAGGTGGGACACCCTGTATACTGTGAATATTTTAAATGTATTTTTTTAGGTAAGCCGGTATAAAACTATCATAACGAAAATTAAGGTTCGTGCCAATACATTATCGGCGGGTGATTATTAAATATCGATTTGATTTTACAAATGACAGATCAATATTCTGTGACTCAGTAGTGTACGTACGAGTACTTTTGCACAAAAAGACGTGTTATTTACTTTTTAATTTGTACTGAGACATTGGAAAACTGTGTAATCAATTGTTCATAATATGATACCTGCGTCTCATTCCACTCATCTTCGAATTTTAGTTATGAAGCTAAGATAAATCGACATAATTGAATATGTTAAATATGTACATTTCTGATATGTAAACGTGATTCGGAATTGAAAATTGACTGAAAATTATTTTTATTCGTTAAAGGTGCTCTGCACAAATAGCAATCACCTAGGAAGTTAGCCACAAAGGTATTCTATTCAATTATCATCCACTTATTACAAGTTCCAGCAAAAAAAAACAGCGAGTGGAACGTAAGGAATTCTCGAAAATAATCGCGTGGGTGTTTTTTTTTTTATAAAAAATGTACTTCTGATACTAATAAAATATTTGAAAATTCTAGTATTTATTCAAATATTAACATAGCAAAATTTCAAATGTGACTGCCCAAAAGTCAAAAGCTTAAAGTTTGATCTAACAAATTAAAGCTTCAACAATTTCTTATACTATACATTTTTTTCAGGTACATCATGTTTAATTATTTATCATTAGGATCACAAATTCAGTCTTGTTGCTAACTTAAACGTACGATATTTTTGATATGTTAGAATTAATTATCACATTATTGATATTATAGGCTTGCAAGCGCCCAATAAAGTTCTTAAATCTTCATCGCTTAGCTTAGATAATTAAATATAATATAATAACATTAATAAAAAGTTTATGTAATAAAAAAAGGAATAATAAAATGTAATAAAAAATTTAGTATTAATAATTTATCAATGTTTTCTCCACTAATTCCGCTTCCGCGACCGATTTCCGCAAATCTAATTCGTTTTTTTTAGTCATAAATTCTAATTCCATTGCATTTTTTAGCTTCTGGTGTTCGTAGTTCAGAAGTGCTAATTTCCTCTCATCCTCTATCATTGACCTGATTCTTTCCAGTTTCAATTCTTCGAGGTCAGAATTACCAGTTGCTTTTTTCTTTCTTTTTTCCACAGGAGCTGAAAATAATAGAAATAAGAGATAATGCACTTACAAAAAATGATGTTTCTACTATAAATACTCTTCTCAAGATAAAAAAAAAACTACATATTTTACCAATAGTTTGCGTAATTTCTAATGATGTTGTAGGTAAGCACGTCTGTGCTTCAGCACGGAACTCCTCCAGTTCTTCCACCATTCCTTCTATTGCCATATTGTCGGTACTGAACATTATTTGTTGTCGCTCTAATCATCAAAACATTTATTATTCATTTCGGCTAATCTCATTAGCATTTTATTAATATCATAACATTACTAACCGTGTATGCTTTCCTCGTTTGAATTCGAAGAAAATGCTATCGGGGCCGTATGTAATAAATGTGGCGTTGCCTCCGCAACATCTGGATCAATGGCAACGGGTGGTGCTGCTGGGCCACCCGTTGCCATTGTTGCCTGCCTTTCCTTTGTTAGTAGCCCCCGCTGTGCAGCTTTGATATTGCTCCACAGTTTCCTTAGTTGCTGAACAGTTCTCTGCAATGATTATATAAAATAGTTTATTAAATGAACGTAATAAAGTTAAGCTATTTACTACGTCTTATTCTACATGTAGATCCTGATAACAACCCTGCCTGCAGTCTGCCAGCAGATGGGCAGCAGGGTCTGACAAGGCAGTGTCTGCCGGCAGACGGACGGCAGATTCGCAGCAGACCCTGCCTTCAGACGGGCAGCAGAATCTGCCGGCAGAACCATAGCTGAATGCGGACACAGACGGCACTGGATCTGTCGGCAGACTTGGTTATCAGGAGAGAATTCAGTTTTCTACGTTAAGTAAAATACAGAGCCACCACTAACCAAGGGTCAATATGATCCTAATAGCGAATTCTTTATCAAACTTTGCGTTCGGGTATAGTTTCATTGCCATTTTCATATAAACAAATCCCTTACCTTAGCGGATATTAGATGGGAAGCATTATATTTTTCGCATATATCGTCCCAAGCTTCGTCTTTCGCGGTGATACAACTGGCATCACTTTTCTTTTGTTCTATAATAGGCCCGTGTTCTTTTAGTAATTCAACAAACAACCGTTTTTCAACATCACTGTAATGTTTTTTTATTGCTCTTTGCCATTTTTTGAACGAGAATAGCACGTGCTTCTAACAGGCGCGTAAGGAGGAATAACGGGGAATACCGCGCAAACACAGCAGCCGCATTTTCAAAGCCATTCCTCATTGGATAATGCTGCTCGGCTACATTGGAAAGTTTCCGACGCTTGCCGAACGTAATATAAGATTTGCTTAAGCATTTGCTTGGCTAAGCAAGCCTTAAGCACCAGCTTCTTAACTAAGCAAATCTTAAGTTCGGACTGAGAATACATGAAGTCTTAAGCTCGTCTTATTCGAATAAGGCGAACTTTGTTAAGACATGCTTAAGCGCTTGCTTGAGCAACGACTGAGAATACCGCCCTAACACTCTAACCACTACGCTAACTGCGGCGCTGAATGATTCTTTCGTACCATATGATATATGGTGCGTATACACTTCCAATTAATCATATTAACTTGATTCCCTCCGTTTACATATTACTCTGTCGTATGCAGAGATATTAAAAATCATATAATGCATTCACTGTATGACGGAAATGCAAAAATTGAAAATACTTATCACGTTTTCACGCGAAATATCTCGAAAATATCGTTTTCTGATTTTTTAACTATGGCGCACCTTACCGAAAAATCTGAAAAAAAATGTAGATAATGGTCATGTCAATATCTAACTACTGTAAAATTAAAAATCTAGTCGCTCGAAAACTTCAACACGAAATCTGCATTTTTCCACATTTTTTTTGCGTTTTTTGTTTCTTACACTTAGCAGTTGCAACGAAAAAATCTGAAAAAATTCACAATCATACACAATCATGTCTACAATATTTCAGATTTTTTTTAGAATTTTTGCTGACCACTAAATAGGGAAAATATGGCAAAAACCGAAAATTCGAATTTACCCTATAACTACCCTCCTGGTTGAAATAGGGGGTTGAAACTTGGTGTACAATGTTTTCCTGTGCTACACTATTGAAAGTTGTATTGCCAGCTAAAATCGGTTCAAGGGCACTTTTCACTATGCTTATCCAGCTAGACCCTTTCATCAAAATCGGTGAGGAATCGCTAAAGTAAATAATTACCTGAACTTTTATTTGTTATTCTAGAATAACTTAGTATTCGAAAAAATTTATTCAATTTTTTATTTGAATAACGTCCAACTCTGATTGTAAGCAATGGCTCTAACTTCCGATGCGTGCTACGCTCTCACAAGGGGACCACGCGGTAGTGGACATCGCTTTTGGAACGACAATATATGGGGGTCGTAGTACTCATGTAGTATGAAAATACCATTTCGGCTTTCTGCATGGTGGGCCTTCGTTTTCGACATATTTTGATTTAAAGTTTTTTACGTACGGAGTAATAACGATATATACCCTCTA
The DNA here is from genome assembly GCA_947577245.1 of Andrena bucephala. NCBI lineage: Eukaryota > Metazoa > Arthropoda > Insecta > Hymenoptera > Andrenidae > Andrena > Andrena bucephala. The sequence goes on along the minus strand of OX387716.1, from coordinate 27,031,083 downwards.
CAGTAACATACATCCAGGAAGGTTCCGTGGCCACAACGGTAGCGCGTCAGATTGTCATGCAGCTGGCCCGGAGTTCAACACCCCTGTAACCCAATAATAACTTTTTTCTTTTCATTTTTTTGCAACAGTTTTTCTCGTGGAAATATATTTTGTGAATATTACGTATTATATAGTGCGTAACATATTTTACTCTACGCAAATTTTAACATTGAAAATGCATTTATAACATATTATTCTAATCATCTCTTTCACCGGTGCTTCCATATTCTTGTACTGCGAAAATATTTCATTCCGAAACATTCGACGCCTGCGATTGTCGAGCAGGTAAAGTGGGATCTAGAGACGCGGTAGCGTCTCGACGCCAAGTACATGAAAGAAAAGACACCTTGTATATGCCTGTCGCTACCGCTATCATTTACTCGTTGCCCGGCTAATCCAACCTAACCTGAAACATATTTCATTAATATCTCATCACGCATGCAATATTTTCTAAATTTAAAGGCATTTTTCTTATGTAAACCGCATATAAGCTTTCGAATAAGACCAAATTTCAATAAAATCTGTCCACGCATGACAGAGATATCATAATATCGTCTCATGTATCAGTCGGAAACGGTAATTTTTTCTTCTGATTCTGATTCTTCTTCTCCAACCAAATTTCGTCAAACATAATACGTATATACGCGTTACACGCACACCTTCAGCCAAAAGAAACTAATACATGTTTCGTTCGTCATACGCGTTACACGCACACCTTCAGCCAAAACGAACTAATACATGTTTCGTTCGTCAATCGCTATCTTCACTATGCAATCTACTCCAAATTTTGACAGCTTACAGTCAGGTTATAATGAGAAGCCACGTGTTTTTATACAAAATAACCTGACGAGTATCAAATCCCACGAGAGAGAAAGAGATATTCACCATTTCACTCTTGACCACTCTTAACAACTCTTACGTTTATGGCGGTAACTCTATGGCAATGCATTGCGCATTTAAATAAGTATAATAAAAAAATATATATCAAATAGAACACAAGATTTGGTTTTTTACTTTATATCTTCATTATCTTGGTATATAATTGACAGATTTAAAAATCAGCTGGAATAGATGAAAAATGGCGGTCCAATCAAAAACCTAAATGCACATTTTCAGATTAATAGATAGTAAAATATCGACATAAACGTAAGAGTTGTTACGAGCCGGGGCTGCGGCAACGCGAGAGGCCGGCGAGAAGGGTATTTCCCAAGGAATACGGTTTATGAGTTTGTTAGTTAGGTGCGCGGACGAACCTGATGCGAAATCAGGGAGCCGCTAGGATTATTGACGGCGAGGACGAACCTGATGCGTAATCAGGGAGCCTCTAGGAATGGAGTCAAACGCGGACGAACCTGATGCGAAATCAGGGAGCCGCAGGAGGGTGAAACGTCGTGAACGAACCCGATGCGAAATCGGGGAGTCACTAGGATAGAGTTCACAGATTTAATTATTTAAAATATAATAATAAAATAATAATCGTTTAAGCGAGATTGAGTCCGCAGATAAGTTTTAGGTACGACTGTAATACACCATTTGAAATTGTCTAATAAATAATCATGTTAATATATGCATAAATTATTATTTTCAGATCGTGGACATTTAATTTTTTAAAACCATCGTGGGCTCACCCATTCTATTCTATTACTTTGTCATACTTTCTAACCTCTTGTGACGTAGCGTCCCAGCGCGAGAAATCGAGCGCGCGGCGGTGCGACCGGGAGTGAGCGAGAGGCCGAGCGCGCCGGCGACCGCAGCCGAGAATCACAGAACCGGCCCGAGGCGCGCCGGTCTCGCGACGCGTCAAATGACGCTCACTCCCCACGGCGCCGCTAGATTGCGTCGATTTCTCGCTCCTGGGAATTTCCGAGAATCGGGACATAAGCCCCGGCGTCACGGAGCCAAGGCAATTCGAGTGGGGCTACGGATCCCCACTACCAGCCTGCCTGCCTGGATGTTGCCCGGTGCACGCAAACTGGAAGAATCCGCCGTACCGTCGATCGAACGATCGCACTCTTTCCTCTACCATTCCGAGACAGAGACGCCTGGAAGTTGCCCGGTCTCTTTCCTCTACCGTCCCGAGACAGAGACGCCTGGAAGTTGCCCGGTCTCTTTCCTCTACCGTCCCGAGACAGAGACGCCTGGAAGTTGCCCGGTCTCTTTCCTCTACCGTCCCGAGACAGAGACGCCTGGAAGTTGCCCGGTCTCTTTCCTCTACCGTTCCGAAACCGAGACGCCCAGACGCTGCCCGGTCTCTTTCCTCTACCGTTCCGAAACAGAGACGCCCGGACGCTGCCCGGTCTCTTTCCTCCACCGCTCCGAACCGAGACGCCCGGACGCTGCCCGGCCTCCACCGCTTCGCGAAGCGACACTTGGAGTACCGCGAGCCGAACCGCGTCGACCCCCCCCCCCCCCCTCTCACAAAATTATAGAGCAAGCGTGTAAATACTGTAAATAGGCAGTCGGAAATAAAGGAAGTGATTCATAACGAAAGGAGTTCATCAAACCCTGGCATACCGCCTGAGTACCTCCTCCTGAATCCTTCCTCCGGAGTGACGATGGTCACAAATTGGCACCCGAACAGGGACAAAGCAACCATAGGAAGAAGCGAGAATGAGCTCCGCACTAACACGGTTGTACCATCTGAATAAGGAAGAACTCGTCGAGGCCCTGAAGGCAGCGAACGAGAGCACCGAAGGGAACTTCGAGCAACTTCGCGCCCGGCTCCGCCAGTACCTGGTCACCACCGATCCAATGGGAAAGGAAGAGGAAAGCCCGCAGACCGGCAGAACGACCAGCAGCTCGCCACCGACCATCGTGGTCGCCGAGCACGACGCCGCCCCTACGCTTGCCCCCATGGCAAACGCCATGGACCGCGAACGCAAGTGGGGCTGCCACTTCGATGGCACCAAAGACGCCCGCGACTTCCTGGAACGAATATGCGAGCTCCAGGAAGGGTACGGCATCACCGATGACCAGTTCCTTCGGTGCCTCCCTGAATTATTAAAGGGCCAGGCCCTCCTATGGCACCGGAGCAACCGTACCGCATGGACGACGTGGGCAGACTTCGAGAAAAGCTTCCGCTTGTTCTACATCCCGACCACCAGCCAGTATGACTTGGAAGAAGCAATCCTACAACGGAAACAGAAGACCGGGGAGCGAGCCAGCGAGTATCTCATCGGAATACAAACGCTGATCCGACGCCATGGCCAACTTCCCCCGGATCGACAACTCGAGCTAATTCATCGAAACCTACTCCCCGAATATCGGCAGTACATTCGCCGAAAGGACTGCCCCACCGTCACGGCATTGCTAGAAACCGCCGTCGAGTACGAAGCCATAGAAAAGGACAAAAAGACGCCGCCACGACCTACACCCGCGAGAGCTGCTGCTGGAGGTGCGGGCAGCGGGGACACCGACGGCAGGAATGCACGTCTGTTCTGTTCGCGTTGCGGCCAAGACGAACGCCTCTCCCGCGACTGCCCGTGCCAGCCACTGGCGGGAAACGCCACGGGGCCCGGAGACAGGGGCGTCTCCCAACCACCGGCCAACCCCGCGCCCCAGTAAGACAGACCGGTCAAACCACGCGGCCGTTCGTCACCATCCGCCTACACGGCCGCCAATACCGAGCTCTCCTGGACACAGGAGCCACCAGCTCGTACGTGCGCAACGACGTGGCTGAGCATTGTCTGCGCCACGGCGACTCTCTCACTCCCACACACCATCGAGTCCGCCTAGCAACCGGGGTCGAAGCATCCCTGACCGGGGACCTGCGAACATCAACTCGAGTGGAGAACCAACGGCTCACCCACAACTACGCCGTCCTCCCAGCGCTCACGCAACCGATCATCCTCGGCATGGATGCCCTGCGAAAGTTAAGGGTACACATGACCCTTGGGCAACGCCTGCTGATACCAGACGCCGCCACCATCGAGCCAGCCAACGGAGTGACGGCATGTACCCCGACACAGGCCGAAGCCTTGCAGCGCCTCCTCGACGAAGAATTACCCAAGTTTCAAACACTACAAGGAACCACGCAGCTTGCAACTCATACCATCCGCCTGAAACCTACCGCCCCGCTGAAGCAGCGCTATACACCACGCAACCCGGCCATGCAGCAGATTATCAACGAGGAGGTGAACAAAATGCTAGCCGAGGGATTCGTCGAACCGTCCCGAAGTCCATGGAGCTCCCCCGTCGTCCTGGTCCGAAAGAAAAATGGAAAACGGCGGTTTTGCATCGACTTTCGCCGGGTGAACCAGGTCACCGAGAAGGACGCTTACCCACTCCCCAAGTGGAGGCAACCCTCAGCAAACTCCGGGAGGCCCGTTTCATTTCAACCCTCGACCTAGCCAACGGGTACTGGCAAGTGCCCCTCGCTCCCGAAAGCCGACCGATAACCGCCTTCACGGTGCCAGGCTGCGGGCTCTACCAGTTTCGGGTCATGCCATTCGGTCTGCACTCCGCACCCGCCACGTTCCAGCGCCTGCTCGACCAGGTGATCGGACCGGAACTAGAACCTCGAGCCTTTGCATACCTCGACGAAATCATAATACTGGGTCGGACATTTGAAGAACACCTGCAAAACTTGCGCGAAGTCCTACGCCGCCTACAAGCCGCCAACCTCCGGATCAACCCTGACAAATGCGAGTTCTGCCGAACCGAACTAAAATACCTCGGCCACATGGTAACCGCCCAGAGGGTCAAGACAGACCCCGATAAGGTCCAAGCAATCTTAGGAATTCCAGCATCCACCAACATCCGCGAATTACGCAGATTCCTGGGAATTGTGTCATGGTATAGAAGGTTCATTACCCATTTCGCCGACACCACCGCACCACTAACGAAACTCCTACAGAAGAAACGGAAGTGGACCTGGGGCCCCAAGGAGGACACGGCCTTCCACACCCTCCAACGCCAGATAGCCGCCGCGCCTGTCCTAACATGCCCGGACTTCACGAAACCCTTCACCCTACAAACTGACGCCAGCGAGGAGGGCCTCGGGGTAGTGCTGATCCAGGAAACCGCAGAGGACGAGCACGTCATTATTATTATTATTAAACGTCTTTATTGCACAACATGAACAGAGGACAATATAGAGAGAGTAAACAACGACAAAAGCAAAGGCGAAGTTCAGTCAGAGACTGTTTTCCAACTTAACCAACGTAACCTAAGACGGTAACTTAACCTAATTTTGTGATAGAAAAAGTTAATATAAGAAAGGAGGACAGAACAAACTAACCTAGGCTTAATATAAAATAAAAACAAAACATAACATAACAAAGCTAGAATAGATCAGGAGCCTGGATTATAAAAGCGAACACAGAAAACAAAACTTACTAACCAGATCGTAAAGTGGGCTAAGTGACATTATAACGGGTGAAGCAACAGAAAAGATTTACACGAACATCTGAATGCGTAGAGGGTCGGAAGTGCGCGGATCTCTGAAGGGAGTGAGTTATAATAATGGGGGGCGACGTAGGCGAAGGAGGCGCGAAAGTAGTTAGTACGATGGTAGGGGATGGATAGCATGTCTTGCGAACGAGTAGCATGAGCAGTATGAAAGGAAGCGTTGGTAGGAAGAATGTTAAACAGGTAAGGAGGTGAGCAGTCGCGCCGGATTTTATAAATAATGCAACAGAGATGGAGAATCCATCTCTGTCTCATTGGGAGCCAGCCGGATTTTTTCAGGAGAGGCGAGATGTGGTCAAATTTACGAGCACAGATGGAAAAGCGGAGAGGCAAGACTGACAGATAAACGAGGACCATACACAACATCACAATAATCGAAAAGAGAGATGATAAGTGATTGAGAAAGGAGAAGCTTCTGTTGAGTAGTAGGAGATAACGTGAGGGGTGAAGGATACGGAGACGGGTATAGGCAGCACGGCAAAGATCAGAAATATGATTTTCAAAATTTAAAAGAGGATCAAAACGGAGCCCAAGACATTTAAGAGAGCCACTTGGCACGATGTTAGCTGAATCGAAGGAGATAGAGAAAGGCGGGAGGTTGGCTAGCCGAGTAGGGGAACAGACTATAATCAAGGAAGTCTTAGACGGGTTAAGGGAAAGCCCTTGCGATTCGGCCCAGATCAATAACTCCTGTTCAAGTTCAGCGGTAGAAGAGTTGACATGAGCAGCGCTAACAGACGTAATAAGCTGCAAGTCGTCCGCATACATATGTGCGACCGAAAACTTGGGAACGTGTAGAAGGTCCGCAACATAGATCAGGAACAGGAGCGGACCAAAAACAGATCCTTGAGGCACACCACGCAGGATGCATCGCGAGGAGGAATACAGAGAGCCCTACGCATTAGTGACGACGATCTGCTGACTGCGAGCAGATAGGTAGGAGCGAAACCAATTAAGCGCGAGCGAAGAAAGGCCAATATGATGCAAAAGTCCAACGACGTAATGACAGCCAAACGCCCTAAGTCCAGTACACGCAGGAGAGTATCAGAGATATGAAGCATTGAGGTCGTGGTACTGAACTCTCGTCGATAGCCTGACTGGTGATGCGGCAGGACACCACACCGCTCCACAAAGTGCTGCAGCTGCCCACAACACAACCTTTCGAAAAGTTTAGAAAGGAACGGTATTAATGAAATAGGACGAAGCGAGCTTAAGGCCGGTGACTTGGAAGAAGCAGGAGATTTTGGAATAGGATGAACTATTGCATGTTTCCAGATGGTAGGGACTGCGCCCGAAGATAAGGATGAATTAAAGATATGGAGAATCGGATCAAGACAGTGAGGAATGCAGTAGAGGACCCTTGTGCCAGAAATGTAATTTGGACCGGCGGAAGTAAGTTTGATCTTCTTAAGCGCAATGTAAAGGTCGTTGAGATCGAACGGAGAGAAGGAGAAGGAGTTGTCGGAGGTGGAGGAGAGAAATTTTACGACAAGCTCTGGCTGGACGCTGGTAGGGGGGAGAGTGTCGAAGAAATGGTTGTTAATAAGGTTGGGGTCATGTAAGCATGTAACGGAGGAGGAGCGTCGCCGAGGAGAGTGAAGATCGGAAAGAGAGATGTAATGCCAGAATTGCCTAGAGGAGGGCGTCGAAATAGACAGGTGAAGAAAGAAGGCACGCTTTTCCGCCCGAATAGCACAAGTACAGAGATTACGCAGCGTTTTGTAATTCGACCAGTGTAGTGCCCTGTGGGAACATTTAAATTTGGCTAACGCTCTGTTACGCATCTTAATGAACCTATGTATATTGAGCGTCGTCCACGGCGACGCAGGTTTCGTTACCCGGATTTGCTCAATAGGCGCGAAACGGTCAAAAAGTGAGGTTAAAAGCGCAAGAAGGAGGTTCGCTTTCTCGTCAATCGCAGAAGCATCATAAAGAGGAGACCAGTCAATACATTGGAGAGCCGTATTGAACTCATCGATCGGTATCGCTTTTAAGTTCCTTCGTTGCAGATATTGGTGCGAGCGCGACGGTGTAGGAAGATCAAGTACGGCGTACGTTAAAGCGTGACCACTGATGTGACTAGCGTCCAATAAACCACTCGCAGCCGACTTAAGATCACAAGATAGCATAATTAAATCTATAAGTGTCGAAGAAGATTCAGTGATGCGCGTAGGTTGGGTGATAATTTGTTTAAGGGAGAGAACAGTCATAAAATGGATTAAGAGCCTCGTATCCGAATTGCTCACGAAGTTCATATTAACATTAAAATCTCCCAAGCAAATAAGGTGATCAGCATTGCAGTGCGTGTCAAGGAGAAAATTGAGTAGTGCATCAAGCGACCCAGAGTGGCAGCTTGGAGGACGATATACTGCCAGAAATAACACGCGAGTGCGGTTAAATATTAATAAAATACCAGCGATATCCAGAAGCGGGTCACAATTGTACATTATAGGGACACTATCACACATCGCCTATGCCAGTCGAACGCTCAACCCGGCCGAACGGAATTACTCCACTACCGAGAAAGAATGCCTGGCAGTAGTGTGGGGAATTCGAAAAATGCGACCCTTTCTGGAAGGCTACCAATTTACGGTCCTGACCGATCACCAGGCACTCAAATGGTTACAAAACATCGAGGATCCATCCGGTCGCCTCGCCCGTTGGAGCTTGGAACTCCAACAATATGATTTCATTATCAAATACCGTAAAGGAGCCAGAACCTGGTAGCCGACGCGCTCTCCAGGCAGCCCGACGACGTCCACGCGGTCGACGAACCCCCAGCATGTGCATGGTGCACACGCATGATAAAGCAAGTCCAGCAGGAACCGGCGAAGTACCCAGAATACCGAATCGCCGAGGAACAATTATACCGGCGATTCCCCGATCTTACCGGACGAGCAACGGACCCCGCAACCGAGTGGAAGATGTGCGTACCGCGATCAATGCGCCCCGCCGTTCTCGCCGAAAATCACGACAATCCAACCGCCGGCCACCTGGGAACCACCAAAACAGCAGCAAGACTCGCCGAACGCTACTACTGGCCAGGGATGTTTCGGGAGGCAGCTCAGTACGACCGACAATGCGCCTCGTGCAGACAATACACGATTCCACAACAGACACCCGCCGGTCAAATGCACACGACCCCCGTCACCCGTCCATGGGAAGTGGTCTCCGCGGACCTCGTCGGGCCTCTTCCTCGGTCCAGCAAGGGCCACACTACGCTGTGTGTCTTCCAAGACAAGTTCTCCAAATGGGTCGAAGTACAACCACTACGCCAAGCTACCGCAGCAGCCGTCACCAGGGCCCTAAAGGACAAAATATTCCTGCGCCACGGATGTCCCCGCATCGTTATAACGGACAACGGACGGCAATTCGAAAGCCGGGAGTTCGGGAATCTCCTCAGGGACGCCGGAAGCACACACAGGAAAACTCCGCCTTATTTACCACAGTGCAACCCTGTCGAGCGAGTGAATCGAGTACTAAAAACAATGATCGCGCAGCACACGGCCGAAAACCACCGCCACTGGGACCGCTGGATTCACGAGCTCGTATTCGCGTATAACACGGCCAAACATGAGAGTACCGGATTCACTCCAGCCTTCCTTACCTACGGGCGAGAGCTACTCCCGCCAACTACCCTACACCGCCCACCAGAAGCTGGCCCACCAGATCTAAACCACACCGATACTCAGTTCCGACGACAACAGATCGACCACCTGCAAGACACCCTCGCACTGGCCAGACGAAACCAAGCACGCGCATTCGAGAGTCAGAGAAAATACTATAATATGAGGCGGCGGGACTGGCAGCCCAAAATCGGAACATACGTGATGAAACGAGAACACCATTTATCCGACGCCGCGCAGGGGTTCGCCGCGAACCTCGCACCAAAATTCGCAGGCCCGTACCGGGTCAACGAATTCCAGGGGCCAAACATCTTTATTTTAAAGGATAACAACAACCGCAGCAGCCGGGCCCACGTGAAAGACGTGAAACCCTGCACCGAAAATAATGTCAACAGCGAACCGCCGGCCAGAGGACAATTCCACGAACCCGGAAGCGATCTCGGTGCTAACCTGAACGACGACCGCGAGGAAGAGTCATCACAGTCGCACCATGGACGACATCCTGCAAGTCGACTTCCACATGCCGGAGCTCGAGAGTCGTCGGCTCCGGCAAACGTTCCGGGAGTTATTCGGGGAATCCTCGGACGAGGAGTCGCCCCCGCCCAGCAGCCGCCGGATCCCCCCGGGTAATTTGTGACCGTCGTCACTCCGGAGGAAGGATTCAGGAGGAGGTACTCAGTCGATATGCCAGGGTTTGATGAACTCCTTTCGTTATGAATCACTTCCTTTATTTCCGACTGCCTATTTACACTATTTACACGCTTGCTCTATAATTTTGTGAGAGTGGGGGGGGGGGGGGGTCGACGCAGTTCGGCTCGCGGTACTCCAAGTGTCGCTTCGCCAAGCGGTGGAGGCCGGACAGCGTCCGGGCGTCTCGGTTCGAAGCGGTGGAGGAAAGAGACCGGGCAGCGTCCGGGCGTCTCTGTTTCGGAACGGTAGAGGAAAGAGTGCGATCGTTCGATCGACGGTACGGCGGATTCTTCCAGTTTGCGTGCACCGGGCAACATCCAGGCAGGCAGGCTGGAAGTGGGGATCCGTAGCCCCACTCGAACTGCCTTGGCTCCGTGACGCCGGGGTTTATGTCCCGATTCTCGGAAATTCCCAGCCGCGAGAAATCGACGCGATCTAGCGGCGCGGTGGGGAGTGAGCCTCATTTGACGCGTCGCGAGACCGGCGCGCCTCGGGCCGGTTCGGTGATTCTCGGCTGCGGTCGCCGGCGCGCTCGGCCTCTCGCTCACTCCCGGTCGCACCGCCGCGCGCTCGACTCTTCGCGCTGGGACGCTACGTCACACTCTCTTTGTTTCTCTTTCACTTTTCCTCTTTTTCTTCCTCTTTCTTTTAATAATTAATATTCTAATAGTCTCGGCTGCTTATGCGCCAAAACTCTCGGCTGCTTATGCGCCGAAACTCTCGGCTGCTTAGGCGCTGAATTAATGGGAATAATAATACACTAGTTATCACAAAGTGTATCTTATATTATTATTATTATTATTATTATTATATACAATAGAATAGTGTATTAGATAAAAGTATAATTCATCATGTTTGTAGTTAAAAGACTCTTACCACTCAGTTTAAATAGTATGCAAATTATCAATACAGGCGAATGGTTAACAGATGACCATATCGAATATTTTCACAAATTATTAGAAGCTAACTCTAATTATAAACCACGCGAGACGTGGAGAGTTCAAATGCCTGATACCATTCAACCAGTTCCTGAAAATCAGGATCACATACAGATTTTGCACCAAAGTGATAATTTTGGAACCAATGCAGGGGGGCATAAAAAAACGCAAAGTACATGAATTAGCTTTGTAAAAAGAAGTGAGATCCCCAAAAAAAACTTTAAAAAAGTAAAAAATACGCCAAGTACATGAAAATGTCAAGGACAAAATGAGTATTATCAAAAATCACAAAAAAAAGAAAATTGTATACATGAAAAAGTACAATATAAAAAAAGATGTGAAATCAAAATGAGCTGCAAGTACATCACAAAAAAATGAAATAATATAATCACACAAAAAAAGAAAATAATATAATTACAATATAAAAAAAGATGTGAAATCAAAATGAGCTGCAAGTACATAAAGGTGCTTTCCAACTGCGCTTAAGATGACACAACTACATATACACAGCTAAAATACTGTGTTATTCCATTACTCATATCGCGGACATTTTAATTAACCCATCAAAAAGAATCCCATTTAAAAACATTGTCGTAAATTAATAGCTTCACAAAATTAATGATATACAAAAATTGCGCCAATTATAACAATGCCTATTTATACAAAGAAAAAAATGTATTAAATAGTATTAAGCAGATATATTTTTAGACAAATAAATATTTTAATACGAATAAATATTTTATTCAAAATACTTGACGCTGCGCCCCGAATTGGTGTCGATAAACTGAATAAATATGTATAAATTGCATTAATCTTTTTCTTTCTTTCTTGTGCGTGCATTCGTGAATGTGTGTATGTGTGCGTGTGCATATGCTACGTATGATATTAGAATTAAATATGTGTAGAATAAATTTCACTGCGTTTCTAATATGTGTATGCATATGTTTATGTATTTTTGATTGTAAGGGAGTTATTGTAAATTATTAAAACTAAGACTATTAAAATTTTTTCGGTTGCGCAGCGCCAAGTATTTTGAATAAAATATTTATTCGTATTAAAATATTTATTTGTATAAAAATATATCTGCTTAATATTATTTAATACATTTTTTTCTTTGTATAAATAGGCATTGTTATAATTGGCGCAATTTTTGTATATCATTAATTTTGTGAAGCTATTAATTTACGACAATGTTTTTAAATGGGATTCTTTTTGATGGGTTAATTAAAATGTCCGCGATATGAGTAATGGAATAACACAGTATTTTAGCTGTGTATATGTAGTTGTGTCATCTTAAGCGCAGTTGGAAAGCACCTTTATGTACTTGCAGCTCATTTTGATTTCACATTTTTTTTTATATTGTAATTATATTATTTTCTTTTTTTGTCTGATTATATTATTTCCTTTTTTTGTGATGTACTTGCAGCTCATTTTGATTTCACATCTTTTTTTATATTGTACTTTTTCATATATACTATTTTCTTTTTTTGTGATTTTTGATAATACTCATTTTGTCCTCGACATTTTCATGTACTTGGCGTATTTTTTACTTTTTTAAAGTTTTTTTTGGGGTAGCCGTTACTTCTGCCGGGCCATCCCTACCACTTCTGTCTCACTCTTGTCCGGCGAAGGCGAGAGCGAGATGGAACAAGAGCGAACGAGAGCCATTGAAAGCGAGCGAGGACGGTACGAGACAGACGACGCGTTGATGTTTTGTCTCGCTCCATCATTCGGATGCCGTGACTCTCTGTCCTTTGTGTGCGCGACGGTCGCAAGCGGTTACAGTGAGCACGGGAAACGCTTCGCAAAATCTTGACGCAGGCTCGGCTCAAGTCTTTTTTGCGCCCTAGACGAATTTGTCAAATTGCACCCTTTATTAGAACATGTTATAATCGAGCTTTTTAATGTCCTTACTTTTAATTTTTACTCGTAGTTTAAAATCGTTTTAGTACAATTTGTAGTATTTTATTTAAAAATTTATTTTCAACACTGCTAACAATGAAAAGACCATTTTGCTTCTTTTGTCAACCTTACGCCCTAGCAGTTGCCTAATTTTGCAGAATAAAGTTATAAATATTCACAAATAAATGTATTATAATAACGGGTGCAATTTGACAAGTTCGTCTAGGGCGCAAAAAAGACTTGAGTGCACGCCCGTCGCGCACGCAAAGGACGGAGTGTCACGGCGCTCGAAAGACGGAGTGAGACAAAACATCCACGCGTCGTCTGTCTCGTACCGTCCTCGCTCGCTTTCAATGGCTCTCGCTCGCTCTCGTTCCGTCTCGCTCTCGCCTTCGCCGGACAAGAGTGAGACAGAAGTGGTGGGGATAGCGAAAAGTCCTATCGTGTACACCAAACCGATCCCGTAACGAGACTATGCTGTACCAACTAAGCAATCGCAAAATTAATCATGATGAACCAATTTGAACATACGTGCACACGTATACTAGAAATACAGGGGCGCACGTGTAATAGAAATTCACGGGTATCCGTGAACAGAAATGCACGGGTATCCGTGTATTAAAAATTACACGGATTGACATTCGGGTACGTTTACTACACGTGTACACGTGTTGTATGTAAATACACGTGAAATACGGACCACTGATTGAAATGTGCTGCTCTTTGTAAGAAAAATGAAATGTGCTACTTTTGGTAACGCACGTCGATATCGGGTAATCAAATATGTAGCATTCCATTTAAAAAACTGAAGGTCTCCGGCGGTTCACGGGAAATATCGCGAACACCAAAAGTTGACATATCGTGTTATGTTGGGTATTGAAAATAGTAAAAGTTTTCCTGTTTCCGTTTTTTTTAAAATACTTACCATTTGCGAGAACCCTATATAACAATATCAGGTATAGCCACTTGGCCGCTGCTAGTACCGCGCGGCTTAGCTAGTCCAGCCGGTATTGGGTGACGCAGCGTCACATTTAATTAATTTTCATGCGACCAAGTTTAAAGTGTCCACGTTTCTGAAAACGTGTGTGCAAAGAGCACAAGTAGGGCTCTATCCTCAATTTTTTCAAAATTTTAAATAGCGCCCTGCTAATATAAAATTGCATTTATTTAAAACAATTGCAGAATAAATGGTCTAAAATTTTTTTTTTTAAGTGACATCATTTTTATTAGGTACTCTTACTTCCCCAGTGTAAGCACCCAAAAGCTCATTCTTACCTTTCTCTTAGTTCAACAGTTATAATTGAATGAAGAAAAGTCAATTTTCACGATCTTGAAAATTTTGAAAAATCCTTTGAAATACGTTTATGTATCACTAAAGACTACAACATATGCAAGTTTCACAAAAATCCCAAATGGTACCCCCAAGTGTCCGATTTCGCGATGACTCAGGATTGAAATGCGAAAAGTATTCTTTTCACACGCGGTCAAGTGCACGCGTGCCTGCATACACACACAGCCGCCACATGTCTGCTTGTGGCTGCCTTTGTTTGTGGGTAGCGGAGACGGTAGTGCAGATGTGTGCGTGTGAAAAGAAAACGGGCCAAATGTGCATTTCCTTTGTTTTGCGTAGCGAGGGAATCACGTTGTCTAAGAGGAACATTTGTATCACGTTACGTTCCTCTTCGTACCACCAAGATATATTATAATGATGTTCACAGTAATGCAATAATAATAATAATATTTTCATAAATAAAGCATCGTAACATTTGTGATGTGTCTGTAATGATTAAATACACCAAACACGGTATAATTTGGATAATAGTGTTGCGAGCACCCTATGTAGAGGATTCATGGCGCGCTGGTGCTCGCGACGAAGACAAGCGACAGCGAGAAGAAGGCGATCGGATCGATCGCCTCTCAAGCTGTCATTCGAGAGTCAGCCGCCATTACTAGCAGACGTATCGATACCTACATTTCCCTGCACTAGAGATTGTATTCTATTACTGTTCTTGTGCATGTTCTGTTACTGTTGTCGCTCATTAAACCGTCATGCCGTTTACGAAACGTAACATTGGTGTCAGAAGTGGGATGCCCACTCGAAGTGGGATGCCCACTCGCGCTTCCGCGGCCTCTGTGGACTCTTCCCCTGGACCGTCGGGCGACGCCTCCCTGCAGGAGATGTTCGCCAACCTCCAGCATCGTGGGGCAGTTGCAGGAGCAGCGGAGGGACGACGAGGCCCGGAGGAGGGAGAAGGACGCGGAGGACCGGCGGATGCAGGCGGCCTTCGAGGCGCGCATGTCGAACGTGGAGGAACGGATACAGGTCGTAACCGCTTTATTTCAAAACGGCCATGGTTCCGTTGGTGGCGGTGCGAACCCTCGGGATGGTGTTGTAAATAGTGTTCCTCGGGATGGTGCTGTAAATAGTGTTCCTAACTGAGCTTCCGGCGGAGCGCCCGCCACCGCTCCTTTGTCGGAGCCCCGCACGCTCAGTCTGGGGTACGCAGTCAAACCCGCGGTGTTTGACGGGAAAACTTCGTGGGAGGAGTACAAAGTGCAATTTGAGACAATCGCGCACGCGAACGGGTGGAACGACGAGAAAAAGGTTACGGCCTTGGTCGCTTCCCTTGGGGGTTCGGCGAGGAGCGTCCTCACGACTCTCTCCGCCACCCAATGCGAAAATTTCTCGGACTTGGTT
The DNA here is from genome assembly GCA_947577245.1 of Andrena bucephala. Lineage (NCBI taxonomy): Eukaryota > Metazoa > Arthropoda > Insecta > Hymenoptera > Andrenidae > Andrena > Andrena bucephala. The sequence continues at coordinate 27,015,781 of OX387716.1, read as the reverse complement.
TCGGCACTCGAATTCCGCTACGGAGCGAAAAATCTTTCGAACTTGAAATATGTGCTCTTCCAGAGCCATAGGCAGCGGAGAGATGAGAGCATATCCTCGCTCGCCACCAAAATTGAACGATTAGCGCAGTCCGCGTTTGCCGACTGCCCGGCGGAAACCCGCGACAAACTCGCCGCGTCCCAATTCGTGACGGCTTTGTCGAGCTCTGTTATGCAGCGGGAACTGCGACTCGGCGGTTTCACGTCCTTGAGAGCCGCCGTGACCAGGGCACTCGAAATCGAGGCCGTGGAGGCGATGTCTCGCGGCCCCGCGGCCGAGTCGCGGGGGCGGGACTCGGACAAACGGAAAGCTATACCCACCGACAATTTTGAAAGGTACCCGGCGAAGTAGTGGATGGCCGACAAGCCCGGGGATCGAACGGACGACTCGCCGAGGACGCCGAAATGCTGGTCCTGCGGCAAGACGGGACACCTGCAGAAGGACTGTTTCAAGGCCAGGAACGGCCAGGCGAGGGCGGGAGACCCCGCCAGGAAGCCCTATCAGGGAAACGCCAAGAGGACGGCGAAAGGGGGAGACGCCGGACCGTGAAGAGCAGTCCCCCGGTCGTCAAGAGTGTGGCGGTGCAGGAGGCGACTGGGCGGCAATGGAATCCGGCCGACGAGATTTTCGTGCGTGGGAAAATCGGCGGAGAATCTTGTAAGATTATCCTGGATCAACCTTCTCCGGTCAACCTTCTGGAGAAGGGATTGTGCCCGACGAGGGGTTTCGATAGGACGAAGACCGACATTCGCTCCACTACCGGAGAGAAGATGAAAGTGTTCGGGAAGAAGAGCCTGGAAGTCAGCGTTGGAGGACTTTCGAGCGTGGAAGACTTCTACGTCGTCGACATGGTGGAGGAGTGCATCTTGGGAGCGGCGTTCCTGAAGAACACCGTTGCAGCGTCCACTTGTCCCGGGATGTGCTGTGCATTCCCGGCCAGCCTGAGATACGCTGCGGTGAGCCGATCGCCGAGAAGAGGGAATAGAAAGGAGAAGGGGAAGCGGTCGTCCCACAGCATCTAGAGGAGCTGTATACACGCTGCTCCTCAGGTTTGTCGGAAAAACAGAAGGAGCTGTTCGCTGAGCTGCTTTACGAATTTCAGGACGTTTTCGCCGAGGATGCGTCTCAGCTCGGAAACTGTGACTGGGTGAAGCACACCGTTGACACTGGGGATCACCGGCCCATCAAGCAGGCACCGCGGAGGTTGCTTCTACATCGACGAGCAGAAGTTGAAGAACTACTCAGGAAGATGTTGGCGCAGGGCGTTATTAAGGAATCCCAGAGCCCCTGGTCTTCACCGATCGTCCTCGTCAAGAAGAAGGACGGGACCATAAGGTTCTGCGTGGATTTCCGACGCCTGAATGAGATCACGAAGAAGGACTCGTATCCTCTCCCCTGTATCGAGGATACTCTGGATGCCCTCGCCGGTTCGTCGTGGTTTTCTACCGTGGATCTGCAGAGTGGATACTGGCAGATTTCGATGGACGAGAAGAACCGGGAGAAGACTGCATTTTCAGTTGGAACGGGACTCTGGCAGTTCAAGGTGATGCCCTTTGGACTCTGCAACGCCCCTGCGACATTCGAGCGACTGATGGAGGACGTACTTCGAAATCTGACCTGGAAGATTTGCTTGGTTTACTTGGACGACATCATCATCTACGGGAATGACTTTGGGCAGGAGCTCGAACGCCTACGGACGGTGTTCTCACGTTTACGTCAAGGCGGATTGTTGATGAGCCCCAAGAAGTGCTCCTTCTTCTGCCGGGAAGTCAAATACCTGGGACACATTGTCACCGAGAGCGGAGTCAAGACGGATCCGGAGAAGATTAGGGCGATTTCGGAATGGCCACGGCCGAAGAACGTCACGGAATTAAGAAGTTTCTTAGGATTGTGCACATACTACCGGAAATTTGTGAAGGATTTCTCTAGGATCGCCAAGCCCCTGCATCGCCTCACCGAGGCCAAACGGAATTACGAGTGGACCGAGGAGTGCCAAGGAGTTTTTCAGGAACTGAAGAGAAGACTCACCGGAGCCCCGGTGCTAGCCTACCCAGCGATAGACAAGGATTTCATTCTGGACACGGACGCCTCTAATTTCGCCATAGGCGGCGTCCTCTCACAGGAGCACGAAGGACAGCAAAAAGTCGTGGCCTTTTTCACCAAGACCCTGGGAAAAGCGGAGAGGAACTACTGCGTCACCCGGAGGGAGCTGCTGGCAGTGGTGAAATCCGTCGAACATTTCCACCACTATCTCTACGGACGAAGGTTTCTCGTACGGACGGACCATGCAGCGCTGCGCTGGCTGCTGACTTTCAAGAGGCCTGAAGGACAGGTTGCACGTTGGATCGAACGACTACAGGAGTACGACTTTGGGATTTGCCATCGCCCAGGAAGAGCCCACGGAAACGCCGATGGACTTTCAAGAAGACCTTGTGTCGAAGAAAATTGTAGGAACTGCGACCGTTTGGAGAGGAGAGATGCGGTCGAGGAGGAGCATACCGCGAACAGGATCCACAGGATATTCTGCGATGAGGGGAAGAGCGAGTGGAAACGGAGCCAGGAGGAGGATGAGGCGATCGGCTTCATCCTTAAGAGGAAGGGGGAGGGGGAGAAGCCCGGCTGGCAAGATGTTGCTCGTTTCTCCCCGCAGTTGAAGTATTACTGGTCTATCTGGGACCCGCTGGAAGTTCACTAAGGTTTGCTTTTTAGGAAATGCGAGTCCCACGATGGTGCAACGACCTCGTGGCTTTTGGTGGTGCCGCGCGAGAGGGTTGCAGAAGTATTAAGGGAGTTCCATGATGCGCCGGCAGCTGGACACTTCGGAGTTAACAAGACCTTGACGAAGATCCGCCAACAGTTCTTCTGGTCTACGTGTCGACAGGACGTTCAAGAGTGGTGCCGGCGGTGTGACGCCTGTGCGGCGAAGAAGGGACCACGTCAGAGGGGAGCAGGGAACCTGAAAGTTTACAACGTGGGAGCTCCGTTCGAGAGGCTTGCCCTGGACGTTGTGGGTCCGCTCCCGAGGTCCCAGGCCGGGAACAGGTTTATGCTGGTCGTGGCGGATTACTTTACCCGGTGGCCGGAAGTAATCGCAATGCCAGATCAGCGAGCTGTCACAGTGGCAAGGGCTCTTCTACACAACGTAGTCTGTCGTCATGGTGTTCCGTTGGAGATACACACGGACCAAGGAAGGAACTTTGAATCCTCCGTGTTCAGGGAATTGCTGAAGCTGCTTGGAATCAGGAAGACGCGAACTACTCCCCTGCATCCCCAGTCCGACGGGATGGTGGAACGCTTGAACAGAACATTGCTCCAATATCTCGCAATGTTTGTTTCAGAGCACCAGCGGGATTGGGATGAATGGATTCCCATGCTCCTCCTCGCCTATAGATCGGCAAGACATGAAGCGACACAGTTGACGCCAGCGATGATCTTGTATGGCCAGGAGCTTCGTTTACCCCTGCAGTTGCGGAGAGGATTGCCTCCTGAGGTGGAGGAAGAAGAGGACGTCGAGCAAGGATACGCCGAATGGATCCGCGGGAAAATGAGGAAGATCCATGAGATCGTCCGACGCCGTCTGGACATCTACAGCTCGAAGATGAAGTCCTGGCACGACAGCCGTGTCCGCGCAGTGGAGTTCCAGCCCGGTGAACGAGTGTGGTTGTTCCAACCACGAAGAGTGAAAGGAAAATGCCCGAAGTTGCAAGCCGACTGGGAAGGCCCCTTCATGGTGGTGGACAAGATCAACGACGTCGTCTACCGGATCCAACGTTCGCCCCGGAAGAAGTGCAAGGTGCTGCACGTTCGCCGCCTTGCAAAATACGAGGGACGATTTCAAGAGGATTGAAGACGACGAGGGACACCTCCACCTCGAAGATTCAAGAAGGAAGATTAGCCTAAGCTAATAAGTGGACTGGGCTGCGGAGGCTACCTTCGTAGCCCGGCCCCCTCTTTCTTGAATAGTTCCAGGTACACGAAACCCCACGACGAGGGACAAGGTGTCGGGGCACTGCTGCCGCGGCTCGGTTGCGGCCCCGGGTTCCCCGAATGTGCCACAACAGCGTGGCAGTCCACAGCGGGGTGCGGACATACGTGGAACCACCCCGCTACCCTCCTGGCTGGGATCCTGGCCGCGTCCCCGGTACAATGGATACCAAGGGGTCCCGCCCTACGAGGTGGACAGCAGACGGGAAATGGTGTCCCCAACCACCGGACGGACGTGCGACGCACGGATCGGTCGGAGGGGGCATCGCGGAGACGGGGTCGTTGACGAGCCGCAACGAGACGGTCCCCTGGAACAGCACCGGAAGCCGGGAAGAGGAATGGGGGCCATCTTGAAGTCGAGGATTGGAGTGCTGGAGGAGCCTGCAGAAAGAAGAGCGAAGACGGCCAGGGTGGACGAGTCCGGTGGCCGGACTGAGGGCTGGGCCGCTTGCATGCTTGCGACTAGCTGCGATCCCCTGCTTGCGTGCTCGGCCTCCCTTTCTGGTTTTCCGGCTCGTGCAGCCCCAACGGACTGCCGACGGACACGCGCCCTCTCATGCGTCTAATGTTTCTTTACTAGAAAACCCGGGGGGCATCGGAAGGGAAACTCCAGTCTGCGGGGTCCGGTTCACGAGGACGAAGGTCGGGGATGGAGGAGGAACTGCGGCAGCTCCGATGCGACCAGCTACAACGAGGGTTCGTCGGGGGATACACGGAAGAGGACGAGGACGCTGTTGGAGTTCCGGGACCGCGCGAGGAGGGAACGCACCGGGAAGAGATGCGGGTTACGTTGCAGAGTCCCGACTACGGAGGAATGGGTCTCCCCGCCCATCTCTGCCCAAGAAGAAGGAGCGCCATCGAAGAAGAGGAAGCCCGTACAAGAAAGAAGTACACAAGTCCGAAGACGCAAGCGGAGGGCAGAGACGCGGAGGACCTTCGGGGGACCTTGTATCCACGCTTTGCCCAGGGTTTTTGGAGTGGTTTTCCCCTGGGCGTGAAGGCAAATGCCGAGGCGACGGACGGAGGAGGCCACGTAGCGTCCTTCCCACTCTTCCGGGCCAGGGTACGGCTGCAGTCGACGGAGAACCTGCAGCGGTCGGGACGACCGCTCCTCGAGGGGAGGGGGGGGGGAGCAGTGTTGCGAGCACCCTATGTAGAGGATTCATGGCGCGCTGGTGCTCGCGACGAAGACAAGCGACAGCGAGAAGAAGGCGATCGAAACGATCGGAAGTATAAAGCATTTATAAAATAAACAAATTTAAGTGTCAATGTATCTAAAGGTTGGAACCGACAGGTCCAGTAATTTAGTCGAGTAACGAGTAATTTAGTAATTTACGATTGTTTTATTAAACTACTCGACTAAATTTTAATATCCACACACGAAAAATGATTAAATTATTTGCTAATCGACTAAACTACTGGACGTGTCTGAACCAGTCTTTACTGACTTCAGAGTAGTAAAACTTAACCTGTTACTGCTATTTATATGATGTGCCAATGTTACCCCGTACCGGCTGGTATTTAACATGTATTAAAGAAGAAAATGACAAAAATTTTATGCATTTTAACACTTGTAGTACAATCACGAAACATGTAATGTTATGATAGGATACTTAAGGGGGTAGACACGGGTAATGCAGCGCGCTGTAATACCCACATAATGTGCCCGAAACATGGGTTTGGGGGGATACGTTTTTCGTCCTTATATGAGCAGATTTTGGGCTGGGTGAGGTCTCAATCGAAAGAGGAAGGTTCGATGCAGCCCGCTCTGGTCATGGTTCGACGAGATTGTGTTGATATCTAATAATATGAGTGTTCAAAGTAGAGCAAAAGTCGACAAAATACACCCGCAGGAATCCAAGTATTTTTAGGTCACTAAAAGAGTTTTGTGGCTCAAACGATGACCAGAGCGGGCTGTCTCGAACCTTCCTCTTTCGAATGAGACCTCACCCAGCCTAAAATCTGTTCATATAAGGACGAAAAACGTATCCCCGTGATTGCATTCCCAAATACGAGTTCCGCCATATTGGCGATAATACAAACTAAGTCACGTGACAAATTTAGTTGAGCTAGTGGACACGAGATGGCGCCTACTCGGGAGGACTGCCAACGTGGAATCATAGCAAAACTGAAGCGTTAGCTGGATACACAAGCCACAGTAAAAGCGTGATGCAGTCAATGCATGCATTTTCGGACGACTTTAGGTTAGGTTATATGCATTTTAGGCATACATTGACTAGGAACTGCTGGGAATTGTCTACATTTACTAAATTCACGCTTTTACTGTAACACATACATCACCGCTGCCGAATATACGTTATAATTATATGGCCACATTATTTCAAATAGAAAAAGAGATTGGAATTTTTTAATAACACAGGAAGTAGTGATTTACTGATATCATATTTTCAGAATGTGGAAGTTACAGCAATTATTTGCAATTATTGCATTTATTATTATTCTTCCGACTATTGTATATAACATATAACAAGGAAAAGTCTCCAAACCGGTCAACAGTTGACTCCTTGATTTTTTTCGTAATTCTTTACGCTCCTATGCAGAGATGGGCATTATTTAATTAAAAGAATATACTTCCGAATGGTCCCAGTGGCCGATCGACACGAGGTTTGGGGGGAGGGTGTGTTTACCCTAAATCTAAAATTCTGGTTAGCTTCGGGTATTTATTAGTTTCCTTTGTTTATTCGAAGGCCTTTCATCTTTGGCTTCGAATAATTTTTCATCTTTCATTATATCTTTATCCTAAGGTCGTATTCAAATATATTGGCCGGTCGATTCGTTTTCGCGAACAGCGATCGAGGAGAAATCAGCCATCACCATCTGACGATCGTGGATTTGTCAGTTGGAGTTCCCTAGCCACCGAAGGGTATGGTGGGGTAACGGGAATGCTGCTCGGCCCCGACGTGTGGCTGTTATTTATTCTTATTGTCAGCGTAGTACATATGTAGTTGTGTGCGTCACGAAGTAATGCGTAGACCAATACGAGATGAAGCTATCGAGAAAGAATCAATGTTCTGACCAATAAAGCTCCTGAATTTTTTCGGAGCTAAGGCCTAAGGCACACCTATTCTGATGCGTGTATTTCTACGCTGCAGCTCGGTTTGGCCTATACATGACAGAAGCTTGGCGCTATCCCCACCACTTCTGGCTCACTCGTGTTCTGCGATGACGAGAGAATACGCGTTACGAATAGGAGTGTGCGGATCGTCCCGCGGCTCGGATTCTCGGCCCTCGGGACGGGTTGGAAAATTTCGGGCGGGATCGGGCGGGGTCCCGATACTTTCGTATTGCTCGAGATCCCGACGGTTTCGGGATCCCGAGACTCGATTCGGGCTACAAGCATGACCGCCATGAGCGGGCAATTTGATTTCAGGTCGGTTTGGCAAAACTCGGACGCGATCGGCTCCAATGCCAGCTATTACGAGCGGACCGAGACGGAAAGAATTATGTATATCATTTATATCGATACCAGAGTGATAAGTTTTTACCTTTCTGTCTCCTGTTGAATCATAATTTGTATCTTATTATTTATTTACATATATATGTATTTTCATTGCTACCAAATAGTCTGTGAATACTGAATACGTCCATATACGTACTTAAATAAATACCATGTTCAGAACTTGGGAAGAAGACTATTTTTATATCGACAATATTTTAAAATCTGAATAAAATATACTTCATACTTAGTACTTTATGTAAAGGGAATATATAGGGTATTATCTTTTTCCGGATAGGTTCAGATTTAAAATAGAAAACGTACGAACTATAAGCATACAAAAAGGAATATTTCCTGGATGTTTCATAATAACAACAATATACAGGAGGCGAATATTTTATTATTTCAAATTAACGTGTAAGAAACATAATTTTTCTATGTTCTCAGGTAATAATTTTAATCTATTACTGGTAACGATATCGTCCGATCGCGTCCGAGTTTTGCCGAGCCGACCTGAAATCAAATTGTCCGCTCATGGCGGCTATGCTTGTAGCCTGAATCGAGTCTTGGGGTCCCGAAACTGTCGGGATCTCGAGCAATACGAAAGTATCGGGACCCCGCCCGATCCCGCCCGAAAGTTGCCGGCCCGTCCTGAGCCCGAAAAATCGGGTAACCGCACACCCCTAGTTACGAAACTCACCGGCCAATAAATCTGAATACGATCTTAGAAGTTCGAATAACCGACGAGAACCTTTGTGTCCCGAGCCGCGCGAGATCGTCGTGCTCGGCGATGTGTCATCGATTATAAAGAAACAGAATTTGTTTATTTTTCATCGTATCAATATGAAAGTGACACCATTGGATTCTTGGCATTCTCTCGGTTATATTGGCAGAAAATAATTTAAATCGGACTATTTTTAACAAAACGGGCTTTCACTTCTACAAACAAATTTTTCACGTAATTTCCTTAAGTTTGGTCCGAATTATATCATTTTTGGGGCCAATTTGATCGAGAAAACATGAGGAATCGACTGATGTCACTTTCGCAAAGATCTGATTAGAAATGCAGAACTGCAGATTTGTCACTGCTTAGCGCGCAACATTGTATGGCCCCGCTGGTTTCGAGCGCCGAAGCCCACGAAACTCAGCGAGTCGCATGATTGCCAGCGAGAAGGCCAAGAGAGGACTTTCCATGGCGAAGGAAAATCAGCCTTCTACAGAACTCAAATCGAGAAAGGCTTTGCTAACAAACTTTATATTCACGTCAAATAAATACTTGTAAAATTTAGACGACGAACTATTGTTGAATTTCGCCAGTTCTTACATATGCCCCACTGGGTTCGGAATTCCTGATCCCAGAGTTTCATGCATTTACCTATTGAAATGTTGCTTCAAGTCATCGGGCAATTTCATTGTTTCTTCTCGTACATATGTATATCTGTTCGCGAGTAGGTGTCATGAATGACGCGACTTTTGTTTCCCAAATAAATTCACCCCTATCAGAGCCCTCGCTCGAACCGCTTGACAAGGAGACCGCACGATGTGAACCGAGTGCGAGTGAAATAGCGCACCAGCTGTACACCCTCGGTCGACGGCGACTTGAGTCATCCAGTACTGAATACGAAATGTTCAAAAATTTTCATTACACCTTGATGAGAGTGTTACCATTCATGGATTGTTGGTGAGTCAAGACACGAAGCAATTCAGTCTATTTTTTCTTATGAATACATGATTAGAACACACTCTACGTTCAATAAAAATTCATCGAATTGCTCCATGTTTGATATAATTTTCATCGGGAAATCCTAAAAAATTCATCGGTAATACTTTCATCAATACTTATCAAAAACACGAACATTTTATTTTTCTGTACTGGGTATTTTATCTAGCTCGTCGGTTTTATTGTTCTCGGCTGTCAACGGGCGGTCTACTAGGACCCGAAGGTCCACGCTCGCAACGAGAAAGCAAATCAGTGGTGTGGGTAGGTCTTTCCCGATAAACTGAGCCCAAAGGCTTCTCAACAATTGAAACATTGGAAGACTGTACATATTCTTTCTGATGCTTTCGGCGATATGCGCAACCATTTGTATGCCCGGTTTCATGTCTAACAAGTCAGGCGATTTTGTTTGTGAGAGCCATATATAAAGACAGTCCTGTAACGTTCACTACATCTTCAATTATAAAACTGCAAATATGTTATTTTACACATGTGTCTCGCTGAGTTTCGTCGGCTTCGACGCTTGAAACCAGCGGGGCCATACAATGTTGCGCACTAAGCACTGATGAATCTGAAGTTTTGCAATTTCTAATCAGATCTTTGCGATCGTGGCGTCAATCGATTCCTTATACTTTCTCAATCAAATTGGCCCCAAAAATGATACAACTCAAACCATAATTAAGGAAATTACGTGAAAAATTTGTTTGCAGAATTGAAAGCCCCTTTCGTTAAAAATAGTCCGATTTAAATAATTTTTTCATAAAAAAAATGCGCAGGCTGGATGCGCGTGATTATTACGTGGCCCCCTCCATAGACATATATAGACGGATCAGAAGATGGGACTATCAGCGTGGGGAAGGAAGGCTTGGAGGGGTAAAGGCATAGGTTCAGATACAGGCACGTCGGTTAGCTTCGGGTGCATTCGGCATGCATATCCACAGCGTTATCCAATTTACTCGTATCGCTCCCCTTACCGCGAACCTTGCCACCCCCCTCAGCTTACGCACCGCCGTCTATATATGTCTATGGTCCCCTCCTCGAAGTGACAGAAAATATAACCTATGTATACGCTATATGACAATAAATGTTGAGCGGCTATTTCGTTCTTTTGCGCTACATTTATGAACTTTTTATCATCCTTCCGAAACATTATTATTACGTCGCAACAGTATCTTTAGGAAATCGGGTCTAGCATATAGGTTATATTTTCTGTCACTTCGAGGACAGAAAATCCGGTCCTCCAAGTGACAGAGAATATAACCTATATGCTATACCCGATTTCCTAAAGATACTGTTGCGGCGTAATAATAATGTTTCGGAAGGATGATGAAAAGTTCACAAATGTAGCGTAATACAACGAAATAGCCGCTAAATATTTATTGTCTTATAGCATATACATAGGTTATATTTTGTGTCACTTCCAGGAGGGACCACATAATAATCACGCGTTGGATTGATCATCAAACACAATTTTATATATGTTTGTTCATAACTGCTTTCTGCATAGGATGTGTATTTCATGTTCTGTTTCAGTGTTTTGCTAATTAAAAAATGTCTATCCTAACAAACTTCATTTTCTGGGGACATGCCCTCATCTATTTTTCCTTTTCACTTATAATTCCTTACTGCCAACGTAGAATATTGTAGCATAAGCACATTTCAAGTAATTAAAATGTACAATGAATTTTCTACGTTTGCAGTACCAGCCGACTTCCGTTTAAATTTTTATAAGTACAACGCAACAGCTGAGAATTTATTTCCTTATTCAGAATAGAATACGGAAATAGCAAACAGCTCCCTCTCGCGTTTACCGGGCAATCGTCGATATATCGGTATTACCATTTCTGTGCAGAAAAAACCTGCTGTAATACCGACCTGCCGAATCGGCCAGACCACGTGACGTGTCTACCCCCTTAAAGCAACTGTAAACATTTTAATTTTTACATTATATAACAAAATGTTTCAAAAACCTGCCAATGTTCCCCCATTTTACGGTATATGGTTAGAATTACATACTTATCATACGTATATACGCAGCTATTGGTTCTTAGTCTTTGGAATCCCTTCTCGGTTAAGAAAGCATTGATTGCATCGTTCCAATTTCGGCCTGACTGTTTCAGTCCGTAAATCGGCCTCTTTAATTTTGCTATTTTATCTTCCGATTTACCATACCCAGGAGGTAATTTCATGTAAATGTCTTCTGTTAACTCCCCGTATAGATACGCGCATTTGATGTCTAGATGGTGTATTTGCCAACCCTGAGATACTGACATACTTAGTAACATTCTAATTGTGGATATATTTGCAACTGGTGCATATGAATTTAAATAATCTACGTCTTTCTTCTGACTATAACCCTGAGCGACTACCCTAGCTTTAAATTTGATTGCTTTTCCGGTTCCATCCGTTTTCACTTTGTACACCCACCTACTACCAACACATCGCGTACTTTCTGTTCTATCAACTATTTCCCATGTATCCCTGTTTTCCAAACTATTAAGTTCTTCCTCCATGGCAGCACGCCATTCGTTACATTGAGGTAACGCCATTGCTTGTTCAAACGTTGTAGGTTCAATTATTTCGGTCAAATTGACCTGAATGCTTTTGGGCTTACCCGCTCGACCCCATGGGATTCTTATTACTTTCCCACGTTTTACAGTACGAACTACATTTCCCTCATTTGTCTCCCTTATATCGTCGTCTGTCGGTTTCCTATAATCGTCCGCCTTTTCTGTGTCAGTTGCTTGCACGTCTTCTGTCTTTTCGATTACCGTAATATCCTGTGTTTCGTCTGTATCTGATTCGTCATCAGTCGGGACGTTATAGATTCTCTTATTACTAATATGTTCATAACCACACACATTCTCTACAAATTCCACGTGTTTCGTTTGTATTATATCATCTATTACTGGGTCCCACAATCTGTAACCACTCGTTTGACTCGAATATCCTACTAATACGCATTCTCTTGCTCTCGCATCGAGCTTGTGCCTGCTATGTTTCGATACGTGCGCATACGCTAAACATTCATACATTCTTAAATGTTTTACACTTGGAATATTACCAGTCCAAACCTTTTCTGGAACTTCATCTTCAACTGCTGAGTGCACTACTCTATTTTTGACGTAACACGCTATTAGCAACGCTTCGGCCCAAAATCTCTGAGCTAACTGCGCCGTCGCTAACATTGTGACGTAGCGTCCCAGCGCGAGGAGTCGAGCGCACGGCGGTGCGACCGGGAGTGAGCGAGAGGCCGAGCGCGCAGGAGACCGCAGCCGAGAACCACCGAACCGGCCCGAGGCGCGCCGGTCTCGCGACGCGTCAAATGACGCTCACTCCCCACCGCGCCGCTAGATCGCGTCGATATCTCGCTGCTGGGAATTTCCGAGAATCGGGACATAAGCCCCGGCGTCACGAAGCCAAGACAGTTCGAGTGGGGCTACGGATCCCCCTCTCCAGACGCCTAGCTGGATGTTGCCCGGTGCAAGCCTACTAGCCGAAACCCATCCGAGTAAACGACGCCTGAGATCGTCAACTCTCGATCGTCCTCTTTCCCACTACCGTTCCAAAGTAGAGACGCCTGGATGCTGCCCGGCCTCTTTCCCACTATCGCTCCGAGATAGAGACGCCTGGAAGTTGCCCGGTCTCTTTCCCACTACCGCTCCGAGATAGAGACGCCTGGAAGTTGCCCGGTCTCTTTCCTACTACCGATTCCGACAAGAGACGCCTGAAAGTTGCCCGGTCTCTTTTCCTCTACCGACTCCGACAAGAGACGCCTGGAAGTTGCCCGGTCTCTGTCTCTCTACCGCTCCGACAAGAGACGCCTGGACGCTGCCCGGTCTCTTTCCTACCGTTCCGATAAAGAGACGCCTGGACGTTGCCCGGTCTCTTTCTCTCTACCGACTCCGACAAGAGACGCCCGGCCGTTGTCCGGTCTCCGGCCTGTTCCAATAGCGAGACGCGCGGCGTACCGCCAAACCGAAACGAACGGCACGAGAACGCGTAGAGAAGCGAATACCAAGAGCATGTAAATAGTGTACATAGCATTATCTGTAGGACAAGTCAATAATATTCATCATTACATAAGGATTTCATCAAACCCTGGCGTACCGACTGTGTCTACCACTACGAATCCTTATCCCCGGAGAAACAACCGTCACAAATTGGCGCCCGAACAGGGACCAGAAAAGGAAAAATAGTAAATGAGCCCCGCGCTCACTCGGTTATACCAGCTGAACAAGGGAGAACTTGTCGAAGCCCTTGAGGCAGCAGGCGAAAGCACCGAAGGCTCGTTCGAACAGCTACGCGCCCGGCTCCGCCAATATCTAATCAACACCGCCGCAATGGGGAAACAGGACGAGACGACGACCACCAGCGCCCAGCCACCGGTGATATATGTCACCGAGCCTGAAGCCACCTCTGCACCGCCACCCATCACCAACGCTATGGATCGCGTCCGGAAATGGGGATGCCACTTCGACGGCACCAAGGATGCCCGCGACTTCCTGGAGCGAATCGTTGAGCTCCAAGAAGGCTACGGCATCACGAAAGAACAACTCCTCCGATGCCTGCCCGAGTTCCTAAGGGGACAGGCCCTCCTATGGCATCGCAGCAACCGACTCGAATGGTCCACGTGGGCGGACTTCGAAAGAAGCTTCCGCCTGTACTACATTCCGACCACCAGCCAGTGCGAACTAGAAGAGGAAATCCTACGGCGGAAACAAAAACCTGGGGAACGAACCAGCGATTACGTCATCGGCATCAGGACGCTGATGCGACGCCACGGCAACTACCCACCGGACCGTGAACTCGACCTGATCCACCGAAACTTACTGCCCGAATACCGGCAATACATCAGACGGAAGGACTGCACCGACATCACGACCTTACTCGAGACGGCCGTCGAATACGAGGCCATCGAAAAGGATAAAAGGGCTACCACCGGAACTACCCTCACCGCCAAATCACAGCCCGTTCGCCCAGCACTCACGACCGTCGCTACAAGCTACAGCGACTTCCTGGAACGAATATGCGAGCTCCAGGAAGGGTACGGCATCACCGATGACCAGTTCCTTCGGTGCCTCCCTGAATTATTAAAGGGCCAGGCCCTCCTATGGCACCGGAGCAACCGTACCGCATGGACGACGTGGGCAGACTTCGAGAAAAGCTTCCGCTTGTTCTACATCCCGACCACCAGCCAGTATGACTTGGAAGAAGCGATCTTACAACGGAAACAGAAGACCGGGGAGCGAGCCAGCGAGTATCTCATCGGAATACAAACGCTGATACGACGCCACGGCCAAATTCCCCCGGATCGACAACTCGAGCTAATTCATCGAAACCTACTCCCCGAATATCGGCAGTACATTCGCCGAAAGGACTGCCCTACCATCACGGCATTGCTAGAAACCGCCGTCGAGTACGAAGCCATAGAAAAGGACAAAAAGACCAGTGCCCCGACCACCGAGGCCCCACTCGCGCCCAAGCCGCGCGCCGCCCGTTCAACGCTCGCCGCCGCCACGACCTACAACCGCGAGAGCTGCTGCTGGAGGTGCGGACACCGGAGCCACCGGCGACAGGACTGTAAACAACCGCCGCGCCTTTTCTGTTCACGCTGCGGACAGGACGGACGACTCTCTCGCGACTGCCCGTGCCAGCTGCCATCGGGAAACGGCACGGGGCCCGGAACTCAGGGAACATCCCTACCACCGGCCAGTCCCGTGCCCCAGTAAATTCGCCGGATCAGATTGCACGACCGTTCGCGACCATCCTCCTGCACGGCCGACGATACCGAGCTCTCCTGGACACGGGAGCCACACGATCTTACATGCGACAAGACATAGCGGATCACTGCCTCCGCCATGGTAGCACCCTCACTCCAACACGCCTCCGAGCCCGCTTAGCGGACAGCTCCATGGCTCCCCTCGCCGGGGACCTGCGAACTTCGGCCCGAGTGGAACACCAGCGATTGACGCACCAGTACGCCGTCCTCCCGGCACTCGCGCAACCGGTCATCCTCGGCATGGACGCTCTAAAAAAATTAAGGGTCCACATGACCCTCGGACAGCGAATATTAATTCCAGACGCTGCCACAATCGAACCGACCAACGGAGCGACCGCCTGCACTCCGACGCAGGCCGAAGCCCTACAAGAACTCCTGGATGAGGAGCTGCCAAAATTTCAGGCCCTGCAGGGGACCACGCATCTCACGGAACACACCATAAGTTTGAAACCAACCGCACCACTGAAGCAACGCTATATGCCTCGGAACCCGGCCATACAGCAAATTATTAACGAAGAAGTAAATAAAATGCTGGCCGAGGGCATTATCGAGCCCTCCCGAAGCCCATGGAGATCGCCCGTCGTCCTGGTTCGCAAAAATTACGGAAAAAGACGTTTCTAAATCGATTTTCGACGCGTGAACCAGGTCACCGAAAAGGACGCCTACCCACTCCCACAAGTGGAGGCCACCCTCAGCAAGCTTCGGGAGGCCCGATTCATCTCCACAATCGACCTGGTCAACGGATACTGGCAGGTACCCCTCGCCCTCGAAAGCAGACCGATAACCGCCTTCACCGTGCCGGGCCGAGGGCTCTACCAATTCCGGGTCATGCCCTTCGGCCTGCACTCCGCACCCGCCACATTCCAACGCCTCCTCGACCAAGTCATCGGACCCGAGCTGGAACCACGAGCATTCGCGTACCTGGATGACATAATCGTACTGGGTCGAACATTCGAGGAGCACCTCGACAACCTCCGCGAGGTCCTGCACCGGCTACAAGACGCCAACCTTCGAATTAATCCGGAGAAATGCGACTTCTGCCGAACCGAATTAAAGTACCTCGGCCACATGGTGACCGCACAGGGGGTCAAGACTGACCCCGAGAAAGTACAGGCAATCCTGGACATCCCGGCCCCCACCAACCTCCGCGAACTCCGCCGGTTTCTGGGAATGGTGTCTTGGTATAGACGGTTCATCACGCACTTTGCCGACACCACCGCACCGCTAACTAAACTTCTACAGAAGAAGCGGAAGTGGACATGGGGCCCCGAGGAAGACACGGCGTTCCGCGCCCTTCAACACCAACTGGCCGCCGCACCAGTACTGCCCTGTCCAGACTTCACAAAACCGTTCACCCTGCAAACCGACGCCAGTGAAGAAGGCCTTGGAGTGGTGCTGACGCAGGAAACGGCAGAAGGAGAACAGGTCATTGCCTACGCCAGCCGAACACTGAATCCCGCTGAACGGAACTACTCCACCACCGAAAAAGAATGCCTGGCCGTGGTGTCGGGGATCCGGGAGATGCGACCGTACCTCGAAGGCTACCAGTTTACGGTGCTGTCCCACCACCAGGCCCTTAAGTGGCTCCAAAACATTGAAGATCCATCTGGTCGCCTCGCTCGCTGGAGCTTGGAGCTCCAGCAGTACGATTTCAACAACAGATATCGCAAAGGAGCCACCAATCTGGTAGCCGACGCACTCTCCAGACAACCTGAGGACATACACACGGCCGACGAGCCACCAGCGTGCTCTTGGTACACGCGTATCAAGGAACAAATTCAGAGCGAACCCACCAAACATCCGGACTACCGGATTGCAGAAGACCAGGTGTACCGTCGATTCCCCGACCTTACCGGACGACCAACCAACCCCGAGGCTGAGTGGAAACTGTGCGTGCCCCGACCGATGCGCGCCACCGTACTCGCCGAAAACCACGACGCCCCGACCGCCTCTACTACTGGCCAGGGATGTTCCGAGAAGCAGCCAAATACGTTCGCCAATGCAACACCTGCCAGAAATACAAAGTCCAGCAACAAGCACCGGCGGGGCAAATGTACACGACCCCCGTCCTCCAGCCTTGGGAAGTGGTTTCCGCGGACCTCGTCGGCCCCCTTCCCCGATCTAGCAAGGGCCACACCACGTTATGCGTCTTTCAAGACAAATTCACGAAATGGGTGGATGTCCAACCCCTACGTGAAGCTACCGCGCCCGCAGTCACCCGGGCCTTGAAGGACCAGATACTACTCCGGCACGGCTGCCCCCGAGTCATTATCACAGACAACGGCCGGCAGTTCGAGAGTCGAGAATTCGGGAACCTCCTCAAAGACACCGGAAGCGAACATCGGAAAACGCCACCATACTCCCCACAGTGCAATCCCGTTGAACGCGTGAACCGTGTGCTGAAAACAATGATCGCCCAATACACAGCGGAAAATCACCGCCACTGGGACCGATGGATCCACGAGCTTGTCTTCGTATATAACACGGCCAAACATGAACGCACCGGATTCACCCCAACATTTCTAACATACGGGCGAGAACTGAGCCCGCCAGCCACCCTGTACCGCCCACCGGACGCAGTCCCACCGGACCACGATAGCACCGATACCCGGTTCCGCTGGCGACAAATAGAACATCTGCAGGACACCCTCGCACTGGCCCGTCGGAACCAGGCCCGAGCATTTGAAACGCAGCGTAAATACTACAATCTACGCCGTCGGGAATGGAAACCTACGATCGGCACCGAGGTAATGAGGCGGGAGCACCACCTGTCAGACGCCGCGCAAGGCTTCGCAGCCAAACTCGCCCCGAAATTTGCAGGCCCGTACTGGGTCACAAAGTTCATGGGGCCAAACATTGTCGGACTCAAGGACAACCTCAATCGCAACAGCCGGGCCCACGTAAAGGATTTAAAGCCCTGCGAAAATAATATCAATAGCGAAACATCGGCCAGAGGACAGCCCGACGAACCCGGAAGCGATTTCGACACCAGCCAGGACGAGGGCATCGAAGAGACTCAGTTGAACAATGGACGACCTGCTCGAACTACACGCGATCGAGAGCCCGAAACTACGGCAGCAATTCCGGGAGCAGTTCGGGACGTCCTCAGACGAGGAATCGCCCCCGCCGAGCAGCCACCGACCACCGTCCTTGCCGCCAACACCGGGCAAGGGCATCCGGCTACCAGGATGGACGCCGTCGCCAGGGCACCGACCACCCCCGTCCCCGCCGAGGCCGTCCATGAGCAGGTGGGACGGCCCCGCAGCGAAAAAACGTCGCATCACCACCGGATCGGAATCAGCGGGCCGGACCGGAGAGGCGCCGAGGACGGACAGACCGCGCAGGCGGACAGTCCCGGTGCACCGTCCACCGATCGCCAGAGCCGCACACCCGACCCCGGGACTCCCCGCCGCTACCGCACCCGGGCCTTCGTGCGCAGCCAGAGAGACGGAAGCACCACCACCACCACCAGCTCCGGCCCAACGTCCGTCGGCGCCAATGGCCACCAGGGACGCGGAGCGACAACCGGACGACCAGGGGTGGACCGTGGCAAATTTGGAGCGCCTCCAGGAAGGGCAGCACTTCCGGGTCCGGCAGCACGGCCGAACCATCCAACTGCGCCGCATCTCCCGAACCCACATTAAGTTTAAGTTAGTATAAGTTAGTCATAAGTCTAGTTTAACTGTTAATAATCCGGGGGTAGTTTAAGGGTGTAGGGTAGCCGACGGGCATAAGTTTAGTTGGTAAGGGTGGAGGGTAGCCGATGGGCATAAGTTAGTCTATAAGGAAATAAAGATTAAAAACGAAATACGCGTACCGCGCATTTATTACGTTCGCATCTCTCTCCGAAGAAAGAGGGGGATGTGACGTAGCGTCCCAGCGCGAGGAGTCGAGCGCACGGCGGTGCGACCGGGAGTGAGCGAGAGGCCGAGGGCGCAGGCGACCGCAGCCGAGAACCACCGAACCGGCCCGAGGCGCGCCGGTCTCGCGACGCGTCAAATGACGCTCACTCCCCACCGCGCCGCTAGGTCGCGTCGATATCTCGCTGCTGGGAATTTCCGAGAATCGGGACATAAGCCCCGGCGTCACGAAGCCAAGACAGTTCGAGTGGGGCTACGGATCCCCCTCTCTAGACGCCTAACTGGATGTTGCTCGGTGCAAGCGTACTAGCCGAAACCCATCCGAGTAAACGACGCCTGAGATCGTCAACTCTCGATCGTCCTCTTTCCCACTACCGTTCCAAAGTAGAGGCGCCTGGATGCTGCCCGGTCTCTTTCCCACTACCGCTCCGAGATAGAGACGCCTGGAAGTTGCCCGGTCTCTTTCCCACTACCGCTCCGAGATAGAGACGCCTGGAAGTTGCCCGGTCTCTTTCCTACTACCGATTCCGACAAGAGACGCCTGGAAGTTGCCCGGTCTCTTTTCCTCTACCGACTCCGACAAGAGACGCCTCGAAGTTGCCCGGTCTCTGTCTCTCTACCGCTCCGACAAGAGACGTCTGGACGCTGCCCGGTCTCCTTCCTACCGTTCCGATAAAGAGACGCCTGGACGTTGCCCGGTCTCTTTCTCTCTACCGACTCCGACCAGAGACGCCCGGCCGTTGTCCGGTCTCCGGCCTGTTCCAATAGCGAGACGCGCGGCGTACCGCCAAACCGAAACGAACGGCACGAGAACGCGTAGAGAAGTGAATACCGAGAGCATGTAAATAGTGTACATAGCATTATCTGTAGGACAAGTCAATAAACGCAATATTCATCATTACATAAGGATTTCATCAAACCCTGGCGTACCGACTGAGTTTCCCACTACGAATCCTTATCCCTGGAGAAACAACCGTCACAACATTGCACGCACCAGTTCCAGTAACGTACGATTTACTCTTTCCGCTACACCATTCATCTGCGGCGTATAAGTGTTTGTCCGTTCGTGCTTTATGCCTAGTACATCAAATAAATGTTTAAGTTCGTTGTTGCAAAATTCTAACCCGTTATCTGTTCTTATTCTTTTTAGTTTCCTGTCTGTCTCGCGCTCTACTCTAGCAATATATTTCCTTATATAACTCGCTACTTCGCTCTTGTTTTTCAAACAGTACACGGTGGTTTTTCTCGAATAATCGTCCGTGAGCGTGAGGAAATATTTTGAGCCTCCAACCGATTCTGTAGGCATGGGTCCACACAAATCCGAATGAACTAGTTCCAATACGTTTCTGGTTTGTTTAGTTTTTACCTGCTTGCACGGAGCTTTCGTAGATTTTCCAACGCTACATCCATTACAGTGAACGCTGTCAATAATTACATTCTCTAACCCTCTAACTAAGTTCTTTGCAGACAATTCTTTTAATTGCGTGTGTCTCTTTCTCTGAAATAATTGGGATATTATTCACACGTTCCGCTTTGATTACATATAAACCATCTTTACTAAATGCCTCCCCCACTATCTTCTTAGTCACCTTATTCAAAATCATCGCCCATCCATTATCAAATATTACTTTCTTATTCCTACCTTCGATCTGTGACACTGATAGTAAATTCCTTCTAACATTCGGTACATGATATACATTTGGTAAAGTTATACTAAAAGGATCATTGTTTACATAAATTTCGATATTTACATTACCCATTCCAATGGCTTTTAGGTTATTCTCTACATGACTGTCGGCAGAATAAATTGTTTCATTCTCTATCGTTCTATAATTTGTAAACCATTCTTTATGCTTGCATATATGGTGAGTTGTACCGCTATCAATTAACCAAAAATCATCTAACTGCGCATTATTTATTTCTAATAAATACGAGTCTTTGTTCTTACGTGCAGAAGCTGTACTTGGTTCTTGGTTTGGCTTCGACCTGGACTGAGGCGTTCTACAGTACCGTGATATATGTCCCTGCTTGCCACACTTAAAGCACTTCCTGTTGTCGACTCTAGGCTCTGGTGTCTGACGTGACGATTCTCTGCTTTGGTTGTGGGTTTCTCTGCTTTGCTGACCTTGTCTTCTTTGGTTGTGGGCTTCTCTGCTCGGCTGACCTTGTTTGTTTTGGTTGTGTACTTCCTTCATTTGGTGATATGCCTCCTTTCGTCCACCAGTCTTCTCCAATTCCTTTGCTGTCGTTCTGTCGTATTCGTTTAGCAAGATTTCCTTTATCTCAGACGATTTGAATTTCTGGTCATCCAAATTCGCCAATGTCATGACGATGGCTTCGTAATCTTTTGGCAAACCATTTAGCATTGTGTATGCCAACTCATCGTCTTTCATTTCACATCCAGCTTCTCTCAGACTATCACAACATGTTTTGATTCGTCCGAGGTACAATGTCATAGATTCATCAGGTTCCAGATGTATCGACACTATTTGTTTTCTTAATTGCAAGATTCTCGCTCGTGACTTGGGTTAAAAAATTCTTTTCAAGGCCTCCCATGCATCGGATGCCGTTTCGCAATCAATTATATGCCCTTGTTGATCATGCTCAACACTTAGGGCAATTGCGGCCAACGCTTTTTCTTCTTTACGGTTATAGCGTTCCAATTCCTCCGCATCGTCATCCTCCGGCTTTATTGCCTTTTTGGTTACGTGATGCCATAATTCTCGTTGTACTAACGTCATTCTCATGTTGAATTTCCACGATTGGTAATTGCTTCCGTTCAGTTTATCAATTCGATCAACTGATTGCGAGAATGATGCCATTTTTATTGCTATGTACTTTGCCTTTTACGTTTCGATTTGATTTGTCCCCACGTGGTGTCTAAGTACATAACCTCACTTTTACATACCTCGCTATTCTCTTCCAATGCCCATTTATAAACGTTTCTACATATACCATATGTCTGACTTCTTTACGTTGTCTGGGCCCATAACCTTGATGGTTATAAATGAAGTTTATTATAAACGATTATACATACTCTTATTAACTATTAAGTAATACTATCAGTCGTGGTGATTAGTAAGCGTGTTCAACTCAGACAAGAACAGGAAGACGGAAAAACGGAAACGAGGAGAACGTTACACTCCCCACTCGCATACAGCGCCTTTTGTATGCCTATGCCGCGGCGCGAATTATGAACTTGGTGTTAAGCGTGCCAAATCTCATCAAAAGTTATATAGTATATGCATGTTTATAAGGAAACTGCGCGAAAAGTAAAAGCTTGTAGCACAGAAAGCAAAGAAATATATGTATTTTAAATAATTAATGAATTGCAGTTGGTTAATAAGCATAAAATATGTTATATTAGTTACTTTAACTTAAAAATAAGGTCCTTAATTTGAATAATTCATATCTATTGTGAAAGATCTGTTTTTATCCTGGCCTTATATAGCGTGGCAGAAAACACAAGAACATTTATACTTAGAACATTTATACTTATATTCCTTTAAACTTAGTGCTCGCTCTTTCATTCTCTCACGTTTTCCTCTGTAGTCGTTTCATCGTTATCTCCATTATTTTCCTAACTCCCAACGGCTCTTTAGTTTAGGTTGTAGAGCAATCTGTGTGAAGTTATCCCCCATTATTTGAAAACTTAAATTTTTTTGTTGTACCAGTTTGTACTAGGTTTGTACCACATTGTACCGTCGCGAGTTTTCAAAAATTTTCAGGCTAGCCCTCCTGTTTGGAAATTATCATTTTCTGCGATTATACTGTATTGTACTAATTGTACCGAACATTTTACCGTCGAGAATTTTCAAAAATTCGAAACCGTTATCGAGAAAATGAGAAAATAAAAACTCAAGCTAGCCCCCCCCCCTTTTTGGAAATTATCATTTTTCGCGATTGTACTGCATTGTACTAGTTGTACCGAACATTGTACCGTTGACAGTTTTAAAAAATTCCAAACCATTTTCGAAGAAAACGAGAAAATAAAAATTCAAGCTACCCCCCCTCCCCAGCCCTTTGGATTTGTCATTTTTCGCGATTGTACTGCATTGTACTCGTTTTGTACTGCGTTGTACCGTTCGAAGAAACTGTTTAACTCATTTGGTTTCCGAGAAAAATCCCAATAATCAAAGTGTCCAGTCGTACTACTGATGTGAGTAAAAAAAATTTGCAAAATATTAAAAATTCTTGGTTGTACCAGTTTGTACTAGGTTTGTACCGCGTTCTTCCGCGTTATACCGTATTTTCTAATAATAAAAAAATATACTTCATACGTACTTAACACTTTATGCAAAGAAAATATATCGGGTATTATGTTTTTCGGGATAGCTCCTGATTTAGAATAAAAACATAGTTATTCTATGTTCACAGATAACAATTTTTTCATCGATCATGATATGCTAAATTTGCAATATTTACCGACAAAACACAGACATAAACATATTCGAGGCATAAAAGTAAATTCATTGACCACGTGGGGCATAATTAAAGGAAAACAGGTTTTTTTCCCTTCAGATAATGTTCCAAATTTGGTTAAAGCCATAAATACACCAGCAAACTGGACTCGAATACCATATTTTGCAAGTAGTAGGATTATGACAGTTCCAATGCAAATTTGAATTTCAAGGTCATGATAAGGATTTCCCTCTGACCTTAAAATCCAAATTCGAGTTCGACGGGCGGGCGCGGGCGGGCGGATGCGGGCGGCGGATGACGTCATAGAAATGGCAGAGTGGTGGGGGGTATAGCGCGAGATATCGATACCGATAAGCAATCGCTACCGAATTGATATCGAACCGATACCGAAGTGCATGGAGGAGGAACCGCGAGTGAAGTACTACTGTGGAGCGTGGTAGGTACCCCGACTGTCGGTAAGGAAGCAAATATTAATTTTAAGATATTAATTATATTCAAAAAACAGAATCTCTGGCGACGGGGCTCGAACCCAAGACCTCCGCGGTTCAAGTCAGCCACGTAACCAACTCCTCCAACGCAAGCTCTCCGATATTAGTCTTTCCTGAATTGTACATATACCGAGCATCATCATGAGCCGTTGTCAAACGTCAACGCATAATAATTATTGGATGATGTCGGACAATGTCGGGAAAGATCGACGTTTTTACACACAGCGTCTTCGGAGGAGGGAAAGAGAGAGCATTATTTTAAAGCTAAATTCGGGGGAGGGAAAGGGACAGCACTACTTGGTGGTACAAATCTAACAATATTTCATAATGTTTTTCAATCTTAACGTCGTAACGTATGACGCGATCTCGCATAATTTGAACCCGTCCTCCAAGGATAAAAGTATCGACACGTGTTGAATGTAATATACAGGGTGTCCCAAAAATGTCGGAGTTCCTTGAAGGGGGTGATTCAGGGGGTGATTGCAAACAACTTTTTCCTTTGCGAAAATTCTCTCCGAGGTTTCGTTAACGAGATAATAACCAAAAGCACCGAACAATCAGAGCGCGCGCCTTCCGCCCGAGCTCCCGCGGTAGCGTTGGCTACGCGGTAGGCGGCCGCGCTTGTACTACGGACGTACGAACAAGCAAGTCGACATGCATCGAAGGAAATAATAATTATTTGAAGCGAGAGGACAAGAAATACGTACATTTCGTTTTCAAATAACGCATAAACGAAAAGGTAATGTAGCAGAAAATGTACGACATGTGATCGTAATTCGTTATTGAGGTAAAAATCCGTAGTTTAATAACGGCCAACCCAACTAAATTTAAACAATAATATTAGGTGTATGAATAAATTCTTTCCGACTGGATTTACATAATCAGTACAAAGCTACTGAATTTGTATCGCGGGGGTATTTGTCATATTTTTTAAATCGAACTGTTATTGTACCCTAAAATCGGAAAGAATTTATTTCTACACCTAATAATCACCAATAAATTAAATAAAACTCACACATACGGACATTCCTTTCCTTATTTTTCGGAAACCTTTTTTGTGTCACTGGGTCACTGTACCGATCCTGGTCATCGGTGGACGAAAAGATTTATGGTAGGGTAGCGCCCAGTGCTCAGCTGATCGCAGGTATTCGCAGGACACCACCCGAAGGTAAGGGTCGCAATGTCAAGTGCGTCCGGGTTAATGTACCGAATATTCACTTCACTGCACTGATACTAACACTGATCACTTAATTTATTTTCTACGGAACGTGTTGTTCCTACGTTATAAAAATTGGTGGCCCCGAAAGGGGCCGATTACTGTTAATTGAACAGTTGCTCAATATGGGCACCCTCAGCGTCTATGCACGCCTCCGCACGTACAACCAGCTGCCTTTGGACTGCACGTAACGTTTCTGGCGTGATGTTTGCGACCGCAGCATGAATCCGCACGACTATGTCTTCCAGTGAATCCACTCGCTGACGGTACACCTCATCCTGAAATGATTGTTGTACAACAAATACAAAACGTAAGTAAAAAAAGAATACCTATAAAAAATTAAGAGCACTAATCAAATTACCTTCAGGTAGCCCCAGAAGTAAAAATCCAGCGGGGTCATATCCGGTGACCGTGGGGGCCACGCAACAGGACCGCCGCGGCCGATCCACCTGTCCTGGAAGGTTTCGTTAAGGTAGTCGCGGGAAATTGTGGCGTAGTGAGGTCCAGCCCCGTCTTGCTGATAGACCATGTTCTGTCGGACCTCATCTGGAATATGGGCCATAAGACCCGGCAGAACATGCTCTAAAAAGACTTTATACGCTGGACCGTCCATCCTGTCTGGTAGCATGTACGGCCCAACGATAAAATCGCCACAAATGCCCGCCCATACATTAATCTGCCAACGGACTTGTGCTGCGCGTGTCCGAAGCGCTAGCGGATTCTCGTCGCTCCACACATGCCGATTGCGGGAATTGAAGCAGCCTTCCCGCTTGAAGATTGCTTCGTCCGTCCACAATATGTATTTGCAGAACGACGGATTCCGCTGCACTTCTCCCAACAGCCACACTGAATATTCAACCCGCTGGTCGGCATCCCCGGGGTGCAAATGTTGCACCCGTATAAAGCGGTACGGGTGCAACATGTTCTTCCTCAGAGTTCGGTGCACCGTCATTCTGCTGGCACTAGAAGAAAATGCAGAAACATCCATTATTAGATAACATTTGTTTCCCTTAATTAATAATTGTTGCAGTTATCTTGTACTGTGACTTACTCTAGGCGGCGGCTCAAGTCGCGCACGCTGACGGTGGGGTCCTCGTCGATGGCGTGCAGGATGTTTTCTTCCACCGCAACGTTCCGCGCGGCTCGGGGTCTACCCACGTCGCTGCCTCGCGGCATCATCGACCCCGTCGAATATAATCGGGACGCCAAACGTCTGATCGTTCCCTCGCTCGGGGTTTCGATGCGCGGGTACTCCACTGCCAACGCTTGCACGGTAGCACTCGCGTTCCCGTCGTTCCGCGCGTACACCCAGAACATAGCGTAATACTCTTCGGCGGAGTACATTTCTGGGCCGAGATTACTAGCTGACTGACAGGATTTTTTCCCAAGTAACTTCCTCTACCCCCAAGTAGTTTCTCTCATTCCATTATGAGTTTACTCCCACCAGGACAAGAGGCTTTAGGTAAAAAGAAGCCAGCACATTTTCGGAACACACGTGTTTTGCAGAAGTGCAACGAAAACTTTCACAAAAGCCCGCGCTCCGTCCTTCCACTGACAATGTACCCATTGCTTCGAGATAGAAAACAGACACCACGTGTATCGGTTCGAAAGGGTCCGAAGGGAAGAGACGCAGAAAGTCTTCGAGTTGCTATAAAGAAGAAAATGCATACCATTCCTGTTTCCCCTTTCTGACACCCTGAGTTCACGTCTGCTACGAGGCGGAACCAATTAAGTCATAAATTATCCGAAACTGTAGGAAACCGTTCTCTACCGCCGACTTGCGGGACAATACGGTCATAAACCGCGACCCTGGCGAAATGCTCTGGCTGATGAGCCTGATTAATTTTGGAGAACTAGAAATTACAAAGTATTATCCAGCTTCAATACGTCTCGCGGGGAGACACAGGAAAAGAAGGGTAGTCCGCTGACTGCGCGTAGTCCCGCCTGCTTCGTCCTATCCTCAAATTAAAGACGGATCTCTTATCTCTCGAGTATAAACACGCGCTCGAATTTCAAAACAAAAGCACGCGTCGACGTATTCGGTGCGAGAGACTGTGGGCTTGAAGTCCCATTGGCCGCAAACTAACCAATCGGGCCTGCTTATCTCTCGTGTCTAAACACGCGCTCGGATTTCAAAACAAAAGCACGCGTCGACGTATTCGGTGCGAGAGACTGTGGGCTTGAGGTCCGATTGGCCCTGCATCCCTCGCAAATGGCCACTGTCCTGAAGAGGCCCTCTTCACAGCAATATCTCCTCCCCAAGGCCCACCTTCTCTCGCACCGAATACGTCGACGCGTGCTTTTGTTTTGAAATTCGAGCGCGTGTTTAGAGACGAGAGATAAGCAGCCCCGATTGGCTAGTTTGGGACCAATCGAACCTCAAGCCCACCTTCTCTCGCACGGAATACGTCAATGACATCGAAAAGTCCTGCGCCCCGTCTCAGGTAAAGCAACCGCGCGCGATTACAGTCACCTGACCGTACCGCTACAACCCCATATTTCTTCAGTGAGGTCAAATAACAGGTCGACAGAAGAATTGCAGGAGAATTTTGCTAACCCACTCTTGGCCAATGACACTGCTTTTATAATAATCAGATGTGTAAGTTCCAGCTTGTCCTTATCTTGATTATTTGTTGGAAAGGGCCATCGACGAGGACCCCACCGTCAGCGTGCGCGACTTGAGCCGCCGCCTAGAGTAAGTCACAGTACAAGATAACTGCAACAATTATTAATTAAGGGAAACAAATGTTATCTAATAATGGATGTTTCTGCATTTTCTTCTAGTGCCAGCAGAATGACGGTGCACCGAACTCTGAGGGAGAACATGTTGCACCCGTACCGTTTTATATGGGTGCAACATTTGCACCCCGGGGATGCCGACCAGCGGGTTGAATATTCAGTGTGGCTGTTGGGAGAAGTGCAGCGGAATCCGTCGTTCTGCAAATACATATTGTGGACGGACGAAGCAATCTTCAAGCGGGAAGGCTGCTTCAATTCCCGCAATCGGCATGTGTGGAGCGACGAGAATCCGCTAGCGCTTCGGACACGCGCAGCACAAGTCCGTTGGCAAATTAATGTATGGGCGGGCATTTGTGGCGATTTTATCGTTGGGCCGTACATGCTACCAGACAGGATGGACGGTCCAGCGTATAAAGTCTTTTTAGAGTATGTTCTGCCGGGTCTTATGGCCCATATTCCAGATGAGGTCCGACAGAACATGGTCTATCAGCAAGACGGGGCTGAACCTCACTACGCCACAATTTCCCGCGACTACCTTAACGAAACCTTCCAGGACAGGTGGATCGGCCGCGGCGGTCCTGTTGCGTGGCCCCCACGGTCACCGGATATGACCCCGCTGGATTTTTACTTCTGGGGCTACCTGAAGGTAATTTGATTAGTGCTCTTAATTTTTTATAGGTATTCTTTTTTTACTTACGTTTTGTATTTGTTGTACAACAATCATTTCAGGATGAGGTGTACCGTCAGCCAGTGGATTCACTGGAAGACATAGTCGTGCGGATTCATGCTGCGGTGGCAAACATCACGCTAGAAACGTTACGTGCAGTCCAAAGGCAGCTGGTTGTACGTGCGGAGGCGTGCATAGACGCTGAGGGTGCCCATATTGAGCAACTGTTCAATTAACAGTAATCGGCCCCTTTCGGGGCCACCAATTTTTATAACGTAGGAACAACACGTTCCGTAGAAAATAAATTAAGTGATCAGTGTTAGTATCAGTGCAGTGAAGTGAATATTCGGTACATTAACCCGGACGCACTTGGCGTTGCGACCCTTACCTTCGGGTGGTGTCCTGCGAATACCTGCGATCAGCTGAGCACTGGGCGCTACCCTACCATAAATCTTTTCGTCCACCGATGACCAGGATCGGTACAGTGACCCAGTGACACAAAAAAGGTTTCCGAAAAATAAGGAAAGGAATGTAAGAATGGGTGAGTTTTATTTAATTTATTGGTGATTATTAGGTGTAGAAATAAATTCTTTCCGATTTTAGGGTACAATAACAGTTCGATTTAAAAAATATGACAAATACCACCGCGATAGAAATTCAGTAGCTTTGTACTGATTATGTAAATCCAGTCGGAAAGAATTTATTCATACACCTAATATTATTGTTTAAATTTAGTTGGGTTGGCCTTTATTAAATTACAGATTTTTACCTCAATAACGAATTACGATCACATGTCGTACATTTTCTGCTACATTACCTTTTCGTTTATGCGTTATTTGAAAACGAAATGTACGTATTTCTTGTCCTCTCGCTTCAAATAATTATTATTTCCTTCGATGCATGTCGACTTGCTTGTTCGTACGTCCGTAGTACAAGCGCGGCCGCCTATCGCGTAACCAACGCTACCGCGGGAGCTCGGGCGGAAGGCGCGCGCTCTGATTGGTCGGTGCTTTTGGTTATTATCTCGTTAACGAAACCTCGGAGAGAATTTTCGCAAAGGAAAAAGTTGTTTGCAATCACCCCCTGAATCACCCCCTTCAAGGAACTCCGACATTTTTGGGACACCCTGTATAATACTTTTGGGAACGTCGAATCTTTGAATTATGCGGTGCCAACAGAAACTGTGTCGGATGATTTTGCGCGCTAATTCGTCATACGTGTGAATCATAGAAAGAATTATGCTGTGTCAGCGGAAATTGCTTCGGCTGATATCGGGAAGGATCGGCTTTTTACGTGCAATCTATTGGAGGAAGGAGGTACATCGAAAGAGTTAGACAGAGATAACAAATCGTGGTGTGGATATAAATATGCGCTCTAAACTGCACAAAGCTTCAAATCGTTGCAACGTGTTGCGCTGAAAAACGGACAGTAGGTAGGCTATGAGAGATCTGGACCATGGTGCTCGAGGGGTGAGGCGGGGCGGGGGGTACTGAGCGCTCTTCGGCGAGGGCGAGGGGGTGGGGAGGGGGTACTGAGGTCGTGGGTGAGAGGGTGGGGAGGGGAGGGGGTACCGAGTAAAAAAATAAAAAATTTGGTAGTGGGTTAGTTCTGAAAAATTTTTGACGATGGGCTAGGTCTGGAAATTTTGTATAACCTAGCCCATCGTCAAAAATTTTTCAGAACTAACCCACTACCAAATTTTTTATTTATTTTTTTTTCGGAACTAACCCGAAATTATGTACCTGTATTCCTCCTAACACCACCAACAACAACATCGACAACAACAACACCAACAAGAACAACATCGACAACAACAACATCGACATCGCCAACATCAACAACATCAACATCAACCCGCAATTAACGGTATGTTCAACAAGTACGTGTGGTCCGTATCGTTCACTACTCTGACGCCGTTCGAGAAAAAAAACAGGTAACCTGACTTACAACGCGATACCACGGGCTTCTCTGGTCTGACGGATGGATTCCGTACCATAAACTTCCGGAAATGCTTGCCCGACAGCTCGCTAACATTGATGTAGTGTATGTGAAGAGATTGGAAAAGAAGTCTGTCACAACATCTCCTGTAAACTAACATTTGCATCGAGGATATTACCGAATTGTAGGTACAACAAGAAAAAGAACGTGAACAACGCTGATGACTACAACAACAATAATAGCAACAACGTTAGCGACGTCGATGACGACGGTGGATATGTTGTTAACGATTATTGTGGAATCGTACCTGCCGCAGCTGTTCCTTCCCTAAAAGCACTGTCTGCGATGAACACCGTACGATGTCCTTTCCATGAAAAACGCAATGATATGTGTGCACTAGAAAACGTGCAGAAAATAGGGTAGTTCATACATCATGGAATCTAACGTGAATCGTACATACATAGGGTGACCTGTCCAGTGAATGAACACTTAAGCTACATGTCTGTTAAAATTAGTATTCAAAAGTCGTTAATTAATCCCCTGAATGCTATTCCTATAACCGAGCTGATTTATTACTAAAGTAAGACATCCCGGAACATCATTCTAGCAATGTTTGATAGTCATAACTTTCATTAAAAGTTTGGCAGAGGATTAAATAAAAAAAAATGTACCAATGACCAGTGAATGAACGGGATAATGACAGAGGGGCGCGCGAAATTCAAAATCGGTGACAAGGTACGCGCAAGCAAGTTCAAGACCCTCTTCGAGAAGGGATACACTCCGAACTGGTCGACCGAAGTGTTCGAAATCGTAACCGTACAACGAACGTACCCGGTGACGTACATTCTGCGCGATTCCGCGGGAGAGCCGATCTCGGGTGGATTCTACGAGTACGACCTACATTCGGTCGCGAATCCGACCGTCTCTCTCTGGTCGAGAAGATTATTCGTCGCAAGGGAAACCAGGTGTACGTTGAGTGGCTCGGATTCGATTCGTCACGGAACTCGTGGATAAGCAGCAAGGATATTCTATGATTCCCGATTATAAACGCTTTATATGTTACTGAAATAAATAAAAATAAATACATATAAATATATACATTGTCCGTTTATTCAAGTATTCATATTCTCCTTCTTCATCTCGTATATGCGTACAATTAATCATAATAAAGTAAGGAAAAAATATATACATATAATTTTGGCTATGCTACGCTATACAATTTTGGCTATTCTACGCTATATACAATTTTGACTATTCTATGCTATATACAATTTTGACTATTCTACGCTATACATATATTAGATATTCGTAAATAACATGAACAAAAGAAAGAATGAAACGTATATACATACAAACATGCAAACACACTACACAATGGGATTCTCGAGGGACTCGTCAGGCTCAAGTTCGAGGCGCTCGTGAGTCTCGAGCTCGGGGATTCGATAATGCCCCCACGGAAGGGTGCTGACCCGATCGGCTAAAATACACCGCTTGCCGTCGAATGGACTGAGAGCGTTCATTTCCCCACTCACGGAATACACATCATGCTGGCTGGATCGAATATTGTTCTGTCGAATCACTTTCTCCGTGAGATTGCTGAGATAACGAATGTAATCGTCGAATTGTATATCGTTCGCGACCACGTGTCTCCGCACGCCCTTCACTTTCTTAGTCTCACTCGTAGACCCCACTGTAGCGTTAAATGTTCTAGTCGCGTACATCTTAGACCGTAGTCCGATGAACTCAGTGAACAAGGCGCCGTTGTTCTCATCTTTCATGAGTCCCGGAACATTCTTGTTTACGCGGGGCATACCTTACGGATTGTCCACCGCGTAATCGCTCGTGTCGAATCGGTCGATGTCACGCTTCATCCTTTCATACACATCCTCGCATTCCACACTATACATTGAACTGTCGGTGTCGGTGTACAGAACCTTACACCGATCACCGAACTCCGCGCGCATATGCATAGTGAAATTCATACAAACATTCCTTCGATACGTCGAGCACACTCATACCCACATATATCGGTTTGTCGAACTTCACTTTTAGTTTGCGCAATTCGATGGCCACCAACTCCTCGGAAAAAATCGTACGACTGTGAAAGCTCGGTTTCGCGATCAGCGCTTCCGCGCCGTAACGACCGTCCCACCGTGTCACCAGTCGCACGTCTACGCGATTCCGCACATTCTCCATTGTCTTCCCGTACACCGCGTTATTCATTAATTTGTATAGAGTCTTTTGAAATTCACTAGTAGCGCGCGTCCTCAAATCGGTATTCAATCGGATGTAGTCCCGTAATCAATGCGACTGATCGAATCGCAACACCCGATGAATTCGCGTCACGCGTAAACCGTGTCGCACGCACTGTTTTAGGTAGCGATAGTGGATGACGTATCGCTCCTTATTGTCGAGCGTGGCAAGCAGCTTGGTTTGTTTTCCTTCTGGCGCGTGCTCGCGCACCGGGCAGAATGGAAGGTCGGCGTGCGCCTCGTGGATCTCCTTGGGATATTCGATGTCCACCTCCAACAGGTACCCCTCGGATTCCTCGGAGTCCTCGTCGTGGTCGGGCAGGGATGACATGTTGAGCGCAGCCACTGTCGCGTCGTCCAGCCATCGAAACCCTCCTTTCGGCCAACAGAGCGTAAAAGCGTGGACATCCGGGATAAAACCCTGTACGTGTCCATGAACACCTCCATGTTCACTTATTCACAAATACTTTTGTCTACCAGACACGCACGAATAGTCCCGAATGGGTGATACGGCTCTTCCAGGTGATGTGGTCCGTGTTTGGATATCGGAAACCCAAAGGCAAAATGACGCGTTTCGAATGCCGTCGCACAATCGGTGTCGGGTGCTCATCCACAAATCTTGCTAATACACAACACAAAAACGAGTCCACGGTAATAGTCAATGTTCGAGGGTACAACACTTTATACACTTCAACCGTACTGTAACCGTAGAACGCGGGGTTACCGGTGGGACGGTGGAGGTACCGTGTCGCCAGCTCAGGACGGTGGTCCAGGGCCGTCGATCGAATGATTATACGCTTAGGTAGAGTGGAGTACGACTGTTTATTACACCTTAGAGCTATATACAATATGTCCCGGCCAGGTCAATGCTGGCACACAGAGTATGTACGGCTTAGATTATCCCGGGTCCCGGTGTGTATCGCGGCGCGTATTAAATCGGCGACGAGGCGGCGAAGGGGGGAGGGGATAGACGATTTGACCGTTCGGTGTCTTGGCGGGCAAGCCCTGCCGTTAGACCCTGGTCGGAGAGTCTTGAGTCCGGTCACCCGGTGGGCACCACCCGTGGGTGAATCGGAGACTGTAAGGACGCTCTCGAGAACGGAGATAAATCTGTTCGGAAGATCGATAAGTGGTGACGGCCTGCGTCCAGAGGATGGCTCACGCTGTCCTTCTGGGAACCGGGGAGGGGGCAAATTCAAAAATGCACAGAGACTCAGTCTGTCGACACACGAGAACTAATGTGAATCACGGGCGCTTGGCTTTCGCAAGAACGAGTGTTTCTACACAAGAACGTGGAATCGCACAGGAGGTCTCCGGGAGAGTTGTACTGGTTTGTACGCTCGCTCTAGGCGGTCTCTGCCAAATAGGCCTATGCCCTCGGCCTATATGTCCTCGTCCGCGGATTTCGGCAGCGAGAAGGACATTCGTCGCATGCCCATCTCGCGCCGATTTTTCGTCACTTGCCCTGGCCGCAGCGTCGACTGCTTCACATTTGCGGCCTTTACACGGACGTTCTTGCGTGGCACTTTTGCGCGCCACACGCCAGCGCGGCACGCATTTGGCGTGGCGTGCCGGAACGTCGGAAGGAGCGCGCTCCTTCTCGCAGGCCAGAAGATCGTACCCGTCACTACTTAGAGACAGCGAGTTCGGGCTCCCATTTCTACGTCGACAGGGAGTAAGAGAATTTTCCGCACTGTCGGAAAGTCCACGCGCCACGCCAAACCCTTGTCTTTTCTAACTACCTTTTCTGTCTCTTATGTAAACTTTTCTGAAGTCGAGGTTTGCGCGCCACACTTTTGGACGCGACACGCCTGACAACGGTTCTACTCGCACGCCAGAACGTGGAATTCCGGCGCGCCACACTTCTAACCACGCACAAGATGCTAGCAAGAACGTCCGATGAGGTGGAAACTTTTCGTCCGCAAGGAGAATGCAGATCGCATTACAGTCGGTATAACTGAGTAATAAACCATTTCCATAATTTATAGCACCTTCAGGTAAACCAAATGTAGCTTCGTAAAAACAGATGTTTCAGTGTGCCCTACAGTAACAGCATTTATGATATCCTCTATAAGCCAGGTATATCGAGGAATTCGTATACTTTTCGCAAACCTACGTATATCGCGATCGTGTCTTGCCGATCGTTTCGCAGATCGATAATATACATGGAACAGATAGTACACAATACAAGACTGCGCTGGTTCCTGGAAAAAGCATGTGGAGTCGACGTAGAAATGGGAGCCCGAACTCGCTGTCTCTAAGTAAGTAGTGACGATCTTCTGGCCTGCGAGAAGGAGCGCGCTCCTTCCGACGTTCCGGCCCGCCACGCCAAATGCGTGCCGCGCTGGCGTGTGGCGCGCAAAGGTGCCACGCAAGAACGTCCGTGTAAAGGGCGACGGACGCAGCAGCTAGTGTGATACGCGCGTAAAACGTCCGCGATTATCGATCGGTGTTCAACAATCGTTGGTTGCACGAATCGCGCGGCTCGAAGGACTGAAATATTCGTTGCGCGGACGTTTCATGCACGAAGGTGCCGGACATTCGAGCACAGGCCTTTGTGGCGCGAAATAGACACTGCGTTCGATAGTCGCGTATTAACTGGTGCCGTGTTAAATTCGAATTACATCGAACCGCGCAACTTTCTCCAGGATGCGGAGACCATTGTGTTGGAGCATGTGCGGGGCACTTTGGGGAAACAGCGGAACCTCAAAGTGAACACGGTGTTCAACGGCGAATTTGTGGCGGGTGACAAGCATGCTTGTAAAAGCATCAATACCCGAAACTGTGAACTCTTCGGCACATCTAGAGACGCGGTAGCGTCTCGACGCCAAGTACATGAAAGAAAATACACCTTATATATGCCTGTCGCTGCCGTGTATCTTTACTCGAAACATGGCTAATCCAACCTAACCTGAAACTTATTTCCTTAATATCTCATCAGGCCTGCAATATTTTCTATATTTAATGGCATTTTTCTTATGTAAACCGCATATAACCTTTCGAATAAGACAAATTTCAATAAAATCGGTCCATACACGACAAAGATATCGTAATATCGTCTCATGAATCAGTCGGATCCTGTAAGGTTTTTCTTCTGATTCTTCTTCTCCAGTCAAAATTTTGATCAAACATTTAATATGTATACGCGTCACACGAACACCGACGGAGTAACACATGTTTCGTTCTTCGTTCGCGGACTCTGGGGATCATTCGGCAGGGATCGCCGTCCGTTATTGTACATATATATATATATATATACCTATACTATCTTGATTTTTATAACCTACCAAGTGTCAATCACTTTTAACCTGCTATGCGTGAAATAAAGTAAGTTGTCGAAATTTGAAATGTCACGAGTTTGTACACTAATAGGAGACTGAATTATTATCTCAATTAACAAGGTAAGTCGCCAAATTTTTTTAAATAGATTTTTTATGTAGAGTCGCAGACTTGGAAGTTGTCCGGAGAATGTTCGACAGAGAAGAATCTCCTTCCGCATAAGTATCTGGAAATTTGTACCATACCATGCATGTACAAAATAATATATTGTAACAAATTGCATTGCATTTAAATTGCCAGATATATTTATACCAGCAATTTAAAGTTTTTATGTAAAGCTTATAGAAATGAAGGGGACGCACAGGACTTGGATAAAAATGAAGGGGACGCATAGGCTTGGATAGTAGAATTGAAGGGGACGCACAGGCTTGGATAGATAGAAATGAAGGGGATGCACAGGCTTGGAGGTTGTCCGCAGAAGATTAGATAGATATAGTGAGTTTAAAAGGTATTCGTACAGCGATAAATTTAAAGTAAAATTTTGTATATCCTTGTGAGTAATAAATTTTAACGGAAAACAATGATTAATCAATGTTCCCCGATGTTTGTAGAATAGATTTTGTATAAACAAAATTTTATCCCCCTTAACATTTACAAAGATATTAACAAAAACAGAAAAAAACATGCAGAAATGGACGCGCAAAAAGTATTCGTACAGTTGAATAAAGAATTAATAAACGATGGAAATAAACTAAATATTTAATGTTTTAATAATTTGTGGGATTACCTATTGATTTTATACCAGCTTCGAGGCTACTTGGTATGGAATTTACTAAGTTGGATGTTATAGCAGGCTGTATCTAGAGACGCGGTAGCGTCTCGACGCCAAGTACATGAAAGAAACGACACCCTGTACTACGTACATATAAAAGACACCCTGTATACGGAAAAGACACCCTGTATATGAATGCCGACTGCCCCTGCCATGTATCTCCATTTTCCGAAATCCGAAATTCCGAGCCCTGCATATATCGTATCGACTGTCGCTACCGCTATCCTTTACTCGTCCCGAAAATATTCTGAAACTTATTTCATTATATTGTTGCGAGCACCCTATGGATAGGAATCCATGGCCCGCTGGTGCTCGCGACGAAGACAAGAGACAGCGAGAAGAAGGCGATCGGATCGATCGCCTGCCAAGCTGTTATTCGTGAGTCATAGCGTGCCGCCATAGCGAACGGACATTACGATCTCTCACATATTACCGCTGTACCCCATTGTTCTTGTTACATTACATTCCTTTTACCGTTCTTGTTACCGAGTTGATGTTCCGTTCCCTTTGCGTTACCACCGAGTTCTATTATGCCGTATACAAAACGTAACATTGGTGTCAGAAGTGGGATGCCCACTCGAAGTGGGATGCCCACTCGCGGTTCCGCGGCCTCTGTGGACTCTTCCCCTGGACCGTCGGGCGACGCCTGCCTGCAAGAGATGTTCGCCACCCTCCAGCTCAGCATCGCGGGGCAGTTGCAGGAGCAGCGGAGGGACGACGAGGCCCGGAGGAGGGAGAGGGACGCGGAGGACCGGCGGACACAGGCGGCCTTCGAGGCGCGCATGTCGAACGTGGAAGAACGGATACAGGTCGTAACCGCTTTATTTCAAAACGGTCATGGTCCCGTTGGTGGCGGCGCGAACCCTCGGGATGGTGTTGTAAATAGTGTTCCTAACCGAGCTCCCGCCGGAGCGCCCGCCACTGCTCCTTTGTCGGAGCCCCGCACGCTCAGTCTAGGGTACGCAGTCAAACCCACGGTGTTTGACGGGAAAACTTCGTGGGAGGAGTACAAAGTGTAATTTGAGACAATCGCGCGCGCGAACGGGTGGAACGACGAGAAAAAGGCTACGGCCTTGGTCGCTTCCCTAGGGGGTTCGGCGAGGAGCGTCCTCACGACTCTTTCCGCCACCCAATGCGGAAATTTCTCGGACTTGGTTTCGGCACTCGAATTCCGCTACGGAGCGAAAAATCTATCGAACTTGAATTATGTGCTCTTCCAGAGCCATAGGCAGCGGAGGGATGAGAGCATCTCCTCGCTCGCCACCAAATTTGAACGATTAGCGCAGTCCGCGTTTGCCGACTGCCCGGCGGAAACCCGCGACAAACTCGCCGCGTCCCAATTCGTGACGGCTTTTTCGAGCTCTGTTATGCAGCGGGAACTGCGTCTCGGCGGTTTCACGTCCTTGAGAGCCGCCGTGACCAGGGCACTCGAAATCCAGGCCGTGGAGGCGATGTCTCGCGGCCCCGCGGCCGAGTCGCGGGGGCGGGACTCGGAGAAACGGAAAGCTAAACCCACCGACAATTTTGAAAGGTACCCGGCGAAGAAGTGGATGGCTGACAAGCCCGGGGATCGAACAGACGACCCGCCGAGGACGCCGAAGTGCTGGTCCTGCGGCAAGACGGGACACCTGCAGAAGGACTGTTTCAAGGCCAGAAACGGCCAGGCGAGGGCGGGAGACCCCGCCAGGAAGCCCTATCAGGGAAACGCCAAGAGGACGGCGAAAGGGGGAGACGCCGGACCGTGAAGAGCAGTCCCCCGGTCGTCAAGAGTGTGGCGGTGCAGGAGGCGACTAGGCGGCAATGGAATCCGGCCGACGAGATTTTCGTGCGTGGGAAAATCGGCGGAGAATCTTGTTAGATTATCCTGGATACAGGTTCTCCGATCAACCTTCTGGAGAAGGGATTGTGCCCGACGAGGGGTTTCGATAGGACGAAGACCGACATTCGCTTCACTACCGGAGAGAAGATGAAAGTGTTCGGGAAGAAGAGCCTGGAAGTCGGCGTAGACCTTTGGCAGGTAAGTATCTATTTCAACAGGCAGTGCCACCCGTGGCGCCAGTAAGACCGCCCCGGTCCTTGCTATTCCAGAGGGTTTTTTTCCAGTGAAAATCAGTAAATTTGCAAGCGCAATATCTTAAAAACCAGTGGAAATAAAGTATATACATTTTAGCTTATTGGATTTGTCTTGGAACGCCCTATCAACTCAGGTCTTCAAAAAAAATAGTTCCATTTGAAAAACCGAACTTGACCATCGTATCTTTTAAAATAATAATCGAAAACAAAATTCGTTCGCAGTAGTAAATTGCCCCCCTCGAACCATGCAATTCCTTATTTTTTTTTATATTTGTATCGACAATACTTTTGGAGAAAACCGGCTGTCCAGTCTTAGGTGGGACACCCTGTATATCCTTATATACCGTTATACCTTTTACCCTTTACCCTTATATATCCTCATATACCGTTATACCTTTTATACCTTTTTATACCTTTTACCCTTCACCCTTTTCATTTTCATATTTCACTGTTGAGCAACGGAACATATTATTCGAGAAATTCGATTTTGGAAAAATGCAAATTTTCAACTTTGAACATCTTTTGAGTTTAAACAGTAATAGTTATTCGGTTGCTTGTTACGTCAAATTATTCTATGAACCCTTGCGATTACAACGAAATAAGTTATTACTGTATTATTAGACGCAACCCGAGACGCAATTTTTTCTCACTAGGCTGTTTCGAGTTTCGAACATTTGATTTTTTGGCCCACCCTACTACCCAAACCGACAAATGAAAAGTATATATATATATATATATATATATATATATATATATGTTTACTATTTAATATATATTTAATATAATAATTATTTATTATTATTATTTATTTATAAATTACTTGCTATACAGTTACTATCTGTATCTGTGTGACTATCTAAAATAAAAAAAAAAATGTATTTCTTTAAAATTATTACCATGATGTTAAAAAAAAAGTCATTTGAATTTCAAGGTCAAAGTGTCGATGAATAAAAATTATTTAAAAACGCAAAATAATGAAAGTGTACTCATATTGTCAGAGTTTTAAATTGACAAATTATCTGGAAGCCTGCGAGAGGGAAGGTATGATTATTTATTAAAAGTATTAAAATAATTATTTTGGAAATTATTTATTATTTTCATTAAAATAAATCAAATTAATGAAAATTACGGCCGCCACGACCGCGACCACGGCCACGGCCACGGCCCCAGCCACGGCACTGCTCCAGGATCAGGGCCTTCACTGTCGTTGCCTGAGCTCGCAGGCTTTTAGCCTGCTCCCGAGCTAGCTGGAGGGCGGCCCAGTGCTGTTGCTGGGCCCTCACCCTGCAGCCACTCCTCTTGTGCCGCCGGGTTGCATATCTTTCTGTAATCAGTAAAATAAAATAATTAGAGTCACTTTTATTTTATCTGTTATGTAAATAATTAATGCTCAAATCTGGTTAATTTTTATGAAAATTTATCTTGATTTTTAAACTTGTTTCAATAAAATTCTGCAATGATTAATTTTCTACGAATTTTTTATTTAATTAAAGTATTAAGGGGGTAGACACGGGTAATGCAGCGCGCTGTATACCGACACAATCTGGCCCGAAACATGGGTCCGGGATTTTTCGTTTTTCGTCCTTATATGAGCAGCTTTTGGGCTGGGCTAGGTCTCATTCGAAAGAGGAAGGTTCAATGCGGAGCGCTCTGCTCATGATTCAACGAGATTGTGTTGATATGCAATAATATGAGTGTCCAAAGTAGAGCAAAAGTCCAAGCATTTTTAGGTCACTAAAAGAGTTTTGTGACTCAAACGGTGAGCAGAGCGCTCCGCATTGAATCTTCTTCTTTCGAATGAGACCTGGCCCAGCCCAAAATCTGCTCATATAAGGACGAAAAACGAAAAATCGTGACTGCATTCCCAAATACGAGTTGCGCCATATTGGCGATAATACAGAGCAAGTCACGTGACAAATTTAGTTGAGCTAGTGGACACGAGATGGCGCCTACTCGGGAGTACTGCCAACGTGGAATCTTAGCAAAACTGAAGCGTTAGCTGGATACATGTGCCACAGTAAAAGTGTGATGCAGTCAATGTATGCATTTTCGGACGATTGAAGGTTAGATTATATGCAATCAGAGTTGCGCAGAATGTAATCTAATTACAAATTAGAAATTACAATTTACAATTAAAATGTAATTTTTTCTGTAATCGTTAATATTTGAGTAGTTGAGAAAATTGTGGTCAACTACCTAAATTAACGATTACAGAAAATAATGTAATCAATTACACAGTTACATTTTAATCGTAATTTGTAATTTATAATTAGATTGATTATATTTTGTCCAACTTTTTATGCAGTTTAGGCACACATTGACTAGGAACTGCTAGGAACTGTATACATTTGTGACGTAGCGTCCCAGCGCGAGGAGTCGAGCGCGCGGCGGTGCGACTGGGAGTGAGCGAGAGGCCGAGCGCGCCGGCGACCGCAGCCGAGAACGACCGAACCGGCCCGAGGCGCGCCGGTCTCGCGACGCGTCAAATGACGCTCACTCCCCACTGCGCCGCTAGATCGCGTCGATTTCTCGCTGCTGGGAATTTCCGAGAATCGGGACATAAGCCCTGGCGTCACGGAGCCAAGGCAGTTCGAGTGGGGCTACGGATCCCCACTACCAGCCTGCCTGCCTGGATGTTGCCCGGTGCACGCGAACTGGAGAAATCGGCCGTACCGTCGATCGAACGATCGCACTCTTTCCTCTACCGCTCCGAACAGAGACGCCTGGAAGTTGCCCGGTCTCTTTCCTCTACCGCTCCGAACAGAGACGCCTGGAAGTTGCCCGGTCTCTTTCCTCTACCGCTCCGAACAGAGACGCCTGGAAGTTGCCCGGTCTCTTTCCTCTACCGCTCCGAACAGAGACGCCTGGAAGTTGCCCGGTCTCTTTCCTCTACCGCTCCGAACAGAGACGCCTGGAAGTTGCCCGGTCTCTTTCCTCTACCGCTCCGAACAGAGACGCCAGGAAGTTGCCCGGTCTCTTTCCACTACCGCTCCGAACAGAGACGCCCGGACGCTGCCCGGTCTCTTTCCTCTACCGTTCCGAACAGAGACGCCCGGACGCTGCCCGGTCTCTTTCCTCTACCGCTCCTAACAGGGACGCCTGGAAGCTGCCCGGTCTCTTCCCTCTACCATCCCGAACAGAGACGCCCGGACGCTACCCAGTCTCTTTTCCTCCACCGCTCCGAACCGAGACGCCCGGACGCTGTCCGGCCTCCACCGCTTCCCGAAGCGACTCGTGAAGTACCGCCAGCCGAACCGCGACGGCCCCCCCCCCTCTCACCAAATTGTAGAGCAAGTGTGTAAATAGTGTAAATAGACAGTCGGAAATAAAGGAAGTGATTCATAACTGTTGGAATGGTTGTTAAATAACTGAACACTGAGTTACTAATTTTAATATAACAAGGTATAATAAAGTTTGGCAAAAGCCTAATCGGCAACACGTTCGTTTTCGTTACAGTCTTATATAAGAAGAAGGAACAGTGAATGTAAATTCTAGTCATAGTCGCTCTCAACTAAATTCAGGTCGCTGCACAAATTCGCTGTTGACCAATAGATGGAGCGACAAGTATCAAGATTATAATTACTTACTTTATTACAACACGCCTCCTTAAGTTTATAATCTTTACATTAATAGTATTGTTAATAAATTGACTTTACTTAGCAGACAATAATTTTCTTACATTATTTTTACATCAGTCTTAATGCTTTTCTGTTTTTAAAAAATTTATTCTTATCTAGACTTTTAGTTAACATGTCTGCTAAATTTAAATTAGAATCTATTTTTATAATATCAATTATTCCATTTTCATAATTTTCATTTATAAAATGATATTGCACTTCGATGTGCCTTGAGTTTTTAGTAAAGTTACCATATTTCGCAATCGCGATCGCACCTGAATTATCTTCATACATTTTTATCGCCTTTTCGAAGTTTACATCAAAAGATTCGCATAATAAATTTTTAATAAACAAAATTTCTGTCACTGCTTCTGACATGGCGGTATATTCTGCAAAGGTTGAGCATTTAGTTACTGTACTTTGTTTGCGTGTTTTCCAAAAGATTACATTACCATAGAGT
This sequence comes from Andrena bucephala, assembly GCA_947577245.1. Taxonomy (NCBI): domain Eukaryota; kingdom Metazoa; phylum Arthropoda; class Insecta; order Hymenoptera; family Andrenidae; genus Andrena; species Andrena bucephala. Next base: position 26,972,959 of record OX387716.1, on the reverse strand, counting down.
CTTATTAGAAAGCCTGTTGTAGAGTTTCTATCTACAGTATCTCTTGCATAATCAGAATCTACCATACAGTCTAGTATTTCACTATTTACTGTATCGCAGTATGTTAATTTTAAGTCTTTAGTCTTATACAAATACTTTAGAATTCTCATGGCATATTTATAATGCGTTTGGTCATAGCAACTTTGGTATCGACTTAAATAGTTTACGCTATACGCTATATCTGGCCTGGTGCCTGTGCTTATATACAGGGTGTCCCACCTAAGACTGGACAGCCGGTTTTCTCCTAAACTATTGGAGATAAAAATATAAAAAAATAGAGAATTGCATGGTTCGAGGGGGCCAATTAATTAGCGCGAACGAATTTTTTTATCGATTATTATTTTAAAAGATACGATCGTCAACTTCGGTTTTTCAAATGGAACTATTTTTTATGAGCACCTGAGTTGATAGTGCGTTCCAAGACAAATTCAATAAGCTTTAATGTATACACTTTATTTTCACTGGTTTTTAAGATATTGCGCTTGCAAATTTACTGATTTTCACTGGAAGAAAACTGTCTGGTATAGCACGGACCGGGGACGGTCTTACTGGCTCCACGGGTGGCACTGCCTTTTGAAATAGATACCTAGCTGCCAAAGGTCTACGCCAGGCCCAAAGGCTGGACAATTTTTTTCCGTCAGAAATGCTACTTAGGTAGGTACCTCTGCGGTATCGAGAAGCGCACCGTTACTTTTATTTCGCACTTGCTTCTACGCTCGGATGGCCGGTTCTTTTGGGAGGGATGCAAGTTCGATTGGTTAGGTTAGGAGGAGTGAAAGTTGCTAGACTAAATTTCAATCATAGGGAGCAGATTGTATCAGAACCATTCGGATTTGCATTCCTCACAAACGGCTGCTCTCTTGAAGAGGCCCTCTTCACAGCAATGCCCACCTTCTCTCGCACGGAATACGTTAACGCTTGCTTTTGTTTTGATATTGAAGCTCGTGTTTATACTCGAGAGGACCACGCGTCGACAGCGGGCTACCCCTTTTCTTCCTGTGTCTCTCCACGAGCCGTGTTGACGGTGGATTGTAGGAGCGTAGATATCTGGATGCCAGTTATTGAATTCAGGAGACGATAGAAACATTTTATTACAAAACACACATGTACTATATTTAAAGTGATTGAAATTTAGTCTAGCAACTTTCACTCCTCCTAACCTAACCAATTGAACTTGCATCCCTCCCAAAAGAACCGGCCATCCGAGCGTAGAAGCAAGTGCGAAATAAAAGTAACGGTGCGCTTCTCGATACCGCAGATGTACCTACCTAAGTAGCATTTCTGACGGAAAAAAATTGTCCAGCCTTTGGGCCTGGCGTAGACCTTTGGCAGGTAGGTATCTATTTCAAAAGGCAGTGCCACCCGTGGAGCCAGTAAGACCGTCCCTGGTCCGTGCTATACCAGACAGATTTCTTCCAGTGAAAATCAGTAAATTTGCAAGCGCAATATCTTAAAAACCAGTGAAAATAAAGTGTATACATTAAAGCTTATTGAATTTGTCTTGGAACGCACTATCAACTCAGGTGCTCAAAAAAAATAGTTCCATTTGAAAAACCGAAGTTGACCATCGTATCTTTTAAAATAATAATCGATAAAAAAATTCGTTCGCGCTAATTAATTGGCCCCCTCGAACCATGCAATTCCCTATTTTTTAAATATTTTTATCTCCAATAGTTTAGGAGAAAACCGGCTGTCCAGTCTTAGGTGGGACACCCTGTATAGTAATTCGCCAATAAAATTTTTATATTTTATATTCTCATCTGTTTCACTAGCTTGTTCTAGTTTTAGGTTAGACTCCATTGGGGTATCGTACAGTTTTGCATTATCTAGATTATATTTTGCAGCTAACGATTCAATATACTTTGTTTGACTTAAGGTCATTTTCTTTTTATCATCATTATATTCGATATCAATTCCAATATACTGACTAATTTTGCCTAAGTCTTTCATTACAAATCTTTCGATTAGACTAGCTTTTACTTTGTTTATTATATTTTTGTCTGCAACAAATTAAGAGATCATCAACGAACACTAATATGTATATTGGATCGTTGCTTTCGTTATTCACATAAAGACAGCAATCGTAGTTACTTTTGACAAAGTTCAAACTTTCAATAAACTTGTTGAAACAATCGTACCAAGCTCTAGGACTTTCTTTTAGACCATACAGTGCTTTTAGCAATTTGCAAACTTTATTGTCTCCAGTTTCATAACCTTTCGGTTCATTAATGTATACTTCAGTTCTAACGTCGCCGTTTAAGAAAGCTGTCTCAACGTCCATTTGTTCGATAAATAAATTATTTTTACAACTGTAGGACAATAAAATTTTCAAGGTTTGCATTTTCCCTACTGGTGAATAAACATTTTCGATATATTCTTTCTGTTGAAATCCTCTTGCAACTAGTCTAGCCTTATAAACATTATTATTTTTTCTTTTATAGACCCACTTGACATCGATGACCCTTTTATCTTTTGGCCTATCCACAATTTGCCATGTATTATTGTTTGGGAATGCATTAGTTCCCAAAGCCGCCACTCTCACTCTCGGCGCAGCACCTCACGGACTCAGCACAGAGTCGCGGATCGACGGTCGATCCGCCAATCGCAGACCAGCTGAGCGCCAGTCGATCACCAATCATCTGCGCTCCTCGGCCACCGATCATCCAATCAGCGCACCGCGTGATACGGTTTCGGCCGGTTGTAGAAAGCGCGTAGCGAATCACAGCTCACCAGTACTGTGACTCGGCCAATCGGATTTCCCCATGTCGATCGATCGTCGAGAATGTTCGAGACGACCCGCACCGGAAGTCTGATTGTCCGAAGTGGCTTCTTGTTCACGCTGTATGGTACGCAAGACGTGTTCGCGTACATTCTCGTTCCGTCTTCACATCACGTGAATTGCTCAGTGCTACGTGCTTTCAAGTGCTCACTAAGATCTCCGTTGTGCTCACAGGCGATCCTTCGCTTTGATTGCGGTTACGGGGAGTTTTGTGAGTGGTTGCCCGCGGAGAACTGCGTTCTTCTGTGCTCACCACGTGCCCGTAGATTTTGTGTACTCAACGAGTAAGACGGGAGCTCAAAGCTCATCATTCTCACACTCACCAAGTGCTCAATTCTCACCGGCTCATCGAGTCTTTTAAATAAATTGACAACGAACTCAGCTCAGATCACTGTGACTGTTTTTCACCCTTCTCACTGTCGTCCTAACCTCACTTTCCACCAGTGTGCTCATCCAGCTTAATCCCAAACAATTATTTTTCTTTAAACTATTAATCTCCGAGTCCATGGCAGTTTTCCATTGTTTACATTCGTTAGAGTTTATCGCCTCCTCGAATGTATTTGGTGTATTCGCTTCAATGTAGTTTATATAGATGAAATGAGATATAGGATTTCCGTATCTATTTACTGGATTTTTCTTTCTTTCCGATGTTCTTTTTGTCGTTGGGCTGTCTCTATTTTCATTTTCTTCATTAATCGAATCATTATTATTTTCATGATTGTTTACAATATTATCAGAAGCAATTTCTTTATCTCTACTTGACTCGAAAATCGAAGTAGTCGATAATTGATCAGTTTTATTTTCATATAGCTCATTTTCATCATTTCTTTCTAAACAAATCAGTTGAGTATTATCCTCAACTACCTGTACATGTCTAGCGTTAATTACTCTACCATTGACTAAAACTCTATAACCGTTCTCAACATAACCTACTAATACACCTATTCGTGCTTTATCATCCCATTTGCTTTTTCTTAAAACTTCTGGAATTCTAACAAAGACTCGACTTCCATACATTTTTAAATCATTTACATTTGGTTTTTTACCAAAAAATATTTCATGAGGATTTATTTTCTGCTGCGTTCGCAATTGTACGGTTCTTTAAGTACGGTACTGTTTTCATGATTTCGGGCCAATAGCGTCTGTGAATTTTGGCTTCTCGCATTAAACATCTACCTATGTCCATTGCAGACCTGTTGTATCTCTCCGCTACTCCATTTAATTCATGCACGTAGGGTGGACATGGCAATAATTCAATTCCTTTAGATTTCACAAAATCATACATTTCGCGATTTAAATATTCTTTACCATTATCGCATCGCAATTTCTTTACTCTTTTGGTGAATTTAGTTTCAACCAAATTTACAAATTCTTTGCAGCAACTCGCAGTTTCAGCTTTACTTTTAATGCAAAAAATTCTTACACATTTACTATAATCATCAACAAATGTTAGGAAATATTTTTCTCCACCATAACCAGTTGTGCTATGTGGTCCATTCAAATCAGTATGAATTAATTCTAGAATTTCAGTAGTTTTTGATCTATTGTTTTCAAAAGGTACATTAGCCATTTTACTCTCTATACAATTTGCACATTTCATGTCAATGCTTTCGATATTTTCTGGCAATCCTTCTACTAATCTATTTTTTACTAACATATTTAGATATTGGAAGTTTATGTGACCAAGCGCTCTATGCCACTTTCCTTTTTCAGTCAATTTCATTGAATTTATATACATCTCTTTACAATCCTTTTCTGACATGAAACTTTGCATAGTGTACAGGTTATCTACTTGATTTGCAACAGCTATTAACACTCTGTCCTGACTATAGATTTTTGCATTTCCTTGTTTTGCTACTATAGTGCAATTTTTAGTTATCTTTGAAAAACTCAATAGATTTTGTCTAATGCCTGCAACATAATAAACATTTTTTAAATCGACGTGTTTCTGGCTGTAATAGTTATTGAAATAGATTTTTACCTTACCGATTTTTGTAGCTTTCAAAGTTTTGCCATCCGGCAATTTTACATCAACAGGAATTTTTAAATTTACATACTCATCGTAATACTTATCGCTTTTTATAATGTGGTCTGTACACCCACTATCCAACAACCAATTGATCTCATTCTGTTTTTCGCTATTTTCGGTACACCCCGTTACCTGATTTGCCCTCGGATTGCACACCTGTGTTGTCCACGACACGGTGTTGTTTTGTTGGTCAGCGGAAGATTCTCCTTTCTGAGGGCCTGAATTTCGTCCTCGCCCTCTGCCTCTGTAGACTCCTCCTCTGCTGTAGCCTCGCTGGTGACCTCGTTGACCGTGTGTAGGATGAGCACCTCTGCCACGGCTGCTCTGTTGTTGTGGCCTCGTGCATTCGTTTTTGTAATGTCCAGCTTTTCCGCAGTTGTAACATTGCCCCTTCGTTTGTGACGCAAAGGTACTGACATTGCTTTTATTTGGTGATTCATCTTTAGTCATATTTTTTTCTTTAATTTTTGACTTTACGTAATCAACTGTTCATTGATCTTCGGGGATAACATCTATGAAATCTCCGATGTAACTGTAGCTTGGTGGCAAGGCTCTGAGTAGATATCTCACCTTTTCGGTTTCATCCAGCTTTCCACCTGCTGCTTTGAGATCATTCGTAGTTTTTTCAAATTCAACGAAGAATTCTTCTATTGTATTGTATTTTGTTAATTTCGTTTCTTCAATTTTCCCTCTGCATATAATTTGCAGGGCTGTTGACTTAATCTTATACATCGTATCGAATTTTGTTATCATCTGAAAGGCTGTTGTGCATTCATTAACGTATTCTAATTGTCTATCAGAAATTGAGCTCATGATTATGATTCTAGCCTTCAGGTCCATTTTCTTCCAATCTGTTTCTCTGTTTCTATAAGCTTCAGTTATTTTACTGACTGCTGGCTCATTACATTCTTTGTATTCTAATAAAGTCATTAATCTTATTCTCCACCTGGAATAATTTACTCCATCAAAAATAGGCATCATAATATCTTCTACCTTCGCTTGTTTAGCCATTTTAGCTTCTTTAGTCCTTATATTTTCGAATATTTGAGTCTTGAGTACAATAGTTTTCTTAAATTCTTATTCAATTTGTCTTCTTTAGTTACTAATTGTATTACTTTAACTAACTTATTCTCATCACATATCTGAACATGTGCTTAACCTAAAAAATTGTCACGTGCTCTGTACTAGCACGTTATCACGTGTTTTATTTGCCGACCTCAATCCGTTAACATCGCACATATATTTTTTAATATATTACGAAATCTTCTGATTCTTCAGTAACTTACAATTTTATCTTCGTCTTTGAATATATATTTTTCAGCTTGACTATTCTTCTTCACCCTTTCTTAAACTCTGTCTTGCGACGAATTCAGTGACCAAGTCTTAAACCGGTTAATTTATAAAACCAGCAAAATAATTAACCAATTAATTAATGAACCACGCTCTGCTACCATGTTGGAATGGTTGTTAAATAACTGAACACTGAGTTACTAATTTTAATATAACAAGGTATAATAAAGTTTGGCAAGAGCCTAATCGGCAACACGTTCGTTTTCGTTACAGTCTTATATAAGAAGAAGGAACAGTGAATGTAAATTCTAGTCATAGTCGCTCTCAACTAAATTCAGGTCGCTGCACAAATTCGCTGTTGACCAATAGATGGAGCGACAAGTATCAAGATTATAATTACTTACTATATTACAACAATAACGAAAGGAGTTCATCAAACCCTGGCATATCGACTGAGTACCTCCTCCTGAATCCTTCCTCCGGAGGGACGACGGTCACAAATTGGCGCCCGAACAGGGACTCGACCATAGGAAGAAGCGCGAATGAGCTCCGCACTAACACGGTTGTACCATCTAAATAAGGAAGAACTCGTCGAGGCCCTGAAGGCAGCGGACGAGAGCACCGAAGGGAACTTCGAGCAACTTCGCGCCCGACTCCGACAGGACGAGGAAAACCCGCCGAACGGCAGACCGACCATCGTGGTCACCGAGCACGACGCCGCCCCCACACTTGCCCCCATGGCAACGGCCATGGACCGCGTACGCAAGTGGGGCTGCCACTTCGATGGCACCAAAGACGCCCGCGACTTCCTGGAGCGAATGGTTGAGCTCCAAGAAGGCTACGGCATCACGGAAGAACAACTCCTCCGATGCCTGCCCGAGCTCCTAAGGGGCGTAAGGACCTTCCCGAGTCCCCCAGGAGGGCCCCATCCCTTCCACCGCCAAGCGGTGGGAGGGAAGGGAACCACCGGTGGACTACCAGAAACCCCCCTCACAACCACCCATATTCTCTTTCCAGGTTCCAACGAGAGGAGAGGGAAAGACCGACGAGAAAGATCTACACTCAGCCCCCAGGCTTCCCCTACAATTTACTCTCAGGTAAGACGGTCAGATCTTAGGACCAGGGTCCATTGTGTCCCCTCCTCTTCTCATTTCAGAGGGGTGTTCATCACCCGAAGCGGCCGACCCTTAGCCAGGAGGGCAGCATCCCCCACCGACCTCCAAGCGCAACGAAGATCCACGCCTGTCTGTCGAGGGGAACATAGCCGCCTTCCCAGAGCCCCTCACCACGCTCAAGGTGGTCGACCCTGGAGGGGGTTGACACAATATCCGCCTTGACACAATAACCGCCTTGACACAATAACCGCCTTGACACAATAACCGCCTTGACACAATAACCGCCTTGACACAATAACCGCCTTGACACAATAATATGGCACCGCAGCAACCGACTCGAATGGTCCACGTGGGCGGACTTCGAAAGAAGCTTCCGCCTGTACTACATTCCGACCACCAGCCAGTGCGAACTAGAAGAGGAAATCCTACGGCGGAAACAAAAACCTGGGGAACGAACCAGCGATTACGTCATCGGCATCAGGACGCTGATGCGACGCCACGGCAACTACCCACCGGACCGTCAACTCGACCTGATCCACCGAAACTTACTGCCCGAATACCGGCAATACATCAGACGGAAGGACTGCACCGACATCACGACCTTACTCGAGACGGCCGTCGAATACGAGGCCATCGAAAAGGATAAAAGGGCTACCACCGGAACTACCCTCACCGCCAAATCACAGCCCGTTCGCCCAGCACTCACGACCGTCGCTACAAGCTACAGCGACTTCCTGGAACGAATATGCGAGCTCCAGGAAGGGTACGGCATCACCGATGACCAGTTCCTTCGGTGCCTCCCTGAATTATTAAAGGGCCAGGCCCTCCTATGGCACCGGAGCAACCGTACCGCATGGACGACGTGGGCAGACTTCGAGAAAAGCTTCCGCTTGTTCTACATCCCGACCACCAGCCAGTATGACTTGGAAGAAGCGATCTTACAACGGAAACAGAAGACCGGGGAGCGAGCCAGCGAGTATCTCATCGGAATACAAACGCTGATACGACGCCACGGCCAAATTCCCCCGGATCGACAACTCGAGCTAATTCATCGAAACCTACTCCCCGAATATCGGCAGTACATTCGCCGAAAGGACTGCCCTACCATCACGGCATTGCTAGAAACCGCCGTCGAGTACGAAGCCATAGAAAAGGACAAAAAGACCAGTGCTCCGACCACCGAGGCCCCACTCGCGCCCAAGCCGCGCGCCGCCGCCACGACCTACAACCGCGAGAGCTGCTGCTGGAGGTGCGGACAGCGGGGACACCGACGGCAGGATTGCCAGCAGCCGGCACGTCTGTTCTGTTCGCGTTGCGGCCAAGACGGACGCCTCTCCCGCGACTGCCCGTGCCAGCCACCGGCGGGAAACGCCACAGGGCCCGGAGACAGGGGCGCCTCCCAACCACCGGCCAACCCCGCGCCCCAGTAAGACAGACCGGTCAAATCACGCGGCCATTCGTCACCATCCGCCTACACGGCCGCCAATACCGAGCTCTCCTGGACACAGGAGCCACCAGCTCGTACGTGCGCAACGACGTGGCTGAGCATTGTCTGCGCCACGGCGACTCCCTCACTCCTACACACCATCGAGTCCGCCTAGCATACGGGGTCGAAGCATCCCTGACCGGGGACCTGCGAACATCAACTCGAGTGGAGAACCAACGGCACACCCACAACTACGCCGTCCTCCCAGCGCTCACGCACCCGATCATCCTCGGCATGGATGCCCTGCGAAAGTTAAGGGTACACATGACCCTCGGGCAACGCCTGCTGATACCAGACGCCGCCACCATCGAACCAGCCAACGGAGTGGCGGCATATACCCCGACACAGGCCGAAGCTTTGCAACGCCTCCTCGACGAAGAATTACCCAAGTTTCGAACACTACAAGGAACCACGCAGCTCGCAACTCATACCATCCGCCTGAAACCTACCGCCCCGCTGAAGCAGCGCTATACACCACGCAACCCAGCCATGCAGCAGATTATCAACGAGGAGGTAAACAAAATGCTAGCCGAGGGAATCATCGAACCGTCCCGAAGTCCATGGAGCTCCCCCGTCGTCCTGGTCCGAAAGAAAAATGGAAAACGGCGGTTTTGCATCGACTTTCGCCGGGTGAACCAGGTCACCGAGAAGGACGCTTACCCACTCCCCAAGTGGAGGCAACCCTCAGCAAACTCCGGGAGGCCCGTTTCATTTCAACCCTCGACCTAGCCAACGGGTACTGGCAAGTGCCCCTCGCTCCCGAAAGCCGACCGATAACCGCCTTCACGGTGCCAGGCTGCGGGCTCTACCAGTTTCGGGTCATGCCATTCGGCCTGCACTCCGCACCCGCCACGTTCCAGCGCCTGCTGGACCAGGTGATCGGACCGGAACTAGAACCTCGAGCCTTTGCATACCTCGACGACATCATAATACTGGGTCGGACATTTGAAGAACATCTGCAAAACTTGCGCGAAGTCCTACGCCGCCTACAAGCCGCCAACCTCCGGATCAACCCTGACAAATGCGAGTTCTGCCGAAACGAACTAAAATACCTCGGCCACATGGTAACCGCCCAGGGGGTCAAGACAGACCCCGATAAGGTCCAAGCAATCTTAGGAATTCCAGCACCCACCAACATCCGCGAATTACGCAGATTCCTGGGAATTGTGTCATGGTATAGAACCCACCACCGCACCACCACCACCGCACCACTAACGAAACTCCTACAAAAGAAACGGAAGTGGACCTGGGGCCCCGAGGAGGACACGGCCTTCCACGCCCTCCAACGCCAGCTGGCCGCCGCGCCCGTCCTAACGTGCCCGGACTTCACGAAACCCTTCACCCTACAAACTGACGCCAGCGAGGAGGGACTCGGGGTAGTACTGACCCAGGAAACCGCAGAAGACGAGCACGTCATCGCCTATGCCAGTCGAACGCTCAACCCGGCCGAACGGAATTACTCCACTACCGAGAAAGAATGCCTGGCAGTAGTGTGGGGAATTCGAAAAATGCGTCCCTATCTGGAAGGCTACCAATTTACGGTCCTGACCGATCACCAGGCACTCAAATGGTTACAAAACATCGAGAATCCATCCGGTCGCCTCGCCCGTTGGAGCTTGGAACTCCAACAATATGATTACGTTATCAAATACCGTAAAGGAGCCAACAACCTGGTAGCCGACGCGCTCTCCAGACAACCCGAGGACGTCCACGCGGTCGACGAACCCCCAGCATGTGCGTGGTACACACGCATGATAAAGCAAGTCCAGCAGGAACCGGCGAAATACACAGAATACCGAATCGCCGAGGAACAATTATACCGGCGAATCCCCGATCTCACCGGACGAGTAACGGACCCCGCCACCGTGTGGAAGATGTGTGTACCGCGATCAATGCGCCCCGCCGTGCTCGCCGAAAATCACGACAATCCAACCGCCGGCCACCTGGGAACCGCCAAAACAGCAGCAAGACTCGCCGAACGCTACTACTGGCCAGGGATGTTTCAGGAGGCAGCTCAGTACGTTCGACAATGCGCCTCGTGCCGACAATACAAGATCCCACAACAGACACCCGCCGGACAAATGCACACGACCCCCGTCACCCGTCCATGGGAAGTGGTCTCCGCAGACCTCGTCGGGCCTTTTCCTCGGTCCAGCAAGGGCCACACTACGCTGTGTGTCTTCCAAGACAAATTCTCCAAATGGTTCGAAGTACAACCGCTACGCCAAGCTACCGCACCAGCCGTCACCAGGGCCCTAAAGGACCAAATATTTCTGCGCGACGGATGTCCCCGCATCGTTATAACGGACAACGGACGGCAATTCGAAAGCCGGGAGTTGGGGAATCTCCTCAGGGACGCCGGAAGCACACACAGGAAAACTCAGCCTTATTCACCACAGTGCAACCCCGTCGAGCCAGTGAATCGAGTACTAAAAACAATGATCGCGCAGTACACGGCCGAAAACCACTGCCACTGGGACCGCTGGATTCACGAGCTCGTATTCGCGTATAACACGGCCAAACACGAGAGTACCGGATTCACTCCAGCCTTCCTTACCTACGGGCGAGAGCTAATCCCGCCAACTACCCTACACCGCCCACCAGAAGCTGGCCCGCCAGATCTAAACCACACCGATACTCAGTTCCGACGACAACAGATCGACCACCTGCAAGACACCCTCGCACTGGCCAGACGAAACCAAGCACGCGCATTCGAGAGTCAGAGAAAATACTATAATATGAGGCGGCGGGACTGGCAGCCCAAAATCGGAACATACGTGATGAAACGAGAACACCATTTATCCGACGCCGCGCAGGGGTTCGCCGCGAAACTCGCACCAAAATTTGCAGGCCCGTACCGGGTCACCGAGTTTCAGGGGCCAAACGTCGTTATTTTGAAGGATAACAACAACAGCAGCAGCCGGGCCCACGTGAAGGATTTAAAGCCCTGCACCGAAAATAATATCAACAGCGAACCGCCGCACAGTGTGCGATTTTGGACAAAAATCGCTAGACAGCGCAAATCTTGACCGATTTCAATGTTTTTTTTTTAAAAATACTCGTGAAGGGCTCAGCAATAACGGAGGGCTGCAGTAAATCCTGTATTTTTTGGTCTAATATATAAAAAAAATTATTTAGCATAACATCGCATAAAAACGTACACTTTTGAAATTAAAGATATTAAAAATTAATTTTTTGTAAATTTAATTATAGCTATAAAATAAAAAATTTACTTCAAATTTACAAAATTTATGTTTTAAATAAACTGCCAAGTATAGCTGATTTAAATCTAATATTTTTAAATTATAATTCATTTTATTAGTTTTTTTCTTATTTCTAATATAAAATAAAAAATATGTTTTTTGTTGTTTTTTTAAAATTTTTTTTAGGAATTGTAATTAGAATAGAATTTGATGTGGCAACTAATTTTAATATAATTTGTTAATATGAATTATGTGCTATGTTACATGCATTCAAATGTATAATAACATTTCTTCAGCTTCAACCGTTAAGGGCTTAACTTTTTTATTTTCTTTCAGTCTGAGAGAGCTAATTAAGGGATCTGATGAGATCAAGAGATAATGTAAAATATCTTTGTTACTCATTTGCCTGTTGCACATTCTGCTATGTTTAGCTCGTGCTTTACGAAAATTTTTATTGTTTGCTTCCTGTGGCTCTTCTGATAGTCAGCCAAACGGTAAATCAAATGATTTAATAATGTCGCTTCCATGAATAAGAACTTTATGTAGGGATGGTGGCATTTTATACCATTCATACAACTGCACACAAATATCTGCAGTATCGAAGCAATATGTTTTAAATTTATCACAATTGATCATTCTACCACAAGTTAAAACTTGCAAAATATTATATAATCTTTGGATCAAATGTTCATCTAAACCAGTATATTTTGCAACGGCTTTGGCTTGGGCAAAAAAGGAACGAGCTACATTACCAGTGTTGGTTGTTCCAAAACCTTGCTTAACAATATCTACATGTAACGAAAGATTACATTTTAAAGAATTTTGTATACTTTGTTTCCTTAATTTCTTTAACAGTTTTTCTTCGGCTGTCCTTGCTGAACCTTTTTTAAAATCAAGATTATACGCTACGTGTAATAGATATTCCATGAAACGGATCCAACAATGGAGTGTAGAAAGGCCGAATTTGTAGTATTCTTCATTACTTTGAAGACTTTTCACATAATCCAGATTATTTATAAATTTAGGTCCAACTCGACAAATATTACAGCAAGATGAAGCTTTTTGCTCAGTTAGTATATTACACACTTTGCCGTCTATCATTGTGCACTTCAAATCAAAACTTACTTCAAATGACATGTCATTCAAATCAAAACAATATGTTTCAACTTTTTTCAGTAGATTTGTGTAATATTCGTATTCGTTTTTTACGTATGCATAAGTTTCTTTAATAAATTCAAATTTGATACACCGGCAAAAGTGGACTGATGATGGAGTTTTATTTGACCAAATATCAGCATCCTTAACTTTTAACTTAAGGGGAACAAAAGAAACTATAAAAACAGCACTGTCTAAAAGATTAATAGATCTTTCGTTGCAGTTACTTTTGTCGTTCAAATTCTCATCAGCATCATTAGTTGCACCTTCATTTGTTTTATGTTTACTATCATCATCGTCATCATTATCGTCATCAACATCATCACCATTTCTTTCATGATGACTATCAATATCATAATTAGAACTTGCATCGTAATTTTTATCATCTGTTAAAGATATTGAATGTTGACTTGACCACTTTTGGCGTGTAGTTTGTTGACCACTTGCACCGTCCATACCCCATTTTCCAACAAGTACTAATTTCTCACCAGACAACTGCATCAGCACATGCTTATCTAATTGTAAAAGAATTCTTTTTGTAGTGTGTTCTAGAAGAGATATTAAATTTGCACTTGCTCCTGACTCAGAATATTTCAAATGTTCTGGAAGACAATGTGTTTTTGCTTGAACAACATTGGAATAAGGAGGATATGAATTTGTACCAGTAATTCTCGTATTATAAGTCCGCAATTTATTGTATTTTCTTGCTGTCCAGTCTATGTCAATGTACATAGCTAGAATATTGTTAGCTTTCATTTCAAAATTAAATTCGGAATTTTCTGTTTTTCTTTCAAGTGCTTTCATCAACTCGTCCTCATTATAATGTGAAGCGAGTTCATCTGCACGTCTTTTTTTTGTTTTTTTTTAACCCACTTCGAATGATAGACGTGGACGACCTCTATTTACAACAGGTGTCTCAGCTAATTGACTGCCTGCAGTATTATTTAATGAGCTGCTATTAAAATCATCTTTCAGATCGACCACAAAATCCTTTTTTAAAAAATGTTCATATCTAGAACAGAAAGTTTCTTTATTTCGCATAACTTTCTTGTTCCTCCACTTCTTTAGATATTGTGGAAAAAAGATGTTCAGTAATTTACTCTTTATTTGAAATAATTGATTTGCACTGTAAAAATTAGTACTTCCAATATTCTCTACAATTTCATCTATTTTGCTATCCATTTGGTTCGAGTTTGAATCCCAAATCATGTTACATAAGGTCAAGTGATTAATTTTGTAATACATTTTTTAAATTATTGTAAGTGAGCAAAAAAGAACAATTTATATAACCAGTATTGAGAAACAAGTTGTAAAGAACCGAATGCGAGGAGGATACCGATTGTTAGTCTCGAAAGGGATCTGAGTTAGATTTGTGGATTTAAGATACGCGACTCTCGGGGCTCACGCCAACAAGCAAAAGTGCGGGAATGGTGGGGAGACAGCCTCGTAGGTCAAGTGTTCGAGACTGTCTCCACGCGCGACGGAATCCCCACCATTCCCGCACTTTTGCTTGTTGGCGTGAGCCCCGAGAGTCGCGTATCTTAAATCCACAAATCTAACTCAGATCCCTTTCGAGACTAACAATCGGTATCCTCCTCGCATTCGGTTCTTTACAACTTGTTTCTCAATACTGGTTATATAAATTGTTCTTTTTTGCTCACTTACAATAATTTAAAAAATGTATTACAAAATTAATCACTTGACCTTATGTAACATGATTTGGGATTCAAACTCGAACCAAATGGATAGCAAAATAGATGAAATTGTAGAGAATATTGGAAGTACTAATTTTTACAGTGCAAATCAATTATTTCAAATAAAGAGTAAATTACTGAACATCTTTTTTCCACAATATCTAAAGAAGTGGAGGAACAAGAAAGTTATGCGAAATAAAGAAACTTTCTGTTCTAGATATGAACATTTTTTAAAAAAGGATTTTGTGGTCGATCTGAAAGATGATTTTAATAGCAGCTCATTAAATAATACTGCAGGCAGTCAATTAGCTGAGACACCTGTTGTAAATAGAGGTCGTCCACGTCTATCATTCGAAGTGGGTTAAAAAAAAACAAAAAAAAGACGTGCAGATGAATTCGCTTCACATTATAATGAGGACGAGTTGATGAAAGCACTTGAAAGAAAAACAGAAAATTCCGAATTTAATTTTGAAATGAAAGCTAACAATATTCTAGCTATGTACATTGACATAGACTGGACAGCAAGAAAATACAATAAATTGCGGACTTATAATACGAGAATTACTGGTACAAATTCATATCCTCCTTATTCCAATGTTGTTCAAGCAAAAACACATTGTCTTCCAGAACATTTGAAATATTCTGAGTCAGGAGCAAGTGCAAATTTAATATCTCTTCTAGAACACACTACAAAAAGAATTCTTTTACAATTAGATAAGCATGTGCTGATGCAGTTGTCTGGTGAGAAATTAGTACTTGTTGGAAAATGGGGTATGGACGGTGCAAGTGGTCAACAAACTACACGCCAAAAGTGGTCAAGTCAACATTCAATATCTTTAACAGATGATAAAAATTACGATGCAAGTTCTAATTATGATATTGATAGTCATCATGAAAGAAATGGTGATGATGTTGATGACGATAATGATGACGATGATGATAGTAAACATAAAACAAATGAAGGTGCAACTAATGATGCTGATGAGAATTTGAACGACAAAAGTAACTGCAACGAAAGATCTATTAATCTTTTAGACAGTGCTGTTTTTATAGTTTCTTTTGTTCCCCTTAAGTTAAAAGTTAAGGATGCTGATATTTGGTCAAATAAAACTCCATCATCAGTCCACTTTTGCCGGTGTATCAAATTTGAATTTATTAAAGAAACTTATGCATACGTAAAAAACGAATACGAATATTACACAAATCTACTGAAAAAAGTTGAAACATATTGTTTTGATTTGAATGACATGTCATTTGAAGTAAGTTTTGATTTGAAGTGCACAATGATAGACGGCAAAGTGTGTAATATACTAACTGAGCAAAAAGCTTCATCTTGCTGTAATATTTGTCGAGTTGGACCTAAATTTATAAATAATCTGGATTATGTGAAAAGTCTTCAAAGTAATGAAGAATACTACAAATTCGGCCTTTCTACACTCCATTGTTGGATCCGTTTCATGGAATATCTATTACACGTAGCGTATAATCTTGATTTTAAAAAAGGTTCAGCAAGGACAGCCGAAGAAAAACTGTTAAAGAAATTAAGGAAACAAAGTATACAAAATTCTTTAAAATGTAATCTTTCGTTACATGTAGATATTGTTAAGCAAGGTTTTGGAACAACCAACACTGGTAATGTAGCTCGTTCCTTTTTTGCCCAAGCCAAAGCCGTTGCAAAATATACTGGTTTAGATGAACATTTGATCCAAAGATTATATAATATTTTGCAAGTTTTAACTTGTGGTAGAATGATCAATTGTGATAAATTTAAAACATATTGCTTCGATACTGCAGATATTTGTGTGCAGTTGTATGAATGGTATAAAATGCCACCATCCCTACATAAAGTTCTTATTCATGGAAGCGACATTATTAAATCATTTGATTTACCGTTTGGCTGACTATCAGAAGAGCCACAGGAAGCAAACAATAAAAATTTTCGTAAAGCACGAGCTAAACATAGCAGAATGTGCAGCAGGCAAATGAGTAACAAAGATATTTTACATTATCTCTTGATCTCATCAGATCCCTTAATTAGCTCTCTCAGACTGAAAGAAAATAAAAAAGTTAAGCCCTTAACGGTTGAAGCTGAAGAAATGTTATTAAACATTTGAATGCATGTAACATAGCACATAATTCATATTAACAAATTATATTAAAATTAGTTGCCACATCAAATTCTATTCTAATTACAATTCCTAAAAAAAATTTAAAAAACAACAAAAAACATATTTTTTATTTTATATTAGAAATAAGAAAAAAACTAATAAAATGAATTATAATTTAAAAATATTAGATTTAAATCAGCTATACTTGGCAGTTTATTTAAAACATAAATTTTGTAAATTTGAAGTAAATTTTTTATTTTATAGCTATAATTAAATTTACAAAAAATTAATTTTTAATATCTTTAATTTCAAAAGTGTACGTTTTTATGCGATGTTATGCTAAATAATATTTTTTATATATTAGACCAAAAAATACAGGATTTACTGCAGCCCTCCGTTATTGCTGAGCCCTTCACGAGTATTTAAAAAAAAAAAACATTGAAATCGGTCAAGATTTGCGCTGTCTAGCGATTTTTGTCCAAAATCGCACACTGTGCGCCGGCCAGAGGACAATTCCACGAACCCGGAAGCGATCTAGGCGCTAATCTGAACGACGACCGCGAGGACGAACCACCACAGTCGCACCATGGACGACATACTACACGCCGATTTCCACATGCCGGAGCTCGAGAGTCCTCGGCTCCGGCAAATGTTCAGGGAGTTGTTCGGGGAATCCTCGGACGAGGAGACACCTCCACCCAGCCTCCACCGTCCCCCGGCCTTGCCGCCAACACCGGGCAAGGACATTCGGTTGCCCGAAAGGACACCATCGCCCGTCCAGCCGGCGCCGCCGGCGCCCCCGAAGCCGTCCATGAGACGGAGACCGAAGATAGGGCCCTGGATAGGGCCCCAACACAAGCCACCACCAGCACCGACGCAGGGGACGCGTCCACGGACCACGACCGCCGTCAGACCGCCTACACCGTCCGGCCACGTGCCAACACCCGCTCGAGCAGCCACGCCACCACGGGAAATCGCTCGAACCCCAGCAGCACGGAAGCGCCAAGCAAACGCCCCCGCGGCCGACCACGCACCCAAAAGAGCCGGCCACCCAGCCAAGCCCGGGCGGACGCCTCGGCACGAGGGAACGTCGCCTCCAGCCCCGGACCGGCCACCGCCCACCACGGGACCGACGGCCACCAAGACCGAGCCCCCGACGCAGAAGCCCCGCGGCGATACCTCACCCGGGCCTTCGCGCGCAGCCACCGAGACAACGACCCCTAGGGACACGGAGGGAACGACGGACGACCAGGGCTGGACCGTCGTGGATCTGGAGCGCCTCCGCGACGGGCAGCGTTTCCGCGTCCGCCAGGACGGGCGTACGAACCAGCTCCGCCGCATCTCCAAGACCCAAATTAAGTTTAAGTTAGTATAAGTTAGTCATAAGCCTAGTTTAAGTGTTATTAATCCAGGGGTAGTTTAAGGGTGTAGGGTAGCCGACGGGCATAAGTTTAGTTAGTAAGGGTGGAGGGTAGCCGATGGGCATAAGTTTAGTCTATAAGGAAATACAGATTTAAACACAAAAAGACGCGTACCGCGCATTCATTACGTTCGCATCTCTCTCCGAAGAAAGAGGGGGATGTGACGTAGCGTCCCAGCGCGAGGAGTCGAGCGCGCGGCGGTGCGACCGGGAGTGAGCGAGAGGCCGAGCGCGCCGGCGACCGCAGCCGAGAACGACCGAACCGGCCCGAGGCGCGCCGGTCTCGCGACGCGTCAAATGACGCTCACTCCCCACTGCGCCGCTAGATCGCGTCGATTTTTCGCTGCTGGGAATATTCGAGAATCGGAATTGCCCCGGCGTCACGGAACCAAGGCAGTTCGAGTGGGGCTACGGATCCCCACTACCAGCCTGCCTGCCTGGATGTTGCCCGGTGCACGCGAACTGGAGAAATCGGCCGTACCGTCGATCGAACGATCGCACTCTTTCCTCTACCGCTCCGAACAGAGACGCCTGGAAGTTGCCCGGTCTCTTTCCTCTACCGCTCCGAACAGAGACGCCTGGAAGTTGCCCGGTCTCTTTCCTCTACCGCTCCGAACAGAGACGCCTGGAAGTTGCCCGGTCTCTTTCCACTACCGCTCCGAACAGAGACGCCCGGACGCTGCCCGGTCTCTTTCCTCTACCGCTCCGAACAGAGACGCCTGGAAGCTGCCCGGTCTCTTCCCTCTACCATCCCGAACAGAGACGCCCGGACGCTGCCCAGTCTCTTTTCCTCCACCGCTCCGAACCGAGACGCCCGGACGCTGTCCGGCCTCCACCGCTTCGCGAAGCGACACGTGAAGTACCGCGAGCCGAACCGCGGCGGCCCCCCCCCTCACCAAATTGTAGAGCAAGTGTGTAAATAGTGTAAATAGACAGTCGGAAATAAAGGAAGTGATTCATAACGAAAGGAGTTCATCAAACCCTGGCATATCGACTGAGTACCTCCTCCTGAATCCTTCCTCCGGAGGGACGACGGTCACACATTTACTAAATTAACGCTTTTACCGTGACACATATGTACATACATCACTTGAAATCGCTGTTGAATTTATGTTATAATTGAGGCAGTGAGAGCAACAACGGACTGACCCACATTAAAAAAAATTTTCCTATTTTATATGATTAGTGGAGCCTATTGGAATACGTTATTGCTACTAACTCAATTTCGAAAAAAATGTGGGTTAGCCTGTTGCTCTCACTGCTTCAATTATATGACAAAATACCAGAGATGGGCATTATTTAAATAACGTATCGAATAAAAGAGACTTTATCTTTATTCGTCACGAATAAAAATAACCCGAGCTAATTTTTATTTGAAGCGCTATGATTGAGTTAATCATGAGGAATCCAATTGTCGGCCATAAATAATTTTTTTTTTCGAAGGCCTTTCATCCGCCGACCATGAATTAATTCGTACTTTTGTCAAGAATCATATATTTATTAATTATTTGTTAAAAAAAACTACATGTAGTAAACATTAGTGACTCCTCTTCCTCTTCCTCTTCCTCCTCTGCTTCCTCTTCTTCCTCCTCTTCCACCTCTATCTCCTCCAAATTTCATTTTTTAGCTCTTTTTTGAGCTCGCTGTTCTGTAATATGAAAAATAAACATAAATCTTTTGTTAATTACTGTGTCACGTCCCGGGTGGAGGTCTTTTGGGGACAATGACATGTGGGGTAGGAGTCAGGCGCGAATCTAAAATCCTGCACTCTGAAAGTTTTGGGGAATGTCAGGCGCGAATCTAAAATCCAGCACACTGAGGATTTGGGAGGATGGTCAGGCGCGAATCTTGAATCCAGCACTCTGAGGATTTTGAAAGGAACTCAGGCGCGAATCTAAAATCCAGCACTCTGAGGATTTGAAGGAACCCAGGCGCAAATCTTTAATCCAGCACTCTGAAGCTAGGGGGAGATCAGGCGCGAATCTTAAATCCAACACGCTAATCGACCAGGGAAGGTTTAAAAGGTGAATACACACCCGGGGAACACCCGTTAGAGCACCTTATGTTTGTTTTGATTTAAATGATAAGATTGACCGTTGCATTTATGTAAAGAATACCACGCGTATGGTTTCCGAGATTAGCACGGCTAATGCGAAAGTACGTTTGTAAACAGCGAATGCGCTCTCGCGTTTACTAACAGGAATCAGCTGTTGCGGCAGCCTGCCTTAGCTTGGAATCTTTATACCCCAAGGATGCACACAATAATTCGAAGCGTGATTCGAAACAAAGAGGTTTATTGGCTTTAAACATGAGTACGATAAAATGGTTAACGGTAATTAGCCACTATATAAGTATATGAACATGAAATACAATAGCTGATGATAATTACGTGAAATAATGATCGCAATATGCGTATATATATATAAGCAATAGATATGAATAGTAATGTGAAATAGTCAATGATCGCAATAAGCATATATATATAAGCAATAGATATGAATAGTAATACGAAATAGTCAATGATCGCAATAAGCGTATATATATAAGCAATAGATATGAATAGTAATATGAAATAATCAAAGATCGCAATAAGCGTATATATAGAAGACAATGTGAAAAGCAAAGATCGCAATAAGCATATATATAGAAAACAATAGTAATAAATGGTATGGTGATGATAAGCACGATAATATTAAATGATTATAATAACTTACAGTAGTTGCCGTAGAACACTGAAGTTACTTGTAACACTTTTATAGATATACTTTGAATACGATGTCTCTCGGAGATAGGTTTCTGTCGAAGAAAGAGGTCCTGGGCTCTCGATCCTTTGTATTTATATGGGTCACATGGTGTGTTGCGGGGGGTACGCGCGGTAGGGACCTTGACATATTTAAGAAATACGTCGTAGTAGGACTTCCGGGGTTTTTATAACTGGTATGTCTATATTTAGACTATGTTTATGTCACGTACGCCAAATTTGCGTCGCAATTAGACTTCCGGGGTTTTTATGACTGTGATTTTGAGATACTCATCCCATCGGATGGATTTTGGGTGTTTTAATGGGAAAGGGGTTAAAATGGCTTGGGCTCAGTGAGTCGTATGGAGAAGAGTGAGACGTAGTCTCGATTTAAGAGGGTTTTGTTACGAATGACTTGTTTGAATTCAAGTATTGAGGAGGGATTGGTGCCTCGTAGGGCGAATAGGCGAAGGGGTTTTGTACCGACCATCTTGAGATGGGGACCACTAAGGTACATCGTCAAGGTGATTGGTGATTGGGGACATGGGGTAAGAGTTGAGTGTGAGGGACTTTGGTGGAGTGGTTTTGAGATTTACGATAGGTTTTAGGATAGTACCGCGCGAAAATTCCGTGAGTCATCACAACTGCAATAATGTCTAGACGTTTTCACACTTTCATGAGAATGGGACATTCCACGCGAAATCGAACACTTTTCGGAATAACATTTTGGATGTTGCTGAAATTTGAGTATGTTGTAGTCTTTAGTGACATTTAATCGTACCTCAAAGGATTTTTCAAAATTTTGAAAAATGTCGATTTTACAGTTGTTTGAAGGTAAGTGCTAACTTTTTTTCAGTAAATTATAGCTATGGAAGTAGTAAACGGATGGAGATGAGCTTTACGGTGTTTATAGAAAAGACATTGAAGATTTAAGAAAAAATTATTTCAGTTTAAAAAAATAGAATTTAAAATATTTTTGTGCAATTATTTTAAACAAATGCAGGTTTTTAACATCGGGCGCGATTTTAAAAATCTGAAAAAAGGAGAATATCCGCCCGCTGTGTGAAGGACTCCGTCGTTGGGACGGAGTCCGTCCGCTAGTTGAACGACTCCATCTTCGAGACGGACTCCATCTTCGAGACGGACTCCGTCCCCGCGACGGAGTCCATTTCTTTTCTCCCTCGAGATTGCATTGTTGATTCTCCTCTGCATTGCTTGCCATCTAAAAGCGAATCGAAGAAACAGTGAAACTATTGAACGTAAGGATTTGAAAGTGCAGTAGAAGAGTACACGTTTATCAATTTGGTACATTCGGGTACAATATAGGCTTTCTTTAGCCAAGATTTAGCGCAGGAGGGGAATCTTCATGTTTCTAAATGCTGGAATTTCCATGTTCGACAGCGTTGAAATTCAAACATTTCCAAAATTTGTAATTATGAGGTTATCAAGTTTCAAAATATCTGTAATTGAAGGCTCGGATGCAATAAGGGGACTAGCGCTCGAAAATGCGAAAAAGTATTGTCCAAACGCTAAGAAAAATTGGAAAATTAAATTTTGTTAAACTGGATTTTAAAAAATATAGTGTTGTTAAGCTCGTCACGGCACACATTTGTTCTTTTTACAGTTTCTTTATCGAATCATTAGTATTCGAGATAAATATTATAAACCAAACAAATTTCTTCGACCAAAGTCAATTTCTTTTTAAATATAAATTGCGATAACTTGAGTAAATATTAACGGATTGTTATGAGACTTGAAACATAAAACTCGGAAAACTCTAGCGAAGCCGAAAAATGTATGCACGAAACCCTTATGTTAAAAATGTAATAATATTTCATTAAAAAGTACATAATACTGGACATAACCCATGTTTTTCAACGTTCGTCGTTAAAAAGTATCGAGGCAATTTTGACGTACATATAACATGCAGCGGCAAAGTTTTTCCTTAATATATAAAGAAGATTTTCACCAATTTTCATACTGAATAATAAATAATTGTAGAAGATATGACGATATATATAAATCTCGCGCGGCACCAACAGTCAACGTGAGTGCTAAAATGCTAGATGGTGGCCCGCGAGATTTATATATATCGTCATATCTTCGACAATTATTTATTAATTAGTGTGAGAATTGGTGAAAATCTTCTTTATATAGGAAAAACTTTGTCGCTGCAAGTTATATGTATGTCAAAATTGCCTCGATACTTTTTAACGACGAACGTTGAAAAACATGGGTTATGTCCAGTATTATGTACTTTTTAATGAAATATTATTACATTTTTAACATAAGGGTTTTGTCCATACATTTTTCGGCTTCGCTAGAGTTTTCCGAGTTTTATGTTTCAAGTCTCATAACAATTCGTTAATATTTATTCAAGTTATCGCAATTTATATTTAAAAAGAAATTGACTTTGGTCGAAGAAATTTGTTTGGTTTATAATATTTATCTCGAATACTAATGATTCGATAAAGAAACTGTAAAAAGAACAAATATGTGCCGTGACGAGCTTTACAAAACTATATTTTTTAAAATTCAGTTTAATAACTTTTAATTTTCCAATCTTTCTTAGCGTTTGGACAATACTTTTTCGCATCTTCAAGCGCTAGTCTCCTTATTGCATCCGAGCCTTGAATTTTAAAATTTCCGATTGTTCCACTTCTGATGTTTAGAAACTGTTTAATTTTAATCACGTGTTTTCAGTTTCAACTAAAGGAAGCCTACATTCCACCCGAATGTATATACCATTTCTAGACATTTCGCGGGTAAATTATAACATAACTTTCTTATTCTACGTGAGAATGAATACACGAATCTCTGAGCATGAAGCTGCGTATCGACATTGCGAAGCTGCCACGCGAGGCACGCCTCGCGTAGTGGAGAATCTGGAAACTACCTCGATCATGATCACTTTGCGAGGCAGGCTCGTGCGACAGTCTCGCCCTACCACCAGCATGATATTTGCGTCGCCCGAGCCATGCAATTTTTGATCTTGGGGCCGCGAAGCACCTTTCAGCACGTCGAAAAAATCGACGGCTGATGCCTCGTAAAGTAATAATGATCGAGGTAGTCTCCAGACTCTCCACTCCGCGAGGTGTGCCACGCGAGGCAGCCTCGCAATGGCGATAAGCAGCTTGAGAAACACGCGACACTCAAACAATCACAGCTCACATGATAGATTTTGCACAAAAAATTACAACATTGTTATGATGGTAATGACACTTTGCCCGGAATATGTCTAAATACAGTCTTATTAGACCACTTTTAGAATAATCGGCATATATAGTGAAAAAGACAGGAGTAGTAAGAGTGAAGGTACTTACGATCTTTGCTGTTCGGCAGTCGCTTGTATTTCTGACAATCGAGCCTTTGCTAGCCTCAAGGGCCAGCGTTGCCGGAAAACAAACGCCGGCGTTGGTTCACGCACCCATTACCACCACTAATGTAGGCGATCCTACTATACAACTTGCGATTCTGTCCTGAAACCGCTGAACAGGGACTAAACTATCATTCTCACTCATTCAATATTTTGTATTTCACTTGCACCAAGGACCGAGCGACACATCTCGGCCCGCGTAAAGGTTCAAACCGCGCAAAGGTGATACGTCAAAAGTATATGCATAGGATAATCAAAAATCCTTTCCTGTGCACATTTCTGCACCAAAAAGTATTCCCGGAAGAACATACTCTATGTCAATGTATCAGCATACACCAATCCTAATGAGAAAGAGAGGATATATATCCGTCCTTTTCCCACTATCTTTTGTTCTGCTTCTCAGCATCTGTAACTAATGCAGCGACAACGCCAGCGGATCAGTTTTCTGCCGTTTGCACTACGGTGAAGACGCAGAAAGCAATTGGGTTTTTATTTACTGCGCAGATATTGATACATATGGAATATTCGTAATTTGTGAATTGTTCCATTCCTGCGTGGTTCGTTACTGTAGTGTTGATAAGAGTGTGTGATCATTCCATTGCCATGGAATCAAAGAATGAAGCCACAGATGCAAGAAACCAGCGCAATTCGAAGGGTGATATAAAAAGGAAGCGCCCTATGCTATCTGTAAAGCGTTTGTCCAGAAAAAATAAAAAACGTCTAGAAAGGTAAGTTACGTTTTATGGTACAGATTTGTATGAAGTCACAGTTTGAGATGTAGTAATAGTAGTACTAGCACGGTATTTTATTGTATATAATACAGTATTATTTATATTCTTCAAATATGTATGTAACGTCCGGTTGTCCGGGGACTACTGAAACGCTTCAGGTTCTCGAGAGGAGAGCGGCGTCCCCTCGAGTATAGAATAGATGGGGGTTCGTTGTCAGAGTTAAGGAATAAAATCCAACTTAAACTTAACAATGTCTTTATTCAAAAATAGCACTTAATTCTAATAATGATTATAATTGTCACGTCCCGCGACGTGGAGTCTACTATTATCTAACCTTTTAAATCAATAAACTTACTATTTCGTACTCTGAGGTATTGTAACCACCTCATATGAATATTATACAAATATTGTGCAACAAATAGCCGACACGGCATTATCACTATAAACAACGATAAGAAGAGATCGAGCGAAGAAAACACGGACGGCAGCGAGCAGGACAGCCAGATCGAGGAGGTGGCGGACAGCCAGCTGTATACCAGGTAGCTGACCGCACAAACACCAAGAAGGCCCAGTGAACACCAGCTGATGTCCAGCGTGGTACACAGGCCCATATCAACCAGTGGAGACGACACCACCTTCGAGGAGCTGTGCCCCTGGTCCTCGCTAGAAGATTGCCCTCCCGTCATTTCCCGCAAACCAATCTCCAAAATAATATGTTTAACTTCAACCCCTAGTAAATAAGCTGTACGAAACCGATCGTATAGGAAATATTGTAAACGCATAACATATAAATCAAATGCGCAATTATGTAAGAATCTTGCTATCGTCGCTGCTGGAATCAGTTAAATGGAACGTGCCTAAGTAGTAAACAAAACTCCCAGAATAGTGCGATGGGAAGATTCTTCCTGGAAGATTCCAGGTAGAGGCTGTGGGATGGGGTCTCCCACCTATGATTTGTCATGTGACAAATCCTAGAGAAGGAGTGACCAATTGCCCTATAAAAAGGGATCGGACCACCCGCGGAGCTCATTACCATGTTATAAAAGTTATTATGTTCAATTATTTTTCAAGGATCTTTTGAATCAAGTAAACACAACCCAGAAATAAAAGTTGAAGTGTAGACATCGTAACGGAAAATAAAATTGATTTTTGTTACATTAAATCAGTGAGTGAAGTGTTCTACCTCAAATTCCAATCCTCTTTAATTGACGTTTGTCTTTGGCTAAAATGAAATAAATTACGAAAATGTACACTGATGATTCACGGGTTGCGTTGAATGATGGTATTACCTATGAGCAGAACGTTGCTCGCGGTTTTACCAGAAATCAAGCTTAAACCTTGAGTGACGCGATTTGTAAAATATTAATAAATTCTAATGAAATATTTGCAATTACATCGAGCTTGCCTTCCCCGATGGTGCTGTTGAAGAGCAGAACGTTGCCCGCGGTAGCACCTGGTGCGGAAGGTGGAGATTGATGCATCGGTCAATTAATAATTGCTGTTTAAAATACCAAAGGACAAATGCCAAGGAATCATCGTGCGGGGCGACGAGTGCAGCTACGAAAACTGAATAGTTATTATCGTGAAGCGCCGGCGACCGGCGACGAGCTTCTTGGTATCGCTACACCTCCGATCGTCAGGCAAGAGACCAAACCCCCGGCATTTGGGCGTACCCTGGTTGTTGGCGAGTGGATTACCCCGAAGCCCGACCAGGCCCAGGAGATACCAGGGGTTTCATTAGGTCCCATCTCGTGGAAGTTAATCCCAATATCATAATAAGAAAGGTAGGGTACTTCACAGAATAATAATATTGAATATCTAAACCCGTTGTCTCAACTATCCCAGAGCGTAAATCCCTGGATTAGCTCAAAAGCGGTTAAATACGAGAACTCCCGAAAATCGCGCCCAAATAGGAAGTAGGGACGTAACAATAATATTGCTTACGACTACGATTATATGTGTTTTTTTTATGTTTTTGGGTTTTTATGTCTTTGGGTTTTTATGTTTTTTTGTCTATTCTAATTAATTGCGCTAATTAAGTTAAATATATGTATATAAGTATGTGCTTCTGTAGTAAGCTCGGCCGCTGCCGTTGCCGGAGCGGTTCCCGAAACTTTTGACAGAGTTCGTATTCTATGCTTCTGCTGTGAGGGCGGTCGCTGCCGTTTCCGGAGCGGTTCCCGACACTCGTGGCAGGGTTTGAATTCTAGTGTTCCGTAGACCTTGCCTTCGCTAAGAAGTTAAGCTGCTGCCTACTAATAGGAGCAACGCTTGAAACCTCCGTGAAGACAAAGTTCTCAACCTTGAAAGAAAGATCCAAAAAGGAGCACCCAGTACCTTTGTACACTGAGAACCAGTCGCTGCCGTTTCCGAAGCGTGCTGAAATTCTGCTGGATAGTACGTAAGCTGCCTCTAGGAACTAGCATTCGTTGGTCGCAGGGACGTGTTCGTATTCGAATGAGCGCGCTCGGTGCTGCGCACGCCTCCTTTTATACTAGAAAATTGGCGGGCTGGCGCATGCGCAGTAAGTCTTTATTCGTTATTTTGCATTTTGCTCGCTTAATACATATTATTATGTGTTGCACTTTTGGCAGTATATCTAAATAATTATTCTTAATATTTCTATAATATTTGTTTCTCTAATATTTACTTTGTTTATAATTTATATCTAAAAATATGTACAATGCTTGTGCGCGGTAACATAGGTTGGCTCTGCGGTAATGTAGTACAGTTCTACTTTATCGACGGTCGGTAATTACCAGTTCGAGTCCCCGTGGGACGTTACATGTATATCAACAGCTATCTTTGATACTTTACGTACACATACTCTATGGTATGCGCATCGCAACGCATGTCATTACTTTACCCCTCTTGCCCCACTCATTCTTTTCCAATTCGTATGTTCATCATTATTTAATTAATTAATAATCCGATTTATACCGTGTTTGGACTCATTTTCATGTGAAAAATGTCACACCAGCACGTTCCTGCAACTTTCGTGCCGATGAGACGAAATGTAGGAATTTGAAATCTCGTTATATATGTTATACAAACTATATGCGTTTTGTTAGTATCAAACGTTCAAACCAGTATACGCGTTTCGTTAGATATGCTTCCTTTATAATGCAGTTGTGATTATTTCAATCCTTGTACGTAATTTTCAATGGATAAACAATGTAATTCAGATTTTATTTCTGTGATGTAGAAGATATTTAGAATTAACAACAGTCATCGATGCTTTACGATTCGATGTTGAGCATATGTACAGTGAGTGTAAAAAATATTCGTACAGCGATATATTTCAAGTAAAATTTTGTATATCCATGTGAGTAATATATTTTAACGGAAAACAATGATTAATCACAATGTTCCTCGATGTTTGTAGAATAGATTTTGTATAAACAAAATTTTATTCCCCTTAACATTTACAAAGATATTAACAAAAACAGAAAAAAACGAGCAGAAATGGACGCGCAAAAAATATTCGTACAGTTGAATAAAGAATTAATAAGCTATGGAAATAAACTAAATATTTAATGTTTTAACAATTTGTGGAATTGCCTTTTGAT
This sequence comes from Andrena bucephala, assembly GCA_947577245.1. Taxonomy (NCBI): domain Eukaryota; kingdom Metazoa; phylum Arthropoda; class Insecta; order Hymenoptera; family Andrenidae; genus Andrena; species Andrena bucephala. The sequence continues at coordinate 26,944,225 of OX387716.1, read as the reverse complement.
TTTATACTAGCTTCGAGGCTACTTGGTATGGAATTTACTAAGTTGGATGTTATAGCAGGCTGTATTTTACTCTACTCTTCTGGCAGAGTGGTTTTTAAACGTTCTTTAGATGTAATATTATGATTACGTATTTTTATGTCCAAATAATCCCATAGATGCTCTATGGGATTGATATGTGGTGATTATGGCGGCATTTTAAAATATTTTGGTGAGCTATATAAAACTCTCTGCCTAGTATTATATGCAGAATGCTTTGGATCATTGTCATGGGTAAATATAAAATTGTAATTAAGTCCTATTTTTATTTGCTCTAGCATGGGTGTGCTTGCTCAGAATGTCAATTATAAACACTATAATTCATAATACCATCGATGAAATGTAGAGCTTCCACTTCAGCTGCACTCATATACCCCAGACAAATACAGAACCCCCCGCAGTATTTCATCATAGATCGCAAATTTTCTTTCCTAAACTCTGTTTTCTTTTTTCTCCATACTGTGAATTGTGCTTTAGACCCAAATATTTCGAATTCACTAATGCTAACAAATTCGAAATATTTGGGTCCAAAACAGACTTCACAGTATGGAAAAAAAAGAATACACAGTTCAAGAAAGAAAATTTGCGACCTATGATAAAATACTGCGGGGGGTTCTGTATTTGTCTGGGGCTGTATGAGTGCAGCTGAAGTGGAAGCTCTACATTGCATCGATGATATTATGAATTATAGTGTTTATATTGACATCCTCAGCAAGCACATCCATGCTAGTGCAAATAAAATGGGACTTACTGACAATTTCATATTTACCCATGTGTAACGTTCTCGAACGAGACGATACCGTTCTTACAGGAGATTCACGAGTAGAGCGGTTTACCCGTGAATTTGTGGGATTGGTTCGGGTGGCGTGCGATTAAGAAATGAATTCCAAGATACGAGAGTCCTTCTTTAGCAATAAATAACAATGTTTATTCAAAATAAATGGTTATTGACCCTTGGTCACTCAGTCGATAATTAATATAATTCCTTATATGGTAATCTAGTAACGACGTTTCGGTCGGTATTAAAGAATATCGCTCGGTTTTGGGTTTTCGACGCTTAGTCGGTAATTAGGAGTATTATATAGTGTTTTCGACGCTAAGTCGGTTATCGCGTTAATTATTCTAAAGATACGATTCTAAATCGTATTGAACATTAAGTCTTAGACACGTAGTCTGTATACAAGAATTGACGCTAGGTCGATTTAGTAATGTTGAGTTGAGATATCGAGAGGATTCCTTCTCTCTGTATTGTGGTGGCTTCCAGTTGCCTATCAGCTTGCCCACGCTTTCTAGGATGGTAGCTGAGTGCTAGTGTAAGCGATCTCAGATTGTAGCTAGGTAGCCGGTAAAAGCGTCCCTAGATGGAAGTTGAATTTGGCTTCCTTCCTTCGGATTTAGTATGACTTCTGGTGCCTATTAGCTGGCCCACGCCTTTGATATGGAATGTTGAGGGGCTAATGAAAGCGACCTCGGATAGATGTTGAGGGGCTAATTAAAGCGGCCTCGGAAGGATGTTGAGGGGCTAATTAAAGCGGCCTCGGAAGGATGTTGAGGGGCTAGTGAAAGCGGCCTCGGAAGGATGTTGAGGGGCTAATTAAAGCGGCCTCGGAAGGATGTTGAGGGGCTAGTTAAAGCGGCCTCGGAAGGATGTTGAGGGGCTAGTTAAAGCGGCCTCGGATTGATTGGACATAGGACGTTGAGTTAAGAAAGACTGTTCTAGACTAGACTGTTCAAGACTGAGGGGCTAGTGAAAGCGGCCTCGATCTCGTAGGTTCGGTGGCAGAACCAAGTCTGTTCTCTGCTGCTGGCGAGCCTGTATTTATACTGGTTTCAGGTACTTGGCCCGCACCAATCACTCGCTGTGCGATCTTGCGCACCAATTATAATTAACGTCCGGTTCGCGCCACTCGCGCACTACGCTTGGATAATTCAGCGTCCGGTTGTTCGTACTGTCTACGCACGCGCGCTCTATTCACTCGCGGCACTGAGTTCGCTTGTTTGAAAGGACGGTTATGCGCGTGCGTTGCGCGTCACTGAATTCACTCGCGCGCTGTTTGAACGCGCTCTCTTAGATATAAGGTAAACATAATTAACAATTTGTGTAAAACAAGAGAAAAATTTCTGGCGATCGTAGCGGTACGTTACACATGACAATGATCCAAAGCATTCTGCATATAATACTAGTCAGAGAGTTTTATATAGCCCACCAAAATATTTTAAAACGCCGCCATAATCACCACATATCAATCCCATAGAGCATCTATAGGGTTATTTGGACAAAAAAATACGTAATCATAATATTACATCTGAAGAAAAATTTGAAACCCATTCTGCTAGAAGAGTAGTGTAAAATACAGCCTGCTATAACATCCAACTTAGTAAATTCCATACCAGGTAGCCTCGAAGCTAGGTCTGACATCTGTAAAATCACAAACCCCGGACAGAGAGCATTAAAATCCCGGTCATTTCGACTTGACACCCGGACACTTTTAACTATTTCTTATATGTATGTATTAGCTACGATATCCCAAAACAACAATTTCTGTAAAATATAGACTGTGAACGTAATCAAGAAAGATAGATAAAATATAGTTGTAAAAAGTAGGAATTTATTTAACACTTTTTATACACTTAACTTATAACTAACAGAACACATAAAATTCGCAAATTTAATTTATAACTAAAATAAAATAAAAAAATTTTAACCAATCGATTATGCTAAACGTAGAAAAACATAATTTCTTTTTTTTTTCAAAAATCAACACCAAAATAATCTTACAAACTGCGAGCGAGCAACATCGAAAAACCCGGATCACTACAGAAAATCCGCCCGGACGTCCCCGGACGCCCTAAAAAAGAGGACAAATCCGGGGAAACCCGGATGGATGGCAGCCCTACTCGAAGCTATTATAAAATCAGAAGGCAATCCACAAATTATTAATACATTAAATATTTAGTTTATTTCCATAGTTTATTAATTCTTTATTGAACTGTACGAATACTTTTTGCGCGTCCATTTCTGCTCGTTTTTCCTGTTTTTGTTAATATCTTTGTAAATGTTAAAGGGAATAAAAATTTGTTTATTCAAAATCTATTCTACAAACATCGAGGAATATTGATTAATCATTGTTTTCCGTTAAAATTTATTACACGCATGGATATACAAATTTTACTTTCAATTGGTCGCTGTACGAATACTTTTTACACTCACTGTAGTTACTTGTTGAATACGAAATATGTACACATTCCTTCTTCTTTTGTGGATTTTGGACCGCAATATGTACGCCCATACGTGTGCCTTTAGCGAAATTGTCTCATTGAAAAGCCCAGTCTTCAGGTGAAGTCAGACGGCGAGTCGGCTTGGCGAGCGCGAGTCGGCCGCTTACATAGTAACCCCGATTGTTAGAATGCGTCAGTATCAGCTATATATCAAAAGTGCTCAATTGTATCGCGATTTAAATTGTTAGTATTTTGAATAATGGATTGCAGAGGTACAAATAAGTAGTAAATCAGCCATGAGTATTTTAATTACCAACGAACAGAATTCAAATTTAATCATAAAAATGACGGAATTTTTCAATAACTTTCGTTCGAAAGGCTCTAGATATTCAGGAACCTCGTGGAACCTGAAAATTTTTGTGCTATTTGTTCTATTTGCTTTATAGAGTACATATTCAAAAGTTATAGCGGCAAATATTTGCAACTCTACATAATTTTTATACATAATTAAAATAATTCTATCTCCAAAAACGATGATGTTAGGAGCTAAAATGTATAACTCATTCTAAATAACGTGGTCGTAAATAATTTTTCTCTACAAAACAGAGTTCATATTCGCTTTCTGCATTCTAAGAAACCTCTAGTTTTTAATTAATATGTTAACAGATTGCCTATTTAGCGGCCATCTTTTATTCGACGATTTATTCCAATAAATTCTAATTGGAATAAACTTTTATTCGTTATTCTCGAATAACTTATTATTCGAAAAAATTTATTCGGTATTTTATTTGAATAACGTCCAACTCTGATTTGTAAGCAATGGCTCTGACTTCCGATGCGTGCTACGCTCTCAAACGCTCGTCGATGACCCTGACGTCATCGGCCTTGCTTGTGCGTGGAAACGACATTGTATAGCGTTATGCATCCTCCTGGGCCTCGCCTTCCAAGACGGCGAGCGATACCCAGTGCTGTTTTCAATATTCCCGCATTGGGCGTTATGACTTCCTTACACAATTGTGAACAGTTCGAAAAACTGTTTGCAGAAAATGTTTCAAACAATGGAGTGGGTCTAATTTCTGTTACCGACACGGTCAAGTAGGGTTTACTTCACGAAAGGCACACGACACGTGTTTATCGGACGCTTCGTTTCGTCGTTATTTTACATCGTTCCATAAAGCGAAGTACCACCCTGCAGTCCCTCGCAGTGATGCCAGAATGAGGACGGGAGCGCTCGAGAATTTCCCCCACCTCGCATGCACACTACGCCGGAGCTGCGTGTCCGTGAGCTCGGCGCTTCGGACAACGTCGGGAAGACGAGAGAGAAAACGAATGTGTGTCTTTCTCTCTCGCTCTTGAAACGCTGTGATCCAAGGTGGGGTGCAAGCGACACGCGGCCGTGCGCGATCTTCCTGAGTGCCTCGAGGCTCGAGATACACTTTTCACTTTCTGACATATGTATAATACTCTTGTAATGAAAAAAAATTTGGAAAAATTTTTGTTAGGGAAATCACGTTTTAAGACCTCCTGATCACGTTTTGACTATTTAGAAAAGAGCTTTTTTTTTAAATATCTCATGTATTTTTTATCACGATTACGTTTAAACGGCAAAATGGATTTCAATGAAACTTTATATTAAAATTTTATATTCTTGTCTTAAGATCCGATTAGATCACGAAAAATGATAATTACCCGTTATGGTTCTTCGATTTTTCAGATATACGAACTAAATTCTACATAAAAAAAAGTTAAATAAAGTTCTTCTGTAACTTGTTTAACAGAGAAAAATGTACATTCATAATTGAGGCATTTGATGGATAAAGGGCACATACGCCAAAATGCCATTTCAAGAAAATCGATTTCAAAGTTTTCATTATAGTATAACTTAATAAAAAGTAATGCAATTAAATCAAATTTTTTTAAGGATGTAGTTACCGTGTCGTTCAAGCGTTCTGAATACAGAATTCATGATTTAAAAATGATATGTGTCTTTATTTATAAATTTTAAACAAGTGGTTTACGTGCCCTTTTTCCATCAAATGCCTCAATTTCCTGTGTTCATTTTAAATTTCCGTACTTTTTATTTGAGCTATTTCTATTTTTCAAACCTTAAAATGAATTTTTTTATTAAAAGACGAATATTTTGATACTGTACATTGGTGAACTTTGTTAAAATTAGAATTCACTCTTGGCCAGTACCATGCACGCTGTAGAAGCCTTGGATAAAAAATATTTTTTCAGAGTATTCAAATGTAATTATATCAAGTTGCGACAAAGAATCACGCACTATTTACAAATTAATTACGCGCAGCGTGCACGTTACCGCTCGATGGGAACTACGGAAAAGTGGTGGTCTCTTCCATCGGGAGGGAAATGTAAACAATTGGTTATGCGAAGCTAACATCGCGAAACATGTTGTACACTAAAATGTACAAAAACATTACAAAAATAGAAAAGAAAGGCAGCACGTAAATATATCAATTGGGTTCGATATATTGACGAGATGTAAGACTGAAATAATGCTACAATTGTTTAGATTTCCAAAGGATAGAAAGCAAGCAAAGGAATTTACTATAATACATGTTACAGAATTTCGAGATAATTGTTACATATAAAATGAATATAATTAAGAATATACATTTATTTGTACAATTATCTCGAAGTTCTCTCTATGAATCATATGTACAGCAAGCAAGCGAATTTATTGCAAGGATAGAACAAGAATTGCGTGAGGTAAATCGAACAACTATTTACATATTCGCGATGTCCAAAAATCGAATGAAATAAAAAATGGATGAAATTCATAATATTATGGACATCACTAATTTGCATTACCCGACGTAGAAGGAACATCCGCGAGGCCATCAACGGCATGTAAACGTAACCTACTCTTTTGCTTCTTCGCAAGAATTGGATATAAATGCTCAGATGACATGAGAGATAGATGTATGTCATCTACCTCCATGGTCTGAGCTGTGTCCCCGTACGCCTTTAATGCCGATTTCGTTACGCAAATGGCATTAACGAGGGTCGAACAAAGTCGGTTTCGTTTCTTGTTCTTTATGTCGGGAAGCATGGAAAACGATCTTTCAGCATCGGCGTTTGAATATGGAAGACTTCTAATGGAATTTAATAATTTCTGCAAACATGGATATTTAAATGAGCCTTGATCGTTTCGCGTTAACAACACCGTTTTCCAAACATCATCAAAAGCTAATGTACAAAGCATCTGCTTGTCTTTATATGCAAAATTCAGGTGCAATGTCGACCATTCTTTTTGCAAACCGTCTTCGTCGAAACCGCCCAATTTTTTAGCAATAAAGAGAACACTTTTAAAGGAAGTGTCTCTGTCATTATCTATTAATGCAAAATGAGGCTCAAAAACACATAACTTGCTCAGAAATTCGTCATCGATTGGCAATCGATTACGAATTTCGTTTGCAGCCGTTATGTAAAACTTAATACAATTTTCTCGAACGGTTTTGACAACATCGGGTTTGCCTTCTGCAACTAACTTAGAAAGAAAAATGTCACAATCCGGATCTAAATGAATACTATTAAATGCGATTTGGTTATCGCCTTTTGAAAAATCTATTAATTTTACTAAATCCATGTGCTTCAAAAGCTGCGGTTTCAAAAAATTACGTAAAATATTATACAAAAGAGTTTTGGCAGTAGTTTGAAGCAAATGGATTCTTGTTTGTTGCGACTGAAAGAATAAACTAAAGTCATTGAAATACAATAGAACGTATTCCAAAAACAGATGTTTGTAATGTTTATCGGATCGGTGCACGGAAAACTAGTTCACAATTAACGTAGCACAGCATTTAATTTAAACCGATTAGAGGAGCACGAAAACGTATATTCGTCACAGTTATAATTATGTACAAAGGTCACTCGTATTAGACAACTATTTACACTATGAAATATCTTAAATGTAAGCCACAACGAATTTAGGAAGAACTTGGCATTCAAGCAAGAGTAGAAGCCAAGCAGCAAGCTCTAAAGCAATTACTAGGCAGATGAGTAATTGTTGAGCGTTAAAAGTGCTAGCAAGAGAAGCGCGTAGCGTATATAAGTAAACCTGTTAACAGTTTCGGAGTCGCGAACCAAGAGAGTCTTCCAGGAATCGCGATCTATTTCCTGGAAGGAATAGCAGTCCCCCTTCCATCGATCGTAAGGCGATGGAAGGGGCCGTGATCGACGCTCCACATGAGTCAGCGCGCCGTTGCCATTGCCTAATTATCGGTGGGCCCACGGAGATGGCGTTAGCATGCAGAATTTCCCTAACACAGAAGATATGCTTTCGCTTCTGGATTTTGCATGATAATAAGCAGATCTTCCCCAGACTTTGTCTTCTCACTTACGACCAATTCTTTCAGAAATTGCAACACACTGTCCCAATTTTCTAAAAGTGTAACTACGGATGAATAACGCGATAACCATCGCGTAGTACAGAATTTTAAAATTTTGCGGTCAGTAAATTGATAACATGGTTGGAAATCGCGAAAAATGGCCGAGCCTTTGGGACTGCTATAAATGAATGTAGTGACTTTCCGTAATAATTCCTCGCAGACCTCGGGAATGGTAGCGCATGCTTTATGCACTACCAATGCAGAGGAGTGACATGGACACGGCATGGTGAAAAAATTTTCACCGCGAATTTCTGCAAGTTTGGTCTTGAATGACGAGTGACACCCTGTCATGACAGAAGCGTTATCACACGACAAAGCAAGAATGTTTCCGAACGGAATTTGCTTTTTCCACATGGAGTTCTTAAAGGAGGTAAATATTTTATCGGCAGTACATTCTCGCGCGTCAAGATTAATTAATTCTACTAATTCCGTTCGAAGATCCAAAGTCTCGGGTGCGACATACCGAACAATAAACGACATCCATTTCTCATTGGTAATGTCGGATGTTTCATCAATAAATACTGAAAACTTAGAATTCTGTAAAACCAGACTAAGACGCTCTGTTTCCCGAGGACACAGAACGATCGATATAATATTAGAACACTTTGTTCGACCACACGTCATACGTTCCAAAACATCAGGATCTTTCCCAACGTCTTGGAAAAGTTGAAGAATCGCCTCTGCGGATTGATGCGAAATATTTTTCTCGGCAACTAATGCAGCAAAACGAATAACCAAAGCATAAACAAAACATAAACAAAGCATACGCGACCACAGATCGCGGATCTGACCGTCAAATGTACTTGACGAAAACCAGGCCCGAGCGAACCCTCGAAACGGGAAACGAAAAGAATAGATAGGAAATCGTAAAATAGTAAGAAAAATTCAGAAAGGAGAAAAATCGAAGAAAAGGCTAAAAGAAATAACAGCAAGGTAATGGTGACAGTACCGAACTGCCACAGATGCATTTACCAGTTACATTTCTCTCCTATTCTTGTACAATAATACCTTTATACCAATTTACACATTTTAGTGTACAACATGTATCGCGATGTTAGCTTTGCATAACCAATTGTTTACATTTCCCTCTCGATGGAAGAGACCACCACTTTCCCGTAGTTTCCATCGAGCGGTAACGTGCACGCTGCGCGTAATTAATTTGTAAATAGTGCGTGATTCTTTGTCGCAACTTGATATAATTACGTTTGATGTGATTACGTTTAGATTTTAGATTTTAGATCATACTCTGAAAAAATATTTGTTATCGAAGGCTTCTACAGCGTGCATGGTACTGGCCAAGAGTGGATTCTAATTTTAACAAAGTTCACCAATGTACAGTATCAAAATATTCGTCTTTTAATAAAAAAAATCATTTTAAGGTTTGAAAAATAGAAATAGCTCAAATAAAAAGTAGAGAAATTTAAAACGAACACAAGAAATTGAGGCATTTGATGGAAAAAGGGCACAGAAACCACTTGTTTAAAACTTATAAATAAAGACACATATCATTTTTAAATCATGACTTCTGTATTCAGAACGCTTGAACGACACGGTAACTACATCCTTAAAAAAATTTGATTTAATTGCATTACTTTTTATTAAGTTATACCATAATGAAAACTTTGAAATCGATTTTCTTGAAATGGCATTTTGGCGTATGTGCCCTTTTTCCATCAAATGCCTCAATTATGAATGTACATTTTTCTTTGTTAAACAAGTTACAGAAGAACTTTATTTAACTTTTTTTTATGTAGAATTTAGTTCGTATATCTGAAAAATCGAAGAATCATAACGGGTAATTATCATTTTTCGTGATCTAATGGATCTTAAGACACGAATATAAAATTTTAATATAAAGTTTCATTGAAATCCATTTTGCCGTTTAAACGTAATCGTGATAAAAAATACATGAGATATTTAAGAAAAAGCTCTTTTCTAAATAGTCAAAACGTGATCAGGAGGTCTTAAAACGTGATTTCCCTAACAAAATTTTTTCCAAATTTTTTTTCATTACAAGAGTATTATACATATGTCAGAAAAGTGTATCTCGAGGCACTCAAGAAGATCGCGCACGGCCGCGTGTCGCTTGCACGTAACCTTGGATCGCAGCGTTTCAAGAGCGAGAGAGAAAGACACATGTTCGTTTTCTCTCTCGTCTTCCCGACGTTGTCCGAAGCGCGGAGCTCACGGACACGCAGCTCCGGCGTAGTGTGCATGCGTGGTGGGGGAAATTCTCGAGCGCTCCCGTCCTCATTCTGGCATCACTGGTCCCTCGTTGAATTTTAAGGGACACAATATGATAATGATATGGGATATAATTCCGAATGGTCCCATTGGTAACTTGTTTAGAAATTATTTTTTTGAACTGCATATACGTAGTCCTAAAACAGCCTGTAGACGGTCAATATTATTGTGCAATATTGAATATTCAATATTATTGAATATTATTGAATATTATTGAATATTATTGAATATTCAATATTGCACAATAATATCGACCCTCTACAGGCCGCTGAACGGGGATCCATCCTGCCCCCCTTACCTCCGCGTGCCCCTCAGGTGGCTAAATTGCACACGTATTTAGCTGAAATTCAAAGCTAATTTTCTCGAAAACGAAGCGCGATATTAAAAAAACTGAATTCTATATGTATTTTCGTCTTATTTTGGCCCATAGAATCACCCTCTAAAGTATTGACTATCAATAGAGTCACAGGTATCTGTAATGGTATAAATAGAGGGCAACCTCACGGATTTTGACGACTTTGAAATATGTTGTGAAGGACGTCATTCTGAACAACTTTTTCCTCTAAACTTTTTGGCGGTCGACCTTAGTTTCCGAGATAATTGCAAAAATCTTTGGGAAATATTGACACTAGAGGAACCACCCCCAATTTCAATGGCCTTGAAATATGGTGCCAAGGACGTCATTTTCCACAACTTGGTAATTATATAGAACAGGTGTTTCCTCACCGATTTCAATGATTTTTGGATATGTTGTAAAACACTACATTCTGAACAACTTTTTCCTATACATATTACCGCCGCACGACCTTCGTTTCCGAGATATTTGCGAAAAACTTCTGCTGATTTATTTCGACGCAACGCATTCCACTTTCATACTTGTCCCGAGTATTAGTATTGGTTTGGGCTAGATGAGTGCGGGGGGCGCGCGCCCGCTCGCGGGCGCGTAAAGCATGGTAGCGAAGCAATGTGAGTTTAGAGATTTGAACCAGAAACTTGCGGATGCCCGTCAACACTGTGACTGTTCGGCGGTGCCGACGCCGCCGCTTATTAGGATGACTCTGGTTCTAAAACATAATTTTTTTGCAAGAAAGAGGGTGCCTTCAAGAGCACCTGTTGGGTTGTGTGGGGACACCCATCAACACCCCAACTCACATCGGTTCGCTATCATGCTTTACGCGCCCGCAAGCGGGCGCGCGCCCCCCGCACTAATCTAGCCCAAACCAATACTAATACCCGGGACAAGTTGGAAAGTGGAATGCATTGCGTCGGAATAAGTCAAAAGAAGTTTTTCGCAAATATCTCGGAAACAAAGGTCAGCTTCGTCATTTGTTTTGTCCCATGCTGGCGCATACGCTGCGGCGGACGCATACTGTAGGTAGATTTAGGGCAGAATACATTGTAGCAGTAACAGCAGTTTTTCGCGAATATCTTTGAAACGAAGGTCGAACGGCGGTAACATGTTTAGGAAAAAGTTGTTCAGAATCGTGTCCCCGACAACATATCCAAAAATCATTGAAATCGATGAGGAAACACCTGTTCTATATAATTACCAATATTTTTATTCCTTCAGGTTATAATTTATTAGAAATATGGTCCTGTGTGTCATATACAATGTTGTACCATTTCAATTATATTATTACCAACTCTCTCTCTCTCTCTACAATATTCTAAACTTTCAAGGAGGGTCATTCCACGCGAATTTCAAAATTTTCAAGATTGTGGAAATTTACTTTTTCATTAAATTATAACTGTTGAACAAAGAGACGGGTAAGAATGAGCTTTTGAGTACACACACTGGGGAAGTAAGGGTACCCAATAAAAATTAGTTCTCTTAAAAAAAAAAAAAATTTTAAACCTTTTATTCTGAAATTGTTTTAAACAAATGCAATTTTATACTAGCAGGGCACTATTAAAACATTTTTTAAATATTGAGGATACAGCCCTACTTGTGCTCTTTATGGTCACGTTTGCACAAAAGCGGACACTTTAAAATTAGTCGCATGAAAATTAATTGAATGTGACGCTGCGGCGTCCAGCACAGGCTCGACCGACTGAGCCGTGCGTGCTACAATATACAATTATCTATTTCTTTCATTCCTAACCTTGCGTGGCCTTGAAAGTCATAGTATACCATATGGTTGAATTTGTCTTGACAGTTGTACACTTTCGTAGTGGATAATGAAATATGTAGCATTCCATTTAAAAAACTGAAGGTCACCTTCGGTTCACGGATAATATCGCGAACACCAAAAGATGACATACAGGTATTATGTCGGGTATAAAAAATATTAAAAGTTTTCCTCTTTCAGTTTTTGTCAAATACTTACCATTCGTGAGAACCCTATATAACAATATCAGGTATAGGCTCTTGGCCGCTGCTAATACCGCGCGCGGCTTAGCTAGTCCTGCCGGTATTGGGCGACGCAGCGTCACATTCAATTCATTTTCATGGGACTAATTTTAAATTGTCCGCGTTTCTGAAACCGTGATCATAAATAGCACAAGTAGGGCTGTATCCTCAATTTTTTTCAAATTTTTAAATAGCGCCCTGCTAGTATAAAATTGCATTTGTTTAAAACAATTGCAGAATAAATGGTCTCAAATTTGTTTTTTTTTAAGTGACATAATTTTTATTAGGTACTCTTACTTACCCAGTGTAAGCACCCAAAAGCTCATTCTTACCTTTCTCTTAGTTCAACAGTTATAAATGAATGAAAAAAAGTGAAATTCCACAATCTTGAAAATTTTGAAAAATCCTTTGAAATACGTTTATATATCAGTAAAGACTACAACATATTGTTGTGCCGTGACGCCGGGGGTCGAGATTCTGGGTACGAATCTCGGGTGCTCCTGGGCGTCCTTCACTATCGTCGTCCACGGGCTCCGAAGGTTCGGGTGATTATGCCGGGACGGGAGGATTCGGTTCAGAACCCGGAGGTAGGAGATCGTTGCAGGTCGAAGAGTTGGAACTCACCGTAAGGTTTTAACAAGTTTATTCTATCCCGATCTGGGTGACAATGACACTGTGCCTAGTTTGGCTTGAGTCTCGAAAATCGGGTGGTGTTCCCGTAACAAAGCGTTATCAAGTCTGAGCTCGCATTGCTCGTACGACGTTATTATATTATCGTCGGGACGAAGCGGGGACCATCGGGGTCTCCGCCTTCGGCCTGGTTTCTCGGTGTTTCGCCATCTGCTGATGGTCTTTCCGCGCTTCCGAGATCCCTTACGCGGTTGTGCCGGATTTCGGCCGCTCGATTGTGGCAATCGGTATGTGCGCGGTGTCGATACGCGCAGATGTCGGCTCGGGCACAACAATATGCAAGTTTCACAAAAATCCTAAATGATACTCCGAAAAGTGTCCGATTTCGCGTTGAATGACCCAGGATTG